>JAODAL010002643.1:70000-191196 GCA_025379985.1 Phyllomedusa bahiana
CTCCATCTGAAAATTTAGTCCTGGCAATGGTCAAGGTGGTATCATGTGCATCCAGATCACCGGATACATCAACGTCCACATATGATGCAAGGCTCTTAGGATGTAGCTATCGATGGATTTGTCGATTTGGATTGATGTCTTCATTGGTCACGGTCTTTTGCTCAGTATATAACGTCAAATATAATGGTACACACAATCAATTTTGACCAATCTAATATACAAGAGCGACCACATGAGGTTTGTTGCGTCATTTATCAATCTTTCTGCATGTTGTATAAAACAATCAGCCATGACATTAAAACCACCTGCCCAAAAGCCTGAAAAGTAGTTAATGACCAGAACATTTTTTTAGTTTTTTTCCTCCTTGCGTTTCAACAGTTGTTAATTTTTTTTTTTCAATTACACATTGTATGAGGCCTCGTTGTATTCGAGACGAGTTGTACTTTACGGGGAATAGTTTTAGTTCACCTACATATAATTGCAGAATTTTTTTTCAATTTTTGAAAAAGTTTTTTTTACATTTTTTACCACACCATTCACATTTCACACTTAATAACTTGTTAGATTAATGCTACAGGTTATTATGGTCGTGTGGATACCTAATATGTGTAAGTTTTTTTTCTGTGTGTAATGTATACACAATTATTTTTTTATTAATATTTATTTTTAAATTTTATTATTTATTTATTTTTTTTACACTTTTTATGTTTTTTACCTACCGTATATACTCGAGTATAAGCCGAGGCACCTACTTTTGCCCCAAAAAACGGGAAAACTTATTGACTCGAGTATAAGACTAGGGTAGAAATGCAGCGGCTAATGGAAAAATTTATAAAATTTAAAAATGGATACCAATAAAATTACATAGGCAGTTTAATAGGCAATTATAGGCAGATATATGGCCCTATATGCAGGTATACACTCACCGGCCACTTTATTAGGTACACCATGCTAGTAACGGGTTGGACCCCCTTTTGCCTTCAGAACTCCCTCAATTCTTCGTGGCATAGATTCAACAAGGTGTTGCAACGTTGCTCAATTGGAAACAAGGGGCCCAAAGAGTGCAAGAAAATATTCCCCACACCATGACACCACACCACCAGCCTGAACCGTTGATACAAGGCAGGATGGATCCATGCTTTCATGTTGTTGACGCCAAATTCTGCCCCTACCATCCAAAATGTCGCAGCAGAAATCGAGACTCATCAGACCAGGCAACGTTTTTCCAATCTTCTACTGTCCAATTTCGATGAGCTTGGGCAAATTGGAGCCTCAGTTTCCTGTTCTTAGCTGAAAGGAGTGGCACCCGGTGTTTCTTCTGCTCTGTACCCCATCTGCTCAAAGTTCGCCGTACTGTGCGTTCAGAGATGCTCTTCTGCCTACCTTGGTTGTAAACGGGTGGCTATTTGAGTCATGTTGCCTTTCTATCAGCTCGAACCAGTCTGCCATTCTCCTTTGCCCTCGGCATCAACAAGGCATTTCCCCCCACAGGACTCCCGCTCACTGGTGTTTTTTCTTTTTGGGGACCATTCTCTGTAAACCCTGAGATGGTTGTGCGTGAAAATCCCAGGAGATCAGCAGTTTCTGAAATACTCAGACCAGCCCTTCGGCACCAAACATGCCCGTTCAAGCACTCAAATCCCTTTCTTCCCCATACTGATGCTCGTTTAACTGCAGGAGATTGTCTTGACATGTCTACATGCCTAAATGCACTGAGTTGCCGCCATGTGATTGGCTGATTAGAAATTAAGTGTTAACGAGCAGTTGGACAGGTGTACCTAATAAAGTGGCCGGTGAGTGTATATCCCAAAAGGCACGTATATGGCCCCATAGGCATGTAATAGGCAGTTATATGTCCCCATAAGCAGATTATAGGCAGGTATATGGCCCCAAAACGCAGGTAATAGGCAGGTATATGGCCCCATAGGCAGGTAGAGGGCAGACTGTAGGCAGGTATAGGGCAGGTATAGGGCCGACTGTAGGCAGGTATAGGCCGCGGTAGGCAGGTATAGGGCCGGCTGGAGGCAGGTCTAGGCAGGTATAGGGGCAGGTATAGGCAGTGTAGGCAGGTATAGGGCAGGTTTAGGCAGCTGGAGGCAGGTAGAGGCAGCTGTAGGCAGGTATAGGGCAGGTATAGGGCCGGCTGTAGGCAGGTATAGGCAGCTGTAGGCAGGTATAGGGCCGGCTGTAGGCAGGTATAGGCAGGTATAGGGCAGGTATAGGCAGCTGTAGGCAGGTATAGGGCAGGTATAGGGCCAGCTGTAGGCAGGTATGGCAGCTGTAGGCAGGTATAGGGCAGGTATAGGCAGCTGTAGGCAGGTATAGGGGAGGTATAGGGCCGGGGGTAGGCAGCTGTAGGCAGGTAAAAGGGCAGGTATAGGCAGCTGTAGGCAGGTATAGGGCAGGTATAGGCAGGTATAGGGCAGGTATAGGCAGCTGTAGGCAGGTATAGGGCAGGTATAGGGCCGGCTGTAGGCAGGTATAGGCAGCTTTAGGCAGGTATACGGCCGGCTTTAGGCAGGTATATGGCAGGTATAGGCAGCTGTACGCAGGTATAGGCAGCTGTTGGCAGGTATCGGCCGTTTTAAAAATTAAAAAAACAATCACTTACATAGCTCCCCGCTGCTCCGTCTCCCGGCGCGCTCCTCGGGTCTTCTCGGCACAGGGGGTGACGTCTCAAAGCCGCGCATGCAGCGTGATGACACACGCTGCCTGTGCCGGAAACTCCGGACACCGCCAGTCTGCGGGCCCGGAGTCCACTGCGGGGGAGGGAGCGCTCGCTCTGTGCCCCGCATTTGGGATCCCTTTTTCCCCATACGCTCCGGAGGAGTCGCTAAAGGGACGGATTTGGGACAGTGCCCCGGGCCAGCGCAGCCCCGAACCTGTTTAGCTTTCTCGGCAAAACAGTTATATGCTCCCCAAGGAAACCGCAAATAGCTTTAAATTTTCCCGTCGGCGCCGGGCCCCTCGCAGCGCCCGGGCGCCCCACGTGAAATGAGTTAAACTGAAAGGGTTTCATTTTTTAGCACATTTTTTGTGCTGAAAAATCGGGGTTATACTCAGTTAAACCCGGTTTTTTCCCAAAACCTATGAAGGGAGAACTGTTTACCTTTTCCCGCGAATAGGGCCCCGGGGGAGAAAAGTACATGTGAATTACTAAACGGGTATACGCCCGGGTAAAAGATGTTCCCCAATGGGGCCCCCCCCCCCCGCCCACCCCCACGGGTAATTGTGGGGGTAATGAGCCCTGTTAAAAAGGGGTGAACCTAGCCCCGCAGTCAAAGGGGTTTTTAAAACAAATGGGGAGCGGAGGCCTTTCCCCGTGTCCCCCCAAATGGTCCCCAGCCCCCCGCCCCCGGGCGCGGGCCCCAATCCCTGCTGCCCCCCGGGGTCCCGCCGGGCCCAAATGCCGGTTCCCCCGGGGCGGGGCCCGGCCCTTCCCCCCTTTCCTGGGCGCGCTCCCCCGGGGTTCCCCCTGGGGGGGTAATGCGCATGCCCCGGGGCCCTTTGGGGGGACGCGCCGCCCCTCGGGGTTTAAAGGGCCCGTAAAAAACCCCCTTATTTGGGAAAAGGGTGGCGTGGGCCCTAAATTTAAAACCCCCTTCCTTCCGGGGGAAACCCTTTTTCCCGGGTTTTTTTAGTGCCCTTTCTGCCCTTTTAAAAGGGGAAAGGCGTCTTCTGCCCCAAGCCCGTCTTCCTGTAAACCCAACCCCTTTTAAAGCTCCTGTTCTCCAACCCCAAAAATTTGCCGCCCGTCCGGAAACCCCCTTTTCTTTCCCCCACTTTGCCTTTGTTACATTTTGTACCCCGCACTGCCTTTGGGTGCCCCGCAAGGGAAGTCACACCGGGGGCGGGCCCGGTATTTTTCCGTGCAGCAAATTTCCCTCCCCCCTTTTGGGGGCGGGTCTGGTTTAAAAACCCGGGGTTTTACTTAGATTCCCCCCCCCTGGACGGGTTTCCCCCAAACGCTTTCGGGCCGTTCAGTAAATCCGGCCATGGGTCCCCCAAGGTACCTTTGCCCGGGTGATCCCCCATCTCACCCGGGGATGTGGCCCCAGCCGTCCCCAAAAAACTTGCGCAACCCAAACCCCGCTGAACCAGTTGTCCGCCATGCGCAGCAGCTCCTGGTAACCAACAGGGACCCTCCTCCTGTGGCGAAGTCTCCGCCAAATACCCGGGAATTTTTAGGGTGGGGTTTAACCCCAACCCGACCAAATTTTAAAGGGGGGCCCAAAAAGTGCAGGGGTTTATTACCCTTTTAAAACGGTTTAGTTAAAGGCTGGGCCCAAATTTTTCCCCGTGAACGTTTTAAGGGGGCCTTTGTGGTCCCGTCCCCGTCCGGGAAGGGGTTAGTTTGGGGCCACCCCCCTCTGGGAAACCCCGGGGGGGATCCCGGTTTACGAAAAGGGCCTACAAAACTTTCCTCTCAGAGTTCCGCAGTGTCTTTTTAAACCCCGGACGGGGATCCTCTGCAGGGAACCCCCTACTGTTTTTTCGCCAGGGGGACCCTCGGTGGCGAACGCAGTTGTTTTTGGGGGCCCGGGTAGAATGACCCGGAACGAGCCGCCAAAGGCCCAAATTTTAAAAAAAGGGGTTGTCCGGCAGAGTTAAGGACGCCCCGCGGCTTGAGGATCCCGTCCCCCCTAAGGAAAATGATTCCTAGCCCTCGGGTCGATTTTTCGCTTGCCGGGGGCAAGAGGAATACCCAGGGGAAAGTTTCTTTTCCCCACCAAAGCCCTTTTTCCCCGCCCGGCTCCCGGTTTTTTCCCAAAACCCCAGCGCCACTTTTTCCCCAAAACCCGTGAAAAAACCCTTTCAGGTGGGGCCGGGGGACAACTGGGCCCGAAAAAGGGGCTGTCCCGCCGTGGGGAGGAAAAATTTTGCCTTTTTTTTGCCAGCCCCCGGAAAACTTTCGCCCTTTGGTTTTCCCCCCCTTCCCCAGAGGCAGGGATAAAAGGGCCCCACCTTGGTTATGTCGGAGAGGCGTCCCCAGGTGTGAAACTTCCTCTCCACGGGCCCTTTCTATGGAGGTTGGGGGTCTTTGTCGGTTTGGACTCGTTTTTGTGGTTCCCCGCCTTTCTAGACCCGGATCCCCCGGGAAAATTTTTTCCCGCCACCCCCTGGTGTCCCGTATCGCCTTTCCCCCACCCCCCTGGAAAGCCCTTGGGGGATATCCCCCGTGAATGGTGGCTCCTTTGTGAGGCCCTTTGGTACGTGACAAGGGCCCTTTTTCCCCCGCTTTGGGGGCCCTTTCCAAAAAGGAGATTTTTACGCCTCCCCCGGTCGCCCCCAGGGGGGGGCCTCTTGGGCCCCTTTTTGGCTACAGACCATGCCCCGACCCCCGATGGAAAAAAGGGGGGGGGTTTTTGCCTGGGGCCCCACTGGGCCCCCGTCGCTTTTCTTTCCGCGGCCAGTTCCCCGGGGCCCTTCCACCTTTTCAGTCTTACAGGTTCCCGCCAGGTCCTTTGCGAAAAAAACCGGGATTCGCGGGCGTTTTTTCGGAGAAAAAAAGGCCGAAAAAATTCCTCCTCATCCCCCCCTATGACTGTCCCCTTGAACCCCCTTCCCGGGACCCCGTTTTCGGGGGTTTGAGTTTTCCCCTTTTTCTAGACCAAAAAATCAGGCCAAAGTCGGACTATATCCGTGAAAAACCTTCAAAAGGGGTTTTAAAAACGCAAGTTCATCCCCCCCGGGATTGGGGGTTTTTTTTTTGTACAGAAGAAGGATTGGTTCTCTTTCCTCCTTTCATCGAAACCCCGGGGCCCGAACCAAAATTACCGGAAAAACCGGGAAACCTTGCCATAATTTCAGAACTTCCCTTTGACCCCTACAGGGGGCCAAGGTTTTCTCCAAAATTGGACCTGCGCGGGCAAACAAAACCCCTCAGGAAAGTGGGGGGAGAAAGAGGGAAAAAAAGCCTTTTTTTAAAAACCCCCGACCCGGGAATTTGAATTATAGTAAAGCATTCGGGGGCTGTGAAAAGCTCCCGTGGTCTTTCAGGAATTGGGGAAAAGACATCTTCAGGGCCTGTCTTTTCCGTGTGTCATTTGTTTTTCCCGGACGACATTTTTGGGTTTTTTCCCCCCCCTTACCTCCGGGGCCCCCTATCAAAGGGGCGCCTAGTCCCGCAAAAAGCCTTCGCCAAAAAACCGTTTCGCAATTAGAGAAATGCTTGTTCCCTAAAATTTTTTGCCTTTCCTCGGTTAAAATCGTCTCCCACCGAGGCCCGCAAATGGACCCCATAACTGTTGATATCCTGCAATGGCCCCACCCGTTGGACTCCCAGCCATACAAAAGTTTTTTTTGGGGTTTGCCCAAATTTCTATCCCGGGATTTATATCCCCCCTTTTTACACTGGTGGCCCTATTGTGGCTCCCCACCGGGAAAAAAGCTAATCCCCAAAAGTTGGGCCCCCAGCCCCGAAAGTGCCCCTTTCGGTAATTTTTGGGCAGCCTTTGCTTCCGCCCTATTTTGTCACGCCCTTTCCCTGAAAAATTTTCCCCCGGAGGTGGAAAGCCCCTTTGGTGGGGGGCCGGGGCTGGGCCTTACTCCAAAAAGGGGCCCCAAGGGGAAAAAAAATCACCTGCGGGTTTTTTTTCTCCCAAAACCTTCTTGTCGGCGGGGAGGGAAATATTTTATTGGGGGCCGAAATTACCGCCATCAAGATGCCCTGGAAAGGGGTGGCGGCATTCCCGGGGGAGGTGGATCCCTTTTTAGGGTTTTAAGGATTTACAAAAACCTTCAGTAAACTTCCCGTCGGGGGAGCCTCAAACCCCAGGCAAGGGCCGGGGGGTTTTCTTTTTTTTTTTTTTTAAAATTTAAATTCCCGGGTCCATTTTGAAAACCGGGGAAAAAAACATAGGGGGTGCTCTCTTCGCGGGATCTGACATCATGGGGAGGGGCACAGCCCCAAACATTATACTCCGGGAAAGCCTTTTTATCCAAGCCAAAACCGGGCCCCCTTCGGGAGATACCCCCGGCAAGACCCACGTTTGGGTCGCCGCTCGGAGGGGAAAATTTTAATTTGGGGGGGCATTGCCCCTTTGATGGGAAAGGGGCTCCGGGGCCCCCAAAATCGTTAATATTGATCTCTCGGTTCTACTGGTGGCCAGGGCTGGCTAAAAAATATTTAAAGGGCTTGGGATGCCCGTGGGACTTGTGCCCGGGAAAAAGGAAACCCCCCCCCCAATCCTTCCCGGGGTGGTGCGGGCCCCGCCTACGCCCCCGTACTCCATGGGCCCATGTTTGGGGTGGATTTTTCAACCCCCGGGCCTTCCATCCCCTTCCCGGTTTAAAACACCCCCTTTGGGGGTTGGGGGCATTACGGATTTGGTTTTCTAAGATGGGGCACTTCGTCCCACTGCCCGGGTTTTCCCTTCCCCACCCCCGTCTTGCCTCCCCTTTTTTTTATTTACTTTCCGCAGCCGGGGTTTCCCCCGCCCCAAAACGTTTTTGATCGGGGGGTGCAGTTGGGTCCCCAATTCCCGGCGCGCACTTTGGCCCCAAATTTCAGGTGAAGTTAGAATTTCTTTGCTTACCCTCCGCAAACCAACCCAGGTAGAGAGGGTCAATTTTGAGTTTTGGGCAGCTACTTACGTCATTTTGTTTTGGCGCCGGTTTATTTGGGCCGACCTCCTACCCCGGGCCGGGAAATTTTTATTTCAAAATCCCCTTTGGGTCAGGGGCTTCGGGCGTCTCCCTTTTTATTGTTATGGCGGCATCCCCCCCCTTTCCCCTTTCCCCCCCCCTCCCCCCGAGGTTCCCTCGTAGATTTCCTTGGGCCACGACCTTTTTGGCATTTGGGAGGGAGGGGTCCTCGTCCCCCCGGGTGTGCTGCCCTATGAAGGGGTAGGGGACAGAAAGGGGGGGAAACCGCCCCCAACCGTCCCCGGGAGACAAGGGCGGCTGTCCGCCAAATATGTCAGGTTTTTTAAAAACCCCCCTAAAAAGTGGGTCCCCCGCTTCCTTGGGGGCCCTTTTAAATCGAGCCCTATTAAAAACCCAGTATTAATTTTAAAACCCCACTCCCACCCACCTTTCGGATCCCAAAATTTTTTTCATGTTTTCCCCCTTTAAACCCCCTCGGGGTTTAATCGCTTCTCCGAAAAAATTTCCCCCCCCCCCTCCTTTAGGCTGTAGCCTCCCAAAATATTTGCCGGGGGCAAAGAGATTTTTTTTTTGGCTTGTTCGGTTTGGGGGGAACGGAAATTCCCGGTTGATTGGAGGGAAATTTGGGGGGGAAAGGGGAGCATTGGGGGCCCGAGGAGATTTTCCGGGGCCGCGGTTGTGTTTTAGGTTCCTCCGAACCCCAAAAAAGAGGAGGAGGCCTAAGGGGGGGGGGGGGACTGTCCCCGATGGTTACCGCCAGCCCCTCGCCCGGGCCCGCGGGGGGGACTGTGTGCCCCCCGGCCGGGGCCCCGGGGGAACGCCGTCCCAAAGGGGGGTCCCGGGTTTTTCCTTTTCCCCGCTGCGCTCCCGCGTTCCCCCCCGTCCTCCCGGCCCGGGCCGGGATGGCTTGGGGCCAGGCCCCGGGGGCTCCCCCCGGGGGTTTTTTAAAAAGGGGGGTAAAGCCCATTATTGGTAAAAAGGGTGGCAGGTGACCCCCTTTAACCTCCCTTTCCCTTCCCCCCGGGTTCCCCCTTTGCCGGTCTTTAGTGCCCCTTTCTGCCTTTAGAGAAAGCCCTTTTTTGCCCCAAGCCCGTCTTTCCCTGTACCAACCTTTTTTCGCCCTGCTTCTGACCACGGAAAACCCTTTGCCGCCCGTCCCGACCTCCTTGTTGTCCCCCACTTACCCATCTCACGATTTTGGGACCCCCCGCACTGCCCTTTGGGTGCCCCGCAAGCAAGTCCGCCCCGGGGGGGCGACCTTGGGAGTTCCCGCCGCAGCAAATTTCCCTCCCGCTTTGGGGGGGGGCTCTGGTTTAAAAAAACCCCCCCCCGGGTTTTTTTTGATTCCCCCCCCTGGTAAAGGCTTAAACCCTCCTTGCGGTGGTCCCCGTGGGGCCACCCCCACTCCCTTTTAACCCCCCTCGCCCATGCCCCCAAGGAGCTTGGGTGGGATCGGTGGGGATTTCAGCCCCAAACTAGCACAGTGGGGGGCCGGGGGGCCCCAAAAATCCCATGTCTTTCAACGACGTTAAAAGACTCGCTGAGAGGGTGATTGAAATGCCCGATGAAAAAACGAGTTAAAAGGGGTTGTCCATACAAACACTGATGGCTTTTCGTAGGGAAAAACCTAATGGAAACCCCCACTTATTTTTCCCAAATTTAAAAAATGAAAAACTCCCGTCCCGAAAAGGGGAGGTAAATTGGGGGCTTTCCCCTTTGGCTTTTAATGGGGGGGCTCCCAGTTTAGCTGTGGTGGTTTTTCCTTGGGAAAAAAAACTCCCAGTCTTTACGGGGAAAATCCCCGACCCCCCTCCGTTTAAATGCAGAGGCTTCAGGGCCTTTTAGGATATGGGGGCCGGGGTCCCCGAAAATGAAATTTATGGTGTTTTTCCCATCAAAAATCCATCAAATTTTGTATAATTCCAAAAAAGGCTTTTTGGGAAAGGGGGAAAAAAGCCCAAAGCGCCCCCTGTTGGATGTAAAAAATCCCAAATTTTTTTTGGCCCCCCGAGTTTTGAAAGCAAAATGGATTTTTGCCCCAAACCCCGTAAAATTTCATTTTGCAGACAAAAGCTGTTTGGGATTTTTGTCCCTCACATGCAGAGAAAAGCGAAAAACTGGTGGCTGTAGTGAGGGGCAAAAACCCCTTTTTGGACACTTACAAAAAAACTTATACAAAAATAATAAAAAAACGGGACTTTTTAAAAGCCCTGAAAAACCTTTTTGTCCAGGTAAAAAACACCTGGTAACTTGTAGTCTACTAGTTACACCTTCACCATACGTAGGAGGGGGATCATCTTCTTTCCCGACACTCCCCAAATTTTAGGAAAAACCCCTTTTTTTTGGGCCCAGCATTTCCCAAACCCGGTTTTCAGGATGGTTTCCCTTTCAGGGCGGGAGGGTCTCCGGCAATATGCAGGGCACTTGTATGTGCTCAGGGGTTTAAAGGGGTTTATGTTAATTTAAAAAGGGGGCCACCAGATTGAAAGGGGTTACACAGTCCCGCAATAGGGGAAAAATTTTTTTCTGCCCGTTTTACGACTGCCCTTTTCGTACAAAAAACAGGGCCCAAAATGTAGGGTTAAAAATCTTTTTATTTCTAAGTTTTGGGGGGCCCTGTTAGAAACCCACATTCAGGGGGTAGGCACGTGGTCCTTCACAGTTTTCCCCATTTGGGGGCTCCTCCGTTTAATCCCGCTCTCGCCACAGCAGATCTCTCAGGTTAAACCCCATGTGTTTCCCCCTACCCCCCCCAACTTGCCAAACCTGCCCCTTTAAAAAGGGGGTTTTTCACTGCTGTTTTTCCGAGGCACTAGCGGGTTCCCGATTAACTTTCTTTTACTCTTTCCCGATCAGGCGTTTGGGGGGTTCTATTTAAAAGTGATTGGAAAATTTAGCCCCTATTTCCCCGCCCTTTAATTGGGACTTTAATGACCGGGGGATTTAATTAAGTGCAGAAAAACTACAGAGCCAAAGTATACAATTAAAAAAAAAATTATTTTCTTTTTTTTTTTTCTGTTTTCAAAACTGAGTTTGACCTGGGGATGGGCACTCCCCCGCTCTCGATTTAAAACAAAAAAACAAATAGGAGAGGAGAGCAGGTGGTTTCAGGAGGCAAATTTTTTTTAAAAATATAGAAGGCCCAAAGTTTTTGGAAAAAATTTCAAAGCTAATTTTTTGGGTTTTGTGAAAACCCCTTTACCCGTCAGGTTTGGGTTTTTGCAACCTTAAACTGACAGAGGAAAGGGGATTGAGGGGCAAAGTGAAACTTTGTGTAAAAATAGAAGGGGAGAAGCTGAGCTTGTATTTTAAAAAGGGAAAATGATAGAGGAGAGAAGTTGGGGTTTTGGAATAGGGGTTAATGATAGAGGAAAAGAGCGAGCTTGTGATATATTTTGGGTTATTGTAGGGGAGAAGCGAGCCTGTGATTTGGGTTTTTGATAGAGGAGAGGAGCTGAGCTTGTGAGATATAGGGTTTTATGTAAGGAGGGAGCTGAGTTTTGTGAATAGGGTTATTGTTGGGGAGAAAGTGAGCTCTGTGATTATAGGGTTTTGATAGAGGAAAGAAATTGAGCTTTGTTAAATAGGAGGTTATATGAATAGAGTAGAGAAGACAGCGAGCTACTGGTGAGTTAAATTGTTTTATATGATAGAGTGAAGGAACTGATCTCTGTGATATATAGGGTTTATAGAATAAGGGACAAAAAGAGAAACTGAGCTCTGTGATATATAGGGTTATATGATAGAGGGAGAGAATATATATAGGGTTATACATCACTGAGCACGTTTACACAGTGTTCAGAGAGTGAATACAGCAGACTTTACGCAGTATATTCTGAACATTACAATATACAAGTAATCAACAAGTGCAATTCTCTTAACCCTTTCAGGTCGCAGCTATTTTTGAATTTTTAGCAACAATTAAAAAGTTAGGGTTGGTCAAACTAGTCACCAGTCAAAACATACAGGTCCAGTTCAGAGCGGATCCACAGAGGTGAATATGTAGGTACGGAGGTGCAATGCTACAAAATAGAAAGTCCCAACATGATTGCACAATAGAAGAATGTATCTGCACTCACTCCGAATCATGTTTCCGTAACTTTTTATTCAATGCATTACAACCTAATGCGGTCATCTACCAACAAGCGTAGCAAGGGAGAGAGGCACCTGACCAAAGCCGCTGCCGTTTCATCTCATCAGACGCTTCTCACAGAGGTCATCATATTGTGCATACTTTTTTATTGAATTTATTGAATTGTTTTTTTTTCTCCTCCCCACCTCCAAGAGTCAGGCCACATTTATTTTAATTACACTGTCCCTACATAGCCACATGAGGGCTGTTTTTACTATATTTACTTTTTAATGTAGCCATTGACCGCTTACCACAATGATCTGTACTGTTGGAACAATACTATTTTTTAGAGGAATGAGTGGAACACTCAATTTGCGCCAATTTAATGTGGTTTTCGTTCTTATGGAGTTCCATCTCGTAAAAAAGATGATTTGTTCCTATATTATGCAAGGTCGGGTCGGTACATTTCAATAGAAAGCTGATTTTTTTAGCTTTTTTTACGGTTATTTTTTTATATTTTATAAATTATGCTCACCAGCTGCCATTATTTTCTTTACCCCATAACTTTTTTTGTTTTTCAATCTATGGACCTGAGTGGGGGCTCAGTTTTTTTTGCAAAAAGGGGTGTTTCCCTGTAGACTGTAAGCCCTCACGCCATGGTCCCCTCTCCTGGTCCAAGTTGTTAGTTATTAGTCACCTTGTTGTCACTTGATTTGACCTCATGTTAATATATATAGGACCCCCCTCAAATGTTACAGCGACTCTTGAACTAAGGGCGTCTTTAAAAATAATAAATAATAATTTTTGTAACATTATAATATGATTATTAATTTAAAAAAAAAAAATTAGTGTTTAAAAATTAGTACTTCTACTTTTAATAGCTATTCTCTCACTTGATTGACTTGTACTCTATTATGGCAGTACATAATGTAACTGATTAATTGGACATGAACGATGTTGGGGACCAATATCAACAGGAACTATGGGAAGGTTAGTAGATTAGTAAAATATTGGTTAACACAGCAAATGTAAACCATTGGACAACGCGTTTCATGTTGTATACCAACACTTCACTGGTCCATAAGTACTGATGTACTGCCATTTAGAGGCTTTTCATTGATCTATTTTTACACCCTACCAATAGCAGGGTATTATAGGTTTATGAACATGGCAGCTACAGAGGCTTTCATGAGGCTCACGGTTGCCATGGCAGCCGAATGGCACCCCGCCATTGCGTTGGTCTGCGGCTCCACATTCTCATAATCTTAGCTGTCGCGTCGGCTGTCACCGTGCATTCTACCTGGTTCAACGAAACCTTTCCACATAGATCTCAAGCCCCCCCTTGCTGTCGGAGCGCTCCCCAGCAAGTTTCAGACCCTGCAGTTTCCCAGCGCTGAGGTCCCTTAATCTTGGAAGTATGCTTTTATTTTCTCGTTATTTAATTCTCAACTTTGCAGTTATTCAGCCAGAAGAGATCATTCGAAAAGTCATATTTTTTCAAACCCGGCAAAACGGACAGGCTCTCCATCGTCCCATCAGAGTGTTCACCTGACAAACCTAATTTGAATTTATGTGAGAAGTCAGGCATAACTGTCATTGGCGGTGGCTCTCCTTTGGTTGGGCGGGGCACCCCCCCGTTGCACATGCTTAATACTTAGATGGTTAAAATCTCTAAACATGGCTGCAGTCTTACAGTAATAAGGTGCACTAGTTCAGGGAGGACAGCAATGCAGGTCATACACTAGCTTGTGCTGCCCCCCGAAGCGGTCATATTCTATGTACAGGTTCCCATATAAGTGTCGGGATTGGAGCCATCACTCATATCCTAAGCCAGTTGCATCTGGAGCTGGCACAGCACGTTGAGGTAGAGTGCCACGTCCATTAGCGATGTGAGCTGGGTTTACATGGGTTATACCCACGATGTAAATCCCCTGCCCTGGTCACGTCACAGCAAGTTACAAGCCAACTGTGCATGAGATAAGGAGGGGGTGAGTGGGCCGCCTGCGGGCCGAGCCTCCTCCATTCACTATTCTATGGGAAGTTTCCCGAAATGTAAGCTGATCATATGATGCTTTGGCTATATTCTGTGAACACAGCTAAGAAGTTTAACCTTATCCGCACCTTACTTTTTGGACGGTCAGACCAGCCATGCCCCTGGCACTGCAACTATTAAAATATAGGGCCAAAAATATTGTCAGGGCTGACACAGACTATACCCCCAATATAGAACTAATATAGCTAGTCGTGGCCTGGTGCCCCCCTGAGATTAGTGGTACTGTGGAATTGTGGATTGGCAAATCAGCATCTTCTCTATACCTGAGATAACCTAGAATGTCTCAAAGGTGATTAAAATACTTTCATAGGACAAATTCCTGGGTTTCTAATTCCATGTACTTTGTCTGTGTAAGGGGAAATTGCGTCAATGAGAGCCTCTGTGTGTCGCGTATACACAGTTTTTCCTTCCCGGCTGCTCTGTTGTGTTAAGAAGCCCGTGTTTCCCTCCCCCCGACCAGGTAAAGTTCCAGCATCATCACCGACCAATTACAAATGGTTTCCCTGTGACGTTTTTCTCCCCTCTCTTGCTCTTATTTAGACTTGTTTGATGTGAACATGTTTGAAGTTTTCAAAATGGTGGATCGGTCCAATCCATCCTCGACCGATCCTTAAAGTCATACATTCTACAGATTCGCCTTTGACACTTTTTTTTTATGTTTTTGTCAAAGCTTTGTAAACGTTTGTTAGGCTTATTCATGAAAACCTCTAGACCAATCGACCTACTTGAAAGTGCTGTGCCTAAATTCTCAGTATCTAAAATGGCTATTTTTTATTTCTTTTCTTCTTTATGATTCTCGATGCATTTTTTATCCAGTATTCGTTGCTGGTTTTCCAAGCAAACGGGCGCTCATTTATCAAGACTGTTCCAACCAGAAATGAACAGTTCTTTTGTTACCCCTAAAAAGCAACCAATCAGAGCTCAGTTTTCAATTTTTTTTAGGGGTGCTTCATCAGCTGGTTCGTCCCTTTGGGACTTCAGCGTTGCGTTCTGTACGTGCTGCGTGTTTAAAGATACACCCTGACCTGCAGCGACTTGCTTAAGTTGCTCCTCTTGTACCGGCAGCGCATAGACCCTTCCATTTTTTTGTTACATACGGAAGAGTGGGACTTTCTTGTCTTCTCCCGCACGTAATACGCCCCTGGTAAGAATGCAGGTAATCCTAACTCTTCATGAGAGCTATAATTACCATATGTTGCAGTTTGCAATTGTGGGTCGAATTATCCCCGAAATATGTCCCTCAAAGATGCCATAGTGAACTGAACATGATGATTATTGTTTACTAATGTGCAACAAAGATTTTAACACTGTAGACAATTTTGATAAATGAGGCCCAAATGTGATAGGTATCTGCGTGTTTTTTTTCTGCTACATTTTTCCCATCATAAATCATCTATCACAAGATTTAGAATGTGCAAAAACACCACAGAAAATGCATCATAAAACGCAACGTATATTTACAAATGCATCATTTTACTGCAACCCTGCCCCCCTCGAAAAAAAAAACAAAAAAACATTGAATATCTCTAGAGGAAAAAAAAACTCAGAGGACGACATTTCCCAACACGCCAACGCCAGTTTTTTGGTCTATATTTCGCTCCACACCGCTTTTGTATGCCATAATTTGGATTAACTGAACTGTCCGTAACACACAAAACTATGCGCATATAATTTTATATGCCAAGGTGCCCGGACACATTGAAATGAGCCCTAAAAATTATGCTCTGTGCGCCCACCCTACCGAAATGTATGCCTGTTGTAGGGCGCATAGCAACTCAATACAAGTGTAATATGTAATCAGAGCACATTTCACACATTTTTTACAATTAATGTGTTTAGGCGCAATTTTTATATACTTGTAATGCTATGGGTTAAGTCGCCCCGTGCTCGATGACCTCGATAGGGGCAACAACATCCGCTTACTTATGATATATGCTATGTGCCGCGATTGTCGCGCATCAACGTGGCACAAACACCTTCATTGGTATAATGATGTCTAATGCCCCTATCTGAGGTCGCCACTATCGTGCACGGAGGCGCATAGCGTATCATTACTAGTATAATACATGTGTGCCAACCACATACATGTCATGCGCGCGTAACCCATATACACATGTACTTCATTTGCATGCGCCTCAATCGGCACATCTCATATATGGGAGGCACACTGCTCCTCGAAGTATATAGGGCAGCATTAAATGTTGTTACCTATCAAGGTATAACCCCGATTTTTTTGATAGGGGTCGATTTTCTGGTTCGCCCAATAAGACACCACTTACTTTGTAGAATTTCCACCGGGCGGAGCAGGGCGTGTTGAAACCTTTTGAGACGTTTTGGATCCAAAAAACGAATCCACCAGCGACGCGTATTGCCATCCACAATGCATCCCAACTCCGCAATGTTGCCGTGTTTGGCTGTTACTTTTGGCTGCAGCAGGACCAGCACCGCTATAGGTTTTCAACTCGGAACTTCTGCTGCGTCTTCGGATCAAGAATTGACATGACAATTCTTTTGAACGGATGCTTACAGACTAAAATGTAAAACCCAGATCGTACTGAACGCCGATGTGTATTTTACATTTGAAAGCAATATAAATTCACACCTGCAAGCCTTGTTAGATACGGTGTTTGGTTCCGTTTAGGTCCCCAAACACGAGATCCAAAAATCGATCCCACACGCCTTGTGTGAAACATCCCCTAACAGCAAATCTGTCACTGACCCAAAAAAATATGCCAAATTATGCCGACGCGAACCTGCCCACGAAGAACAAAAAAAACATCGCATTGTATAATGTTCCTCCTTGACTTTCGGTTAACATCTGGCTGCTGCAGTTTTTGTCAAAAAAAGATTGTAAAACACCTTGAGGCTAAGGCTATGTTCACACGGGGTAATTTCCGTGCACATTTCGCTGCGTATTTGCGCTCTAATATGGCGAGAAATCTCGCAAGCGAAATTATAGTAATCCATAGTTTCTACATAGATAACTATGGATTACGGCCCTCTCATCCCCACAATACCGAATTTGTATTGTACACGGCTGGAAGTTAATAACCATGTCAATTTCTGGCCGGCGATACGCGCACGCGAATAATGAATAATCTATGGGAACGTGACGGCCTGCCTGTCCTCTACATAGAGCTGCTGGCCCCCATCAGCACCGCGGTAGTAACGTTCTCTATCAGCGAACATACATGTTAACATAGCCTTAAACCCTGGTCCAGAACCACAGCAAAAGTCAAACTCCTCAGCAGAGATCTGAGGGCCAATTCACATCTTTCTTGGAGGTTCTGTTTGGAACCACTGTCACAGATTCCATCAAAAAACAATTTTCCACCAAAATTTTCTCTGTTAAAACAAAAAAATGATCCTTTTATAGTCAATGGGGTCCATCGGACACCGGTCGCCGTGGTACAACAATTGTAATGGGGTCCACTCACACATCTGCAACAGATGTTGTTCCAATTGGAACTTCCTAACCAGTGATTTGACAACCGATTTGCCTAAATTTATATTTCTTTCCATCCTGTTGAGTTAGGTAGTAGTTGACGGGGTGCAGCTGTGGCTTTGCTTTTATATTCTGGTGTGCAGTTACCTTAATTTACCTTTTTATTGCCAGTTTTAACTTTGCAGTTACTTTTATAGCATTTTTTCAAAACCTTGGGTGGGTTTTTCCTTGTTATATTCATGCACATCGTGGGTTGTCCGTAGCGATTTGACACCTTTCGGTGAGCAAGTGAGACAGTGTCAGGAGTGGCAACTGTGACCCGCTTCAAGTTACAATTCTGTTACTCCTTTGTGAATCGAATCCCCATCAGACCATTGAGAGAGTGTCCAAGATAGGGATTTCGACCTTGGGAACAAACAACATTCATTCTTCCTGTTAGCGGACACCTTTCCATTCCGGGAGAGTACAGTTGAGACTGTGTGGGTTTTTCAGGTTGGGTCAACCTATTATATGTTGAGATCAAAGGGGGATGGTGCACATATAACTAAAAACAGCTCGGGTGAAGGTTTTTTAGTGACTTGCATGTATAAGGGTTACATGTTTGTGAAAAAAGAAAACATTTTATATATTTTTTTTTTCTTTTTTCACCAACATGTTATTAAAGTCATTAAAAAACCCTCACCCGAGCTGTTTTTAGTTATATGTGCACCATCCCCTTTAATCTCATCTATATTATGTATGTGTAATTCTATATATACTATATTCAGTTTAATAATTCTGCAATTGTACTCAGCATGGGACTGCTGTATAAAGTGAAATTTTTAATTTGTGGACCAAATGCAGAAATTAGAAGAAACTTGTAATTTCAAAAAAGTTCTTTAACAGAATTATAATAGTATATTTGGGTCTAAGTATCCTAAAATAGTTAACGCCAAACCCATAGTTAACACCTTAGCAATCATCCCTACATCATATCGATGATAAATGTCTGTTTGCTTAAAGGGGTTGTCTCACTACAAGGATGCTGCTTTTTATGTTCAAGAACTTAGTCAAAAACAAAAAGTTCAACCCCCCGCCCCACTTTTGCATATGTGTCCAGTAACAGTGTCCTACCTATGATCCCAAATATCCCCTCTTGTATGGCGGTGCTATCCAGGGGCTTAACTAATAAGCCAGGGGCCCCATAAGCAAAACTTTGGATGGGGACCCCCCCCCGCATTCCTTGATCCACGACCCATAGTACCTAATTCCCAGCCATGAGTAGATAATTGTAAGATAATACAAGGGGCCATTTCCTCACCAAACATCTCACCATCAAACTGCTTAGCCCAACCAAATCCAGCTATACCAAAACCAACATTACCAATAAACTGGCACGTTACATCAGTGTCACTCATCTACCTCCCGAACAGGGGACCACAAATTACCCCCACATATTGACTATGAAGTCTTACCCCTCCACACTTTCCGATCAGTACGACAAAGACCAATACTGTTCTTACTCAAAATAATAATAATAATCTGAGATAGACCATACTATGGTATATACCAGTGTGTACATCTTGCTCTGCAGACTGTATATTACCCCCATACATTGACCTATAGGTAGTGGTAGCCTCCGCCTGTATGTACAAACTCTGCCTCTGCAGTACGTTGTTCACTTACCACCCTACAGTGACCAAATAATGGTAGACAACCAGATGTACACCGTCCTCGCAGACTGTAACTTACCTCCCTACCGTGACACCAAAATAGTATTGGTTAAGAGCAGGCAGTTAACACAGGTCCAGCAGACTGTTTACTATAAACCTCCCACGCCTGTTGCCCATGATTGTTGGTATACCGCAGTGTACAACAGCCTGTGCATGACATCTAAGTGATCCAGAGCCGTTACATCTTTTGTACTCACAGGTGCCGTTTCTCCGTTATTGACCAGTAACTTCTTTGACGTTTTCCCCTTTTTCTGCAGTGCCGGGTCCAGTCCGCCATCCGATTGATTACATCTCCCGCCTACTTTCCTGGCCGAAATACGCACCCCAAAACTCATCTACTCCCTGACTTTTCCACACACTGCCTACCCCCTGGCTATATTGGGTGCATTTAAGGCCTGCAGTGTTTACGATAGGCTATCTGTGGGCCCCCCATAGCAAGCATTAGTAGCCACTAGATTGTCCCATAAAGGCAGGCAGGTTTTAGGTAGCTAGTAGGGAGCCATACAAGTAGACAGGGTTAGGTTGGGCTATAGGGCTAATATAGGTAGGTGTTTATGTAGCTAAGGGCCCCATATAAGTAGACAGGCGGGCTTGTGTGGTATACAGGCAGGGTTGTGGGGTATACTGCAAGGCATATTAGGGGGCTGTATCCAGGCCGGCATATGATGTGGGCTGTACAGGCTAGGGCTATGGTTCTGTAATAGCAGGCATGTCATATCGGGTGTTTGTAAGGCCGCATAGTCATAAGAGGGTTCTGTAAATTACATTCAGGACATATAGGGGTGCTTGTATCGGTCAGGGCATGTCCTAAGGGATCTATCTTCAAGTGCATATAGGGGCTTAGGCAGGCTATGGTGTATATAGGCCGTCAAATGGGGTATATTCCATCAATTTGCTAACGCAGGCATATGGGGGTATAGGCAGTGACATGGTGGTATCTGACATGCATAATGTGGGGTATATGCAGGCATATGAGGGGGTCTTAGGAGGCATATGGGGGTAATAGGCATGTGCATATGGGGGCTATAGGCCAGGCATATGAGGGGGTATAGCAGGCAATAAGGGGTATAGTAGGCAATATGTGTGCATAGCCAGGCCATCAGTGGTGCTATAGTCAGGCAAATGAGGTGGTATAAGCCGGTCAGGCAATGGGGGGTTATAGGCAGTTCATATGGGTGATCTATAGGCCAAGGCATATTGGGGTGTCAAGGCAGGCCTATGGAGGGCCTATAGTCAGCATGTTTGGGGTATATGCAGGCATATTTGGGTTATAGTGCAGGCATTGAGGGGTATAGGAAGGGCATATGGGGGCTAATAGGCCAGAGCATATATGGGGCTAATAGGTCAGCATATGTGGGCAGGTCAAATCATACACAACTTACTCCCCTTCGGTCTCATCGTTTCCATAAACCAGATGCGCCGCTCTGGCTGCTCTCCCTTCAGCCTCTGCTCTCAGCCGGGCCGGCGTGCGGTGATGTGACTCACCGTGCGCAGCCCACGGGAGTTGGAGACCCACAGAGCGCCGGCAGGGTGGGAAGTAACCGAGCGTGAGCGATCTGCTCTCCGGTCCCTTCTATCTCCATTGAAGCGCTGCCGTCCTGAACGCTCGGGCCCGGTGGAGTCATGCGCCACGGGGCCAACCTCAGCAGGCTCCCCGCCCTCTGTGCAGTTTGTACCAGTTAAAGTTCACTGCCGTCAGGGCCAGGCGCGGCTATTAAAAAACCACCTGGGTATAGCGTACGTGGTATCAGCGTGCCCCGGGGCCCCCTACGCTCCGGTGGCCCCGTAGCAACTGCTACCTCACCTGCTTAACCCCGTTAGTTACGCCCCTGGCTTACGATCAGCTTCTCAGTCCACTTAATAACTCCAGACCTTGCTTCTACTGCAGCCTAGGTGGAAGCCAGTAAACACGCCTCTGCCTTCAAAGTTTAAACCAAAAAACCGGACTGTGAGTCGCAGATTGTAATCACGTTTCGTTAGACTCCCGCCCCTTTAAGCAACTTCGCAGTTACTCAGGCACGAACTTCCAAGGATCGGGGGGAAGGGGGAGGGCCCCATTCACTTCTATTATCAGCGTTGCGTAAGTGTCTCTCCCCCGGCGTACAATCCGATCCTATTGTACGCCGGGGGAAAACGAAGGTGTAAATCGCATAAGAGCTCTCTATGAGAGCTATGTAATTACCACCGTTCACTTTGTGTCGCAACCAATTAACATCTGTATTTAAAGCGCACATCCGTTTCAAGGACCTCTCTTGAGTATACCCCAAAACGCTTGCTTTTATTAACATCTTGTTTATTACTGGCAGCGAATCCTGTGTTTGCTGAACAGTTGAGTTTATACCTAGAGAGTCCGAAAGTTCAACAACATAACCAAGGTTCCATCTGCATATTTTAGGTCTGTACTGTTTGTACTGACACAGCCCAAAGACTTCAGATGTGATATACTTTAACAGTGTAAAAAAAAAAAAAAAAAAAATTTGGCTTGCTAACTTCAATGAAAACATATTTAAAAAAAACAACACAAATGCGCGTTGTCCCAATTACTGCCGTGTGGTAACTTAACCCTAACACAAATCACACCTTGGACATGATTCACATAAAGAGCAAAAAGAAAACGAATTTGTGTTTTTGCACCTGAAAAAACTTTTTTTTTTTTTAGACATAATGTAAAGGGAGGTGGTGGCCTGACTCCATTTGGTTTTGTAACATCCAAGACGCCACTTTCACATGTTTTTTAAATCATGTCAAGTGTTGCCTTTGAATGCAGGTCTCTTCGCTCCCTTGCAGTTGTGCTGGTCTGAATAGGACCCAATAGAGGTAACGTTAGCTAGGTACCCCCTTGCCTGAGGCCCGGTGAAGGTTTCTGAAAGTGGTGACCTTAAGAGCAGTTCTTGCCAAGAAGTAGTTAACATAATAACCGTTTTCTTTATTTCCATAATATCCTAAGTTATCCGTAATTCATATTTCCAAAGTTTTCTATGACCTTTTTACTATGTTATCTTCGTCCTTTGAATGCGTCCCACTGTTTTTTTGAATTTGAATTGTTACATATTCACCAAGGCCATTCTACATAAGCTACTGACGCACACAGGGGTGAAATGTAACAGGTCAATTTCTAGAACTATTCTGCCATACAAGTGAATATAATAAACGATGAACAATAGCATTTTTTCAGCTATTTTAAAAGCACTATATACACATTTTATATAGACTCCCTTTTTGTGTCGATTAAATCTCCACCTTTGCCACGATTTGCACTTACTAACTGTGTATTCCCTTCAGTTTGCCCTTATTTAAGATGGTGTATCCGAGAGTCCAACTGGTTGCCATCTAGGTGTTTCCTGTTTCCTGTATCCTTGGTTTGCCTATATAAACTCCTCAAGCTGTGTTCACTGCTTGAGTAATTGTGCTTAGCTCCATGCTTTTCCAGTCCTCCGTCCGCCTGGGGAACTTGTCCATCCCAGGACCTTGGGTTATTTTTTGTTCCCTGCGCTAACGGCTGTGTTGCCTGCTGTCGCTCCACCGCTAAACCGCATGAGTACTTCTGACCAAGCAGCAACCCATAACCTTCCTGGACACGGCCTCGCCTATACCACCTGCCTCCCTGTGTATGTACCTAGCCCGGCCATTGTAATTCCCGCAGTATAACACCATTATCAGTGACAAGATACTCAAGCCATAAGTATGGGAGTTCCCGTCGTGGTCTGGTGGGCCCGGAAGCTAGCATTCACAGCAACTGCAAACCTACGTTTTCTAATATATTAAGCTCTCAGAGAAGCAGGCGATATACATATGCCATAGCGCACCATCATGAATGTCAGACATGCCCACACAATCCAAGTGTTTTGACAGCCAGTCAAGAGCTACGTGGTGGACCGTGTCAGACCTTAACCGACCTGATACTTCCACCTGATAATCAAAGCCATCAGACCTCCACTGTTCTGTTGCCTGTGATATGCCCGTAAGTTGCCTGCCTTGTCAGATTACTGCGGAGTACACCGAGATAAATTCCTGGGGATTCCTTCAACCCACAGTAGGTTATCATTTTGATGCAAATTCAACTACAGGTTCCTACGGACAGGTTCTACAGGTCCTCTGTCATTTATTATGCTAGTTTATTAACACATAAAGTCCATTGGGCCTGGCCAGCCCCTTGATTGAGACCGCATGCTCCCCGGCTGAATCACCTGGAAGACTTCATCGACGCCATGAGTCATGATGTTTTGATGACCTGAAATCGTCGTGCTACAGCGAAGGCAGCTCATACCTAGCAATGCTGCCAGGCAACGCCCCTTGGCTGAGTATGCTATAGGACTTCAAGAGGTGGGCATCGAGACACCGACTGAATGGGTTACGCATTGAGAAATGATTGATCCTTGTTTTTAGAAAGGACTCGCGCAGCACATGTAACAGATGAACTTATGCCCACCCCCCCCCCGTGGCTGATGCTGCCCTATATGTTTGATTATTTATTAACCATTGCATTCAGAAGTGAGTACCGTTGAGCGACAGAACGACGACAGGGAGAAATGGGCTAACTTTGAATTATGACCCCAAGCCTGAGCCCCAACATGGTTTCCTAGTCATCCTTCACCAATGACCCCCCCTGGGAAAATATCGCAGATACGACCGTGAATATCGGAGCCTGTTATTGCGACTTCGCCACGATATTTGAAACTTATAACTCTCAGCTACGAAGCACAACAGCGTCTAACCTGTGAGAATTCTATGCTTTTACCTGTTGGCAATTTTATCCCTGACTCCCTTCCTCATCAATTGCCCAAGCCGCCCACGTGCGATTGGTGGCAGCTCATCATGGTATCCCGACTTCCCATGTCGATGGGAATCAATTGGCATCAGCGAGAAACTGGAGGTTATCTGAAAGATAGACGTTGTCCCATCTACAATTCCTCAGTGTGCCGCCTCATATATCAGTAAAGCAGAACATAATGACTCTTCATTTGCTTCCTTCCCATAAAATATCCTGGCTAACTCCCAGTGGTAACTCCACCTCAGCTATGGTGGACTCTCGGGGCAACGTGGACCAACATCAATGTATCTCTCCTTAGCTCAAGGATCATGGGGTTCGAACACAATAATTGAAGGAACTCTCACCCTGGTTAATGGAGACTGTAGATGGGACTCCACTGAGCTCAGGGCCAGTGGCTCAAAGAGACCTGCACCACTTGAGATCATTATTGGCACCCTATGCACCACTGAGTCCTGTCATTCCTTATTGATAATCTTCCATCGCTCGGCACCTTTTTCCTGTCATCCTTAGTGCTTTAACCTTGGTTGCAAATCACAGAACCCCGGTTATCAACTGGGTCAACCAACAGAGGATTAAGCTTCCCAGCAGAGGATGATTTCATTCCAACCGTCTTCACGTCTGTAACCCAGATCCTCTGGGAAGAACCCCGTTTTTCAAGACCATAAAATATGGAGGCTACACACCCTCTGAATACACGGAATAAGCAGATGTTTTGCAGCAAACAGAATGTCCAGACAAGCTTCCCCCACAGCGTACGAACCTTACGATTGTCGCCCATAGACTTTTTCGTTCCAGGTTGCATGCCTAGCCCTTCGTCTAACAAATCTACCCTTCTGCAGGGCCTGAGTTTAAAAGCCCTCAAGGACTAATAGAGAAAACATGCTAATGGTTTTCATCCGTCCTTACCCTCTTCACCATCAGGGTCTCCCATACTTTTTTGTCACAAAGACGGATGGTTCCTTAAAGACCTTGCATTGATTACAGAGAAACATTACAAACAACACAATAAAGAACCGTTTATATCCTCGTACACCCTGAAGCCCTTAACTTCTGGCTAGATACCCATTGCAAGATTTATTTCAAATTACGAACTACGAGGCGCTTACAACGCTTTCCCGTCTCAGATCGTGGAGATTGAAGGGAAGACTGCCTATTAGAGTCCACGTTTTTTTATATGTGGACACTTGAGTATTGCGTTATGCTTTTGGCCTTTGAATGCCCCCGGGCCAGCCCTTTCCAACACTCGTCAACGATATCGGATCATAGACCTTCTGGGGACCAGTTCAAAGTCATCTATCTGACGAAATCCGTTATTTTACTCCACATCGCTGGAATGAACACCAGAGACATGTAAACTTAGTTCTGTGAACGTCTGAGGGAGAACATCTTTACATCAAAATTGAGAATTGTTGACATGTCCATCCTGACGCCCAGAGAGAAATCCAATTCCTTGGCTCATGTAATTTCAACCTCATCGGTCTACAAATGTAGCTCTAGAATTTTTCACAGTAACCAGGCAGGCAATACGCTTTATTAAGTGCAAGGTATGCCCGAAAGAAATTCGTGAGGAACCTGTAATAACATTAATTCTCCCTCGACTGTTAAAACAATTTACATCAAGTACATCCGTACGAAACCAATGTCAGGGGTATCGCGTCCTGAGGCCGCTTTTTGAGGTGGAGGAGTAAATGTCCATGAATCCTTCCTACTTTGCCTTTGAACTTACTAACTGTGTTTGCCCTTAAGTTTGCCCTTGAGTTAATAGTGGTGTCTCTCGTCTCAACTGGTTGGACACCCCCATCTTGTTCCTGTCTTCCTGTTCCATGGTTTCCTAACAAACCTCCTCAATCCTTTGTTGTTCCCGAGCTTGAGTAATTGTTGCTTATATCTCCTGCTTTCCAGTCTCTCCTCTGCCTGGGCACATGCCCTCCAAATCCTAGGTACCTGTTCCACTGTCAGTTAAACCCTGCGCTAACCCTGTTGCCTGCTGTGCGCGTGCCACCTGCTAAACTCTGAACATCATAGCCCAATCACACCCCCTACCTTCCTTGGTACCGTCGTTCGCTATCCACACTGCCTCCCTTAGAAAATTGTAACCTAGCCCGGCTCATTGTATTTCCAGCAGTATTATCACCAGTATCTGTGAACCATTAGTAGTGTGTTATGTAGATACCAACATCTCCTTCACACTACATACCCCTCCCTAAAACAATAGCCTGTCCTCCGAGAAGTTTCGGTCTCTTCTCGCGTTTAGCCTGGCCTAAATGAGGAAAGATAGAAACATTTTAATAAAAACATTCACAAATTAAAAAAATACTTTATTAGGCTTCAATACAAGTTGATATAAACTTTTATTGGGGGCAAAAAACTGATCGAGACACAATAACTAGTAAAAACATATCAGTAGTGTCAATCAAAGTTTAAGACATCGAGTCAACATCAATATTGCAATGAAACATCCTATACATGAGGAAAATTCCCAAATCTTACATCAAAATTGTCCATATTTGTGGGGAATGGTAACAAGGGCAAGGGAAATTGTACCAATGCTTAAATTATTCGGAGGACAAAAAAAGAAAATGTCCAGAGCGGCTCTTGAATAGGGTGATGAAGTCCTTGGCAAGAACAATAGAGGTAGACCCTTGACAAACATGGGCCTTCATCTTATAAGTCCTAGTAGCCACAATTAAGGAGGCACTAGAAAGATAAATATAACATACACTAACCCTAGAAAGAAAAACACATTGACATCACACATAGCAAGTGTAGCAATCTAGCGCCAACAAAGGAGTATTGAAAAGCACTATGGCTTGTTCAAATATCCTAACAGAATGTGTAAGGTACCTACCCATTCTGTCCGCCAAAGTGACCGTACACATACATCTCCGCCACAACCTCACACTTTGCCTATTGAAATCATCAGTAATTATAAATCACAAATTAGACTTGTTCTTTTCCTGGCCGACCTGTCTGTCTTTCTGATGAACCTCTAACTTTCAAGTACTAGCCACACACTACACTATGTTTTCCAGCACTCAACAGCCAAATTATTTCACTGATCCAAGTAGCTGTACACTTAAGCAGACTCCCACACGCTCAACCTATCACACACAACAAACTCCTTCAAAGTACTGACTTATGCAACAAGGACCTTCTCAACACCCCAGGTTGATTTCCGTACTTAACTCCTAAGGTACCAGACTTATACGCAATGTAGCCTTTCTCAAACCCCATTTATCCTGGACAAAACTACCTTAGAAAAGTACAAGTTTTTGAGCGAGGTCAAACGCAAACTGTGACACCAACAACTATTAGGTCTTTTAGGGTACATGCCCCGCCTCACGACGAAATTAATGACAGCAGTAGACCACCAGAAATCACAGTGACATTATTAAGTTGCTGCAATCAGAGCATTCTCTCCCTGATTTCTAATTGTAAACTTTTTCTTTTTGCTCTACTCCAAATCATCTTCAATTGATACTTCACTACATACGGACAAAAAAGTTTCCAGAAACCAACTTTCCTTAAATCATTATACTCGACCCATTAAAACCTCCTATAAAACTGTATTGAATAATCCGTTTCCATACTTAATGCTTAGGGCCTACGTGCATTTCTTCACACCATTGTAGGCCATCGTGCCAAAAAATGCACTGGAGACCGCGCAACCATCTTTATCTATGTGTGATTCAAATCACATAGAAATATATAGACGTCTTTATAAAACTTATTAATACTTATTTCTATAGCTTAACCACATGAAAGACAGAAATGTTAGTATAGAAACAGCGAGCCTCAATCCCTCATACCGCTCAACTGCTTGGTAGGCCTAATTCCCAATCAAATAACTGCCATCAACAGAGTCTCAATCAGCTAGCCCAATAACACTATAGAACATATACACTGCGGTGGGTTCATGACGCAGTCCCAAGCGGGTTATTTCCCCCCCATAGGACCTCAAGAAATGCCAAAGGTAGACAAACAACTGAGCACGGTCCTACATTCTGTTGAGGTGGAAACAAAATTAAAACACAAAATAAAGCGGGACAACTACCATCCTACACAACAATTAATAGTAGCACAGTAGTTACCAAAAAACAGAACACTTGCCTTACACAAAAACTTAAACAACAACTAGGTGGGGCGCATTATTGACTCATTGGGACGATTCGCGGGCACACTTTCATACTAATATATCTAATGAACTATCTTCCAACCCTGCGCCGTCTTGCCCGTTGCCGAGCATCGCCGCGAGACCTGGCAAAGGTCCTGCGCGCGCTCCGCTCTCACAAGCGCGGTCACACATTACCTCTCCGCTCTCCTGCAGCTGCTTCGGACGCGCACGTCCTGTCTGTCTGCCCATATGCGGCCGCGCCCCCTATCAGTGGCGCAACGAATGCTGTAGCTGCAGCTCTATTTAAAGGTGACAACGCTCTTGTGAGCATAGGGTTTTGTACTTGGCACTGTAATTCTCTTAAGTCCTTCTCCCTTCCAAATCACCTTGCCGAATCGACTCGTGCCGGCTGTGCTAGAGAGGAAGCAGTTCACGAGTATCTAGTTCTTGTTTCCGTAACCTGTATCCTTCTGCCCCCACCATCCGGTCCCTGTCAGACCACGGAACCATAGCCTCCTGTCTCTTGACCTTCCTGCCTGTCCCGACTACCGAGCCTGCTCCACGATTTTGCCCCCGCGACCACACCCAGCAGCCAGCGCAAGCAAGTCATTCAGGGGTAGCGACCTGGTTATGAAATCCGCCGCAGCAAGTCCATCCTGCTTTGGCGGCGGGCTCAAGTTGAAAACCGGACCACTTAGACTCCGCTCCCTGGCGTGGCTAATACCATCCCCTTGCGGTTTGGTCCAGAGTAAATCCACTGTTCTCAGGTTTGCCTCCTATCGTAAGACCGAACCTGAAAGTTATAATGTCGGCCATGGATCCTCGGCCAAGGGTGCCTCTTCTCACGAGCGTCGCTGCCGTCACCCGTACCATCATGTGGCCCCAGGCTGATTCCCTATGGATGCAGCAGGATCTTTCGCCACTCAGCAGCCGCATTTCGACTGCCAAGGCAAGCTCCCTTGGCAGCAGCTGCTCCGGTACATCCGCCGGCCCCAGAGCTACCGGTATGTCCAGTTAGCCAACTGAAATTTGATGGGGGAACACCTACAGTCCTGCAGGGCTTCATCACACCCAATTCTCTTTCCACGTGGAACGTCGTGGTCAGTTTGCTTCTGAAAGCCCAGGCCTGAGGCGACTTCACCATGATTGGACGCGGAGGCGACCCATCACGGCTGACCTGGTACTTTTCTTCAGGAGTTCCTGAAGTGGGTGTTCGAGGACCCCGCCCGTGCATCCACAGCAGAAACCAGCGTTGCTGAAGACTTGCAGCAGGGTGAATTCCTCCATTATGGGGACCACTGCTGTTGCAATTCCACACATCTGGCCTCAGACTTGGACCTGAACGATGCATGGCGTTCACACACTGCCCTTTGTCCTACTTCAAGGTACAACGCTCTCACTCTGTATACTCCCTAATCGTTTGGTCCTTCCTAACAGCTTGTCAGCCATATCAAAGCTCCTACTAAAGCCTACTCTGCTTACCTAACCTGGGTGACAACCACCTACCTACATCCTAAGCTAATGGAGTCCACCAACCTAACTGTGCCACATTATTAACTTGCCTAACAGGTAGGCTGTTTAACCACACACACTGTTGCACGGTACCCACCAACCTACCTTGGGCTGGCCTACCAACTTATTCAAGGCTTGGGTCTAGCCTACCTAAAATATGGCCTAGCCCCATTTTGCCTACCTATCTAGGTTTTTGCCTACCTACCTACACAGTTCCCGGTCGATCAAGGACCGGATAGCTCGGGCCGTTGTCCCTGGGAGCAACGGCACTTTATCCGGGCCACGGCAGCAGCTCGGGGGGGGGGGGGTCCACCGGGTGATTCACCGCTCCACCCTGTCGGCCCATTCAGAGCCACTTTGCGGTGGTCTCATAGGATCCACGTCTCATGGGTTTGCCTCATGGTACACCGAACCTGACAGCGGGATAGGAACCCTCATTATACTCCAAATCCTTAGGGGATATTCACAAACCGAAGAAATGCAAACACATTACACCTGTTTAGCCATCCAAATTTAACTTCAATCATCCAACTAACCTACGCATACACAAACATTTGTTGCTTATAAATTTCTCTCTGGTAAATCCTAGAACAGCACTTATACACTATAAAACATTTTTAAATCACCCTGCCCTTTTTTTTTTTTTTTAAATCAAAATCTTCTAGCAACCTCTTTGAAATACCTCTTAAACATTATAAAACATTTGAATAGGAAAACACAGTTTTGCATATTTCTCTAATATGAGCTATGTCAATGTCAGGCGCGCATACACAGAAGTTAGAGGGCTCTTGATAGAAGGCAGTGATGTCCTCCTTGTCCTCTGGGGCTGGCTCGAGATCCTCCAGGAACACGGAAAGATCTAGTCGCTGCACCGCTGCGGCCATTACAAACACTTGGCTTTCTACCAAACTCGCTGTCACTACTCCGTCACTATTCGACGACTACCCAGCTCTCTTGTTTGTGCCATTCTGCTTGGGCGGAAAATGACTCAGCAAACTCTTCTTGGGGTCACACAAAATCCAAGAAGACTTCAAAATGACAGTTGCGTTTTCTCTTAGTACTCCCAGTCCATAGACACATGAACAAACTTGGTAGGATGGCTTTTCTTCTTTCTTGGCAAGATGGCTAGGACGTTTTGGCCCCTCTTGGTTACAGGTCACATAAAGCTCAACCTGTTCCGTTACCTCCATTTTGTTGAGGGAATCGAGCAGACAAGGGAGCATATGGGAGGGTGCTTTGAAGCATAGGGTAGCGCTCGTGCGTGTATGCATATACACTGGTTCACTGCACGTCTTTCATATCGTCACCCGCTTCGACCTCGTCATGGTCGCCACCGGCACCATGAGAGAGGGGGTTCCTTCACGAATGCATGGTGTAGTTGTTCCCCTGGGGCACACTCTGGTGATGGTCTCTCCCTCGACTGCCCACATGTTAGGATGGTGGTACGAGATGCCCTTGATGTGCTGTGCAGAATAATGCAGGCAGGAGACAAGGAATTAACTTTGCAAATGGTCTCAGGTTTCTATACTTCAAACCCGGCAAAGATGGTACAGCAGAAGGCAGCGGACATCCTTCAGTCATATAATTCCTCCTTTCCAGATGCAGCCACTCTGTAGACAGAGGCAGGGTGATGATGTTCCTAAACCCAGTCTCTCGCTAAACTAACTCCATCTTGTCCCACTCCCATGCGGCCAGGGAAGACCCCTGCAGTTGTTCACACTAACACCCGGGAGGTGGATATCAGTGCAGAGGCTAGCTCCGTTGGAGAGATCCATAGCAAACCAACAACTGTGGGCAGAGACCCAGACTCCTCTTGGCAGATGGAGACCTGGAGAGACCCAGAATAATAAGTGTACCTATCTTTTATAACTTTCTAATATGACCCCACCCTGTGTTGTTATGGCTACTCCCACCAAGGCCTTGAGCAGCTGCGAATAGTTAGATTTCTATAACACATCACACCTGGACATGACTCACAGGCATACTCAGAAGCTACTGACTGCACACAGGGGTGAAAAAGGGATCAATTCTAGAACATGCTCCATACAGTGATATAGAAAAACAGTACAAATAGCTTTTCACATTATTAAAACACTATTAAACCTTTCAACCCTTTAGTAGTGTGTTGTACCAACATCTCCTGCACACTACATCACCATACAGGGATAATGCAAAAAGGAATGCTTTTTCCCATAGTCATCAATTATCATCACCTTATGTCTAAGTACAGACTGTAGAGAAACAAAATAGGATATATACTCTAAGGCTGGGTTCACACGGCTTATTTCCGGGGCGTAATTACCCCCCGCAATTACGCCGTGTGGATGGGGGCGGGGGGCCGGCACCCCGCTGGTCCATAGACTATCATTACTAGCGGCGCGTATACGCCGCTAGTAAATGACATGTCACTTATCTCCCCCCGCGGCGGATTCGCCGAGCAGGGAGACATAATCCATAGTTCTCTATGAGAACTGTGGATTACCGTACTGACTGGGACGGATTTCAGCCCGTAATTCGCGCAGTAAGCCGAGAATTACGAGCGGAACTACGTGCCCACATAAGCCGTCTGAACATAGCCTAAAACATAACCTTTAATGAATAACAATTAAAATAATCAAGCGTACACAGAATCTGTCAGACAATACCAATAACAATAACCCGGGAAAATAGAGGTAAGAAAAAAGGAAAAAAGGAGGTGTATGAAAAAATACCTATATAACCCTACTTGACCTACACTGGCCCTGCAGAGAAAAAATCAGGGTGCCCGTCTCGTGAGGAGGACCCTGTCTGGAGCCTCCCCCTATAGCACACTTACCACTACACTAACCCTAAAACAATAGAAGTCCCAACATGTTTCATATTGCCAATATTCTTCAGGGGACTAGTGTGGCAAAAAGGATAACTGTATAGAAAAAATCTCTGTGCCAATATACTCAAATACGATACAAGAAAAGAGAGGCAATACCTTACTGAGCAGAGTGTACAACTCTGTCAGACACCTTACCTTGGGTGAGCTCCGTATGGGATTACTAGTGTCATTTTGATGATGGTATGACACATTGCCGCTACCTTACCCCTTGTCTTATCCCTGGGATTATTGGTTTCTTATAGACGGTAAATTTATTTATTATCTTATCTTTGGAGGCACTCCTTATCATTTGCATATTTCCCGGGTTATTGTTATTGGTATTGTCTGACAGATTTTGTGTACGTTTGATGATTTTAATTGATATTCCTTAAATGGTTTTTGCCACGAAGTGAGTTCCTTACCTCTTATCTGCTCAGGAGAGAATATAAACAAAGCATGCAGTGTAGGGAGTGGGGTGAGCAGAGAGCGAGGAAGAAGGGAGCATCTGCAATGTTTACCCAAATAATTACATTACAACCTGTGGATTCTCAATACAGCAGACAACCTCATACACTGCACTTTCTCCCCAGTCCCTTGCAAGCTCCTTCATGTTCCCTGTCATCAGATAAGAAGTGCAAACACGCAAGCGCAGCCAGATCAGCTCCCTGTCAGCTCCTGGTCGTGTCTAATGTAAACTTTCAGGAAACTAAGGAGGACTGAGCAATGCTGTAGCTCTCACAGGCTTCACTTTTTGTAATCACATATATTTAGAAGAGTGATTAAATACCTATTTTGGAGGATCCCACGTCAACATTACATCGTGGCAAAACCCCTTTAAAGGTTATGTTTTAGAGTATACACCCTATTTTGTTTCTCCATATATATTGCGGTGTTTACATCAGTGGACATAATGTTTCCACTTACTTTTGTATGTTTGTTGTATAAGTACAGACTGTCCCTTTTTAGCTATTGGGCCCCATATCAGACCTTTTAAGAACTTGATTGGAGATAGTTGATTTTAGGAGGAGTTGATGTTTAATGTACAGTACAGGGGTGTAACTACCGGGATAGCAGATGTAGCAGCTGCCCCGGGGCCCGTGCTCTTAGGGGGCCCGGGCCCCAGGGCAGCAGATAACACGTCTGCTAAACTGGTGGTTCGGCTCCTGCACCTGCTGGCAGTGAACATACTAGTCAACGACTCGTCAGAGAAACGTCACCTGTGAGTCACAAGATGTAACTACACTTTAATCGCATATGTCTGCAGAGCCTGTGTACACTGGTGTCTACCACGATATGGTCACTGTATGGAGGTAATATACAGTTTGCAGAGCCTGTGTTCACTAGTATTTATACCATTTTAATATGGTCACTTTATGGCGGTACTATTGGTCTTTGTGTACTGATCAGTAATAGTGTAGGGGTATTATTCAGTCACTATGTGGTGGTAATTTGTGGTCATGTTCTGGCGGTATAATCAAGTCCATATGTAGTAAGGTTATTGGTAATGTTGGTTTTGGTATAGTGGATTTGTTTGGTAGCAGTATGATGGTGAAATGTATGGTGAGGTATTTGTATTATCTACATGATCTAACTGCATGTCCCGGTAAATGTTCGTGGTCGGGGAGGTGGGCGAGGGGCGGGGGCCCCATCCAAAAGTTTGCTTTGGGGCCCAGGCTTCTCTAGTTACGCCCCTGGTACAGTAGGTTGCTGCTTTCTCAGATGACGTCATCAGTGCCTTAGATCTATCTTGTCATTGGTTCTGTACATGGATATATCAATTATACTGTATTGAAAAACACTTTTTAGCGTAGTATCAGTGGGATATTCCTGATCCTCACTTGTCTACTACTTCTTGCTGAGGTCTGTGTCTTGGATGAAGAGCTGAGAATCTCAAAAACATTTTCATATATCCTAGATAGCAGAAATGCTTTTTTCAAAATTCCTGTGTCCCCTTTGATAGTGCTCCAGTTTATAGTGTGCCACTGTTATTTGGAATATGTATGTATACTTCAGCCGCACCAGTGTTGCACCTATGTTCATTTTTTTTCAAAAATGTTTTTTTTGGATGTGCATAACTATATATTGCTTCTAGTTTGAGTTTGGAGGAAGTGGCTGCCTCCATTTTGGTTTTTGCACTCCACCCACCTTGACAGGTTTTAAATCAGTGCAGTGTGTTCAAAAGTCGGTGCCTTCACTCCCTGAGATATGGAGGTCTGAACAGAGTCCATGAGAGGTAACAATAGTGTAACAATAGTGCAGGACCACCTGCCTTGAGATCCCGTTGAAGTCCGGAGGTGGCTTAAACAGTTTTGATTAAAAATGTGAAATGAGAATCTCAAAAAAATTTTCATATATCCTAGATAGCAGAAATACTTTTTTCAAAATTCCTGTGTCCCCTTTGATAGTGCTCCAGTTTATAGTGTGCCACTGTTTTTTGGAATATGTATGTATACTTCAGCCGCACCAGTGTTGCACCTATGTTCATTTTTTTCAAAAATGTTTTTTTGGGATGTGCATAACTATATATTGCTTCTATCTTGGATGAAGAGCTAGCCATCAGTGCCAGCTATAGAAAGGCATACTGCATGCATGTGTATACCGTGCCCGGACAGGCGTGCTCCATCACTGCTTGCCACTGTCACTGGGCTGCAGGAATCACAAAGCTGTAAACACGGCTGTGTGTGTGGGTTGGCATTATATGACTGCATTAATGTCTGAAAGTCCTAACCCGAGGCTACATTCTTATCTACCCCCTGCCATCGCCCCCCTCCCCTCTCCTTGAACCCTCCCCACAGCACTGGCAATTAGTGCTCCTCGTGTTCGCTCCAGTGCCCTGATTCGAGGTGACCACACTACAGTTCACATTGACAGCTTCCTGGCGCTCAGGGGCACAACTGTGTACAGAGGCAAAGGATGGCAAGAGAGAGCGAAAGGGAGAGGGGGCATTTTCCGGACGACGCTGGGGATGGATTCGGGGAAATGTAATACAGGGTGCAAGGTGCTGTGTAATATTGCACGGTTCATTTTATAACTAAAGGGATTGTACTTTTACATTTTACACCTAATTTAGTCACATATAATCTGTGTAAACTCATTTGTAGGTTCATCCGCTACACTCGTTTAGTAGGTGCTAAAGGGGTTTTTTATCGTTTTTATGGGGGTTTTTTTCCATCTCCACGATTAAATTCGTTCTTAAGCCATTTAATTCAATTTTGGAGTCACGGCAGAGTGCGTTGTCATTATTCGTGTGAACACTTGTCAGATAATTATTGTACATTTTCCAGATAGGTCACTTCACCTCAGTTTCTTTATTAATATAATCACCGTCCATGTCGAGGGTCAGTCATATGTATTCAGACGCCCGTGAAAGAAATACCATTCTGCTGCTGTTAGGCCAGAGCTACGAAGAGGTTCAATCTTAGAGTGTCAAGGGGCAAGTGGTGGATCCTCTGGGTCAGCCACGAGTTTTGGTGTAGATCCAAGATGAGGGACGGAGTCTAAGGAGAGCTCTACTCTTCACCTTTTTAAATTCTTATTCAAAGGATCCGGCCTTCGCTGCATGGAACTCCAAGGTCGCTACCCTCAATGTGGTCACTCATGGTGACTGTCGGCGTGCAGGCGAGATACCGGGGAGATAGGCAGATACGTGGTTGGGTCACAAGCAGAAGGTCAGGGCAGTATTGGGCTTAAAGAAGGTCCAGAACAAGCCAAAGGTCAATACCAGGAAATTGTACACAGAATCTCACAGTAACACTACTAAGGGCACCAGCAAACTGACAAGGATAGAAGGTAGAGGTGCCCTTTAGAAGGTTCAGGTGACCGGGGAAGCTGGGTGGCCCTTTTAAGTGCTTGTACTACGTAATAATAATAATAATAATTTTTTATTTCTATAGCGCCAACATATTCCGCAGCACTTTACAATTTAGAGGGTAAACGTACAGACATTACACATTAAAAGAACTTACAAATGAGACACGAGGTATGAGGACCCTGCTCACGAGAGCTTACAATCTATTATGGTGTATGCGGGAGACAAAGGGTTAAGAAGTTCTCAGTTTACAATGGTCCAGCCATGTTACATAAATAGGAGGTGATTTACATAAAAGTTGGGTGACCCTGCCACCCTGACAGTACATCTATATACAGATAAGTGCCTGTAGGTGCCCTAGTGTTGGGAGTGACAGATAGGTGTGATAGCAGCTGGGGGTTAGCAATTAGGGATCTTGATATGCCAGCCTGAGAAGATGTGTTCTTAGGGCCCTCTTAAAACTGTGAGGGTTGTGAGTGCCTGATTGTCCGTGGTAGCATGTTCCAGAGAACCGGAGCAGCATGTGTGAAATCTTTGAGACGGGCATGGGAGGTTCGGATGACTGAGGAATGTAATCGGATATCATCAGCAGGGCGGAGAGAGCGGGTCGGGTGGTAGACAGAGATGAGAGAGGAAATGTAGGGGGGTGCAGCACTGTGGAGAGCTTTATGGGTGAGAGTGATGAGTTTATGTTGTATCCTGTACTGAATGGGCAACCAGTGCAGTGACTGACACAGGGTAGAGGCATCAGTATAGCGGCTGGAAAGAAAGACAAGCCTGGCTGCTGCATTCAGGACAGATTGGAGAGGGGAGAGTCTTCAGAGAGGGAGACTGATAAGCAGGGAGTTGCAGTATTCAAGACGACAATGAATGAGAGCAACAATGAGAGTTTGAGGTTTTTTTGATACAGTGAGAAAAGTACGGATTTTGGAGATGTTCTTGAGGTGCAGATGACAGGAGCGGGCAAGGGATTGGATATATGGGGAGAAAGTCAGATCAGAATCTAGAATAACCCCAAGACAGCGGGCCTGCTGCCTCTGAGTTATGGTGGTGCCACACACTGAGAGAGAAATAGCAGGGTAGGGTTGGTTAGAAGATGGTGGAAAGACAAGAAGTTCAGTTTTAGTGAGGTTTAGTTTCAGATGGAGAGAGAACATTATGTCAGAGACAGCGGACAGACATTTTTCAACTATCTAAATCTATGGGAGTATTGGAGATTGCCAAGTATGGTGCTAAGCTATCTTCGTCTCTCCCATACCCTGCTTGCCCGAAAATAAGACAGCGTCTTATATAAATTTTTGCTCCTAAAGATGCACTATGTCTTATTTTCAGGGGATGTCTTATTTTTCCACAAATAAATTATCGCATGCTATAGTAGTGTGTATATATATATATATATTAATATATATATAATATAATATATGTATATATATATCTTAGTTAGCGTCACAAACCATAGATTATGTATATAAAGGAATTTATTGCACTGCAATGACTTATCTCGAAAGGATACAATGTACATGCTGGACTTGTAGAACTAGAAGTTCCAGCATGCCCCATCAGCCATCCTGTGAGATGTGTGAGTGTCAGTATCATTGCTCTGTTCTCCCCCCCATATCCCTCACTTACTTGTACACTTTCTGTCTCCTGCCCTGGGATGTTCGGGACCTGTGGTGACATCACAGTCACATGACCTCCCTGCACAGGTCCTTCAAAACTCCTCTACAACAATATGTCCCAGGGCCGTTTCTTGGGGTGAGCGGGGCTTGAGAACACCTGTGCCCCCCCTCCCCACCTTTCTCTCTGCCCACCCTTAGGGACAGTCCTGTGTATGGGGAGCTGCAGCAATGATTTCCGGTATGTCTTATTATCGGGGCACCCGCCTTAAGTTAGGGAATTCAGCAAAATCTCTGCTATGTTTTACTTTCGGGGGTGTCTTATTTTCAGGGAAACACAGTAGACTTCGAATGAAGCAGCAGTGTGCATGTTCAATCACTACTCCATTAAAACTCTTCATCACTGCACGAGCGTGTTGCGGAAGGACGTGGGTGTTGGGGGCAGCTTTTTAGGAATTGGTGAGTTCCCAGCAGCGGGACCCCCAGCGATCAAATATTTATCAGGTGATAAATGCAGGAGATGGCCACGCTATTTTATCAGGAGTGGGGAACTCTCTTTTGGTGCTCAAGGCAAGTATTTTCTAATTTTCTCGCCACGCTCTACCTTAAAGGGGTTATCCGTGAGTTCAAAGATTGCATAAAACACTATAAACAGCATTTGTATTGAAAAGTAAAGATATTCCACTACTTTCTTGTGTTTCTTTATTCATCTGTCATAAGATCCACTTTTGGCTCTGAAACTTCCTGCTTGTGGGAGTGTCAGTAATTCTCCAGCATCTCTTTCCTACAAGTCCCAGACTGCATTGCAAAGTAGAACTTCCCTCCATAGTCATCACTACTCGACATTGTGCTGACATAAGTGTGTAATCTCCCCAGCTCTGTATTTGCTGCCATGATAATGATAATAGCTAGATCTCATGAGTGACTATATAAACTGTACAGAGCTGCAGTCATCATTTTCATGACAGCAGTACACAACCCCCCCCAGCTCTGAACTGCTGTTTTGTGCTCCCATTACTTTTACTAAGTTCTGCCAGCAGGACTCAAAGATTAACAAACAGTTCCCCCTCCCCTGTAATTACTCTAATGTAATTCACTTGTAAACTACAGGCTGGAAAGAGTGAATGCAGCCTGATTATTCCTTGCTCAGGTCATGCCCACTACAGGGGAGTGTTCCTGAGCTGAGTCTGGCTTCAAAGCACACTGAATGATGACAAAATGTTCACTAAGGCCATGTGATCAGGTGGTTTGCAGGGGGAAAGTAGAATGAAAGGACAGGGCTCTTTGCCTGGTTCTGCACAGCAGGACAGATAAATATAAATAATTTTTAATAGGTATGAATTGAAGTGTAATATAATACAGTTGTGAGCCCCCAGGTATAAACTGGACAGCTTCACAGCCACAGCCAGCTTTAGAGTCATACATGCTGTTCAGGCTGTGGGTGGATCTATAGCAGTAATTGACCCATCAGCTCTGCTGTTTCTAGCTATCTCTGTTACACTGACAACAAGTGCAAGAAATGGAGAAAGTACAGTACTCAGGCTGCAGAGCTCTAAAGAGTGTTTTAAAAAGCCATAACTAGAGATAAAGACTGGAGAAGGTGACTCACCATGGACAGACTGAGTCACTGACAGCAGCTAAGAGGAATGAGAGATAAAAGACAGAGGTGAGATAGGTGGGGAGAGATGGTGGAGAATAGCATTAAAGGGGTTTTGCCACAATCTCATTTTATACCTCCTGCTTCCAGCTCTTCAGCTCTGTGTGCTCAGAAGGGGGCGTGTGTGATTTGTTTGAATTGCAGATCATGTGACTCAGCAGGATGACAACACCAGGCCTTTCCTCCCTCTAGTGAAAGAAAGGTCTATTTATGTACAGAATTGTAAGTAGCTACACTGTAGCTCAGAGGTAACATATTTGCTTTACAGCACAAGGGTCCTTGGTTCAAATCCCTGCAGGAACTTTCATAGTTTGTACGGCCGAATAAAGACAAGACGTCCATCCAGTTCAGCCTGTTGTGCTAAGGTGTTGATCCAGAGGAAGGCGAAAACCCCAATGAGGTAGAAGCCAATTGTCCTCATTTTAGGGAAAAATTCCTTCCCGACTCCAATCTGGCAATCAGAAAAATCCCTCCAGAATCCTAGACACTATAACTTGTTATATTATTACGCTCCAGAAATGCATCCAAACCCTTTTTGAACTCGGTTATTGAATTCACCATGACAAGTCCCTCTGGCAGAAAATTCCATAGTCTCACTGCTCTTACAGTAAAGAATCCCTTTCTATGTTTATGTAGAAACTTTCATTCCTCAAGACGTAGAGGATGCCCCCTTGTTCTAGATACAGCCCTGGGTATATATAAATCTTGGAGAGATTTATATATTGACCTTTGATGTATTTATTATGTCCCCCCGAAGCCGTCTTTTCTCTAAACTAAATAACCCTAATCTTGCTAATCTTTCTGGGTATTGTAGTCCACCAAGTCCTTTTATCATTTTTGTTGCCCGCCTCTGTACCTGTTCAAGCTCTACAATGTCTTTCCTGTGCACTGGTGCCCAAAACTGTACACAATATTCCATGTGTGGTCTGACCAGTGACTTGTATAATGGGAGAATAATGCCCTCATCATGTGCCTCTATGCCCCTTTTAATACACCCCATGATCCTATTAGCCTTGGCAGCTGCTGCCTGACACTGGCTGCTACAATTAAGTTTACTGTCCACCAGGATTCCCAAGTCCTTCTCCATGTCACTTTTACCCAGCCTTTTTCCATTTAACATGTAATCATGTAATGGATTTTTCCTCCCCATGTGCATAACCTTGCATTTATCTGTGTTAAACCTCATCTGCCATTCCCTGCCCAGGCCTCCAACTTATCCAGATCCCTTTGTAATAACACATTATCCTCTATTGTGTTGATTTACTTTACAGAGCTTAGTATCGTCTGCAAAGATCGATATTCTACTGTGTAATCCCTGTGTAAGATCATTAATGAAAATGTTGAAGAGGATAGGGCCCAATACTGACCCTTGTGGTACCCCACTAGTAACAGCGATCCAGTCTGAGTATGTACCGTTAATTACTACCCTTTGTTTTCTATCAGTGAGCCAGTTACTTACCCACTTGCACACATTTTCCCCCAGTCCAAGCATTCTCATTTTATTTACCAACCTTTTATGTGGCACCGTATCAAATGCTTTAGAAAAATCTAGATATATGACATCCAGTGCCTCACCCCGATCCAGTCTAGCACTGACTTCCTCATAGAAGCTGATGAGATTAGTCTGACAGGACCGATCCTTCATAAACCCATGCTGGAACGGCGTTATACATTTATTTTCAGTGAGATACTCCAGGATAGCATCTCTGAGAAAACCTTCAAACATTTTACCCACAACAGAGGTTAAGCTTACTGGCCTATAGTTTCCTGGATCACTTTTTGACCCCTTTTTGAACTTAACCTGTGGATTTTTTTTCCTCTTTATCAATGCACAGACCTCGTTGAGGTTTCTTCTTTTCTTATTTGCACTGTTTGACTTATTACTAACTAGTCCACAGGACAGGAGTAGAATGACAGCACCCGGGGTTTGAACACTCAGTAGCTACCTGAGAAGAGAAGTGATGTCTGAGCATGTGCGACCAGGACTGAGGAGCTCTCGGCCCTGGTCGTATCCCCTTGAGATGAGCTGAAAACAATGGATCACTAAAGGAGCAGCTAAAACAAAAACGGTCCAGAATTTTTAACAATGATGAATGGTGAAAATGTTTATTGTTTAATTTTCAAACTTCCCACGTCAATTTTACTTCGTGGCAAAACCCCTTTAAGCTTTCTCTTCCTCCATTCACTACTTCCTGTGACCGCTGTTGACCCTGACATGGCAGGTCTGTTCTTACTGCTCCCAGTCTGCTCCACCTCTCCCCAGCTACCTCCAATGTAACATACAGTACTTTACTGTATCAGCACCCAGCATGCCAAAGCAGCACGTTAAACACATATACTAATCTGCACCCATACAATTAGTACTTGTGTGGTATGCTGCCATTTGTAGCTGTGGAAGTGCCAACATGCCACACCACACATGTACCACTTGTATGGGTACTGATTAGCATATGTGTTTAACATGTGCTGCTATAACATGCTGGCATTTGTAGTTCATTGTTTCACAGCAGCTAGTAGCTGTGGATTTAAAAGTGCCAGCATGCCTCAGCAGCACATGAGAGACAGAAAGTGTGGTGAAATTTTCTAAACAGGGTCACAGACAGCAAAACAAATGTAAAAACCCTTCCTTACACTACCCAAAACTAAAAAAAATGTTTGTTTTACTCTAGTTACATTTAATAAATGTACCTGTTCTGACTTAGGGTATAGTCACACTGTGTATTTGCGGGGCATAATTTAAAGCGTAATTGCGCTGCAATACGCCCGAATTACGCCCCGCAAATATGGTAATTCAAGCTATGATTACCTGACGTTTTCCCCCACACAGTACGCTTATGCGCCTGGAAAAGTGAATGTCACTGAGAGTACTGGCCAGTGCGTACTTGTAAAGCAACAGGTGCATTGCAGGCGTACAGCGGCATGTACTGTGCCTATATGCCTGCAATACGCTGTGTGAACATACCCTTACATTCAAATTAAGAACAAAACTACAGTCACAATCCCGTTTGTAACCCGAGGACTGCATGTGATCACTTTCTTCCAGTTCCAGGGCCTCATCTCCCGGCCTTCTGTTTTGGTTCTTGAACTTCCGAACGGGAATGTCACCACTTGAGCCGCAGATTAGCTACAGTGGTCACGTGCCTCTTATCACATCACCACTCGAAGCTGTGACGTCCTCCGTTCAGAAGTTCAAGGATCAAAACAGAAGACCGGAGAGACGCGCCATTGGAACCGGGGAGCTTCGGAAAGGGAGTTTTTATTTTATTTTACAGGGGCCACAGGAGCTGCTGGTTTAATTTTGATACAAGGTGGACAACCCCTGGGAGGATCTCAACATTTTTATCATATACTGTATCTCCTTTTTATTCCAATAGTAACTTTTTGTTTACTTTCTCTTTAATATACATGAATTAAGGCTTTTTTTCTATTTACGTGCCATGTTTTATATTGATTTATAGTTTGGTAAATTTAAAAAAAAAAACTACAGCTACAGTTTTTATTTAATTTATTTTTAGCATACACCAATCATTAAAGGGGTTTTGCCACGATCTCATTTCATACCTCCTGTATCCAGCTCTTCAGCTCTGTGTGCTCAGAAGGGGGCGTGTGTGATTTGTTTGATTTGCATATCATGTGACCCAGCACCATGACATCACCAGGCCTTTCCTCTCTGTAGTCAAAGAAAGGTCTGTTTATGTAAAGCATTGTGAGTACCTACTCAGTAGCTCAGTGGTAACATTTTTGCTTTACAGCACAAGGGTCCTTGGTTCAAATCCCTGCAGGAACTGAACTTGTGGATTTATTTCCCTCTTTATTAATGCACAGACCTGATAGAGGTTTCTTTTTTTATTTGTACTGTTTGGCTTATTACTAACTAGTCCAAAGGACAGGAGTAGAATGAGAGCACCCGGGGATTGAACACTCAGTAGCTGCCTGAAAGGAGAGGGTATGTCTGAGCATGTGCGACCAGGACTGAGGAGCTCTTGTCCTTGGTCGTATCCCCTGGAGACGAGCTGTAAACAATGGATCACTAAAGGAGCAGCTAAAACAAAAACGGTCCAGAATTTTTAATAATGATGAATGGTCAAAATGTTTATTGTTTAATTTTCAAACTTCCCACGTCAATTTGACTTCGTGGCAAAAACCCTTTAACAATGTATGGGTTGTTACAGTGGTAAGGCTATGTTCACACGGCTTATTTGCGGGGCGTAATTACGGCCCGCAATTACGCCGTGGGGATGGGGGCGGGAGCGGGGGGGGGGGCCGGCACCTCGCCGGCCCATAGACATGCATTACCAGCGGCGCGTATACGCCGCTAGTAATTCACATGTCACTTATCTCCCCCCGCGGCGGATTCGCCGAGCAGGGAGAGGACACATAATCCATAGTTCTCTATGAGACCTGTGGATTACCGTAATTACGGACTGAAATACGTCCCATTTTAAGCCGTGTGAACATAGCCTAATAGTACCAAATATGAGCATGTTATTTGTGTTATGCAAATTTTTGGGAATTTTTTGTCCAGCGTGTACTTCTAAAACGCTCTGTGCTTTCTCCCATAGACATTCACTTTCATGTGACATGTCAGTTCTTTCCCTCGGCGCGTATTGTACGCTGGGGAAAACGGGTAATCGTAGCTCTCAATGACCGTATAAGTGGTCCATACTTCAGGCTTATTACAGCGCAATTACGCCCTGAAATACGGGCCGCAGAGACACTGTGTGAACATACCCTAATACAGTTTTAAGTTACACCAGACAGTCTTACAATGTGGCACATTTATCATAATGTTCATAAATCTGGTGCAGTTTAAAACTGTCTGGTCTAACTTTCTACCACTTTTAAAGGGGTTTTGCCACGATCTAATGTTGACGTGGTATTTAATCACTTTTCTAAATATATGTCATTAAAAAAGTGAAGCCTGTGAGAACTACAGCCTCCCTTACATGCCCTTAGTTTCCTGACAGTTACATTAGACACGACCAGGAGCAGATCTGGCAGTGCTTGCATTGATAGCACTTCTTATCTTTTGGCAGGGAACATGAATGTGCTTTGAAGGGACTGGGTAGAAAAGATCCTGTGTCTTATGTATAGAGAATCCACTGGTTGTAATGTAATTATCTGAGTAAACATGCAGATGCTCCCTGGCTCCCTGCTCAGCCCTCCTTCCCCCCTGCATCAGTTTGTGAACAAATGAAAGAACTCTGCCTGCTGGGAGCTTATCTTCTCTCCTGTGCACAATACAGTTATCCCCTGTGGATTACCCAAACAATGTTTACTCAACTACAGAGACTGAATATCAGGAGCATGCGTGGGAGGTGGAGCGATGACATCACAGAGGAGGTACTTGTTTTTTTAAACACAGAAACACAACGCCCCTTTTTTCAGGCCTCAAGAGGGGAATATCAGCCTGTTAGATAAGGAACTTACTTCTTGCCAAAACTTCTTTAAGTTGGTTTACTTTACCCCACTAACCGCGCCCAAATTTTGCTGTATTTTTTGTCACATGCAAAACCACATTTCCTTTCCCCCGTGAAACCACACCGTTTGAACAAGGCCATGTCACTTTTGTCAGCCGAGGTGCAAAAGTGTCTAGAAACTGTGCAAAGCACATAGTAAATATGGTGTAAAACTTGTTCTTTTTTGTACCAGAATTCTGGTGCAAGTGCCTTGATAAATGTGCCCCGTTATCTTTTTTCTGTGGGTTCCTTCTTTTTTTTTATTTGCCTTACAGTGTTATTTTCTGAGACTAGTAGCTTTTGTTCTGTCTACAGACCCGGGTGCAGGTTTCCTCTTGCAAACTGAAGTGCGGTTCTCATTGGTACTATTTTTGGATAACACTGACTTTTTGATCATTATTTAGTCCAATTTTTTCGGTAGGCAAAAGGACTAAAAAAAAAACCCTGTAAATTTAAAGCTGGATATTTTTTATGTTGTTCTCCGTGCAGGATATGAAAAGGTTACAGGTTAATATATTGGACTTTTACAGACGTGGAGATACCAATTATGGTCATTTATTTATTGCATTTCTTTTTTTATTTGTAACACACTTTTTTAAAATGTTTTTTTTTTTCACCATTAAGGCGGGGGGGACACATGCAATTACTGCTTTTAGCAGGGTGTTAAAGGGGTTGTAAAATGACAGGTCTCTGTGCCCTCATTAAGTCGCCCGGCTACCATGACTATGGGTCGGTACCAGGACTGGGACAAGGTATTCTGGTGCTCTAGACAAATAAGGCATATAGTGCCCCCCCCCCCTCCCCTCCCTATGGAAAATTCAGCCCCATCAATACTTCTTGTTCCCCCTTTTCGACTGGGGTAAACTGGGGTAGCCCACCTTCACCTATACGCATACATGCCAACTCTCCTTTTTTTGGCGGGGGGGTCCCGCTATTTGGGGTCCCCTCCCGCCCTCCCGGGGGAGTTGGCATTCCTCCCGCCGCCGGACCGCTCCTACAGGCGGGTGAAGCGGCCGCAGCGGCCGCTCACCCGCCCGCGGTCTCACTGTGCGGGGAGGAGGCAGGAGGGATCGCTCCCTCCTCCCTCCTCTCCCTGTATGTACGGCGCCGGTGTGTGCGCCGCACATACGGGTCAGCGGCGCAGGGGGAAGTGACGCGCAGCTGCAGGGGAGTGACGCGCGGCTGCTCTCACTTCCCCCTGCGCCGCTGAAGAGATCGGGCAGGAGCTGGCCGCGCTGCAGGAGCCTGGTAAGGTAAGTGGATTTTATTATTTTATTTTTATTAGCTTTAGGGGGCTCTACCTGGCTAACAGAGAGGGCAACTACCTGGCAACAATGGGGGCATCACCTGGCAACAATGGGGGCACTACCTGGCAACAAAGGGGGCACTACCTGGCAACAGAGGGGGCACTACCTGGCAACAAAGGGGGCACTACCTGGCTAACAGATGGGGGCACTACCTGGCTAACAGATGGGGCACTACCTGGCAACAGAGGGGGCACTACCTGGCAACAGAGGGGACATCTACCTGGCAACAGAGGGGGCACTACCTGGCAACAAAGGGGGCACTACCCGGCTAACAGATGGGGGCACTACCTGGCTAACAGATGGGGGCACTACCTGGCAACAGAGGGGGCACTACCTGGCAACAATGGGGGCACTACCTGGCAACAAAGGGGGCACTACCTGGCTAACAGATGGGGGCACTACCTGGCTAACAGATGGGGCACTACCTGGCAACAGAGGGGTCAACTACCTGGCAACAGAGGGGACATCTACCTGGCAACAAAGGGGGCACTACCCGGCTAACAGATGGGGGCACTACCTGGCTAACAGATGGGGGCACTACCTGGCAACAGAGGGGGCACTACCTGGCAACAGAGGGGGCACTACCTGGCAACAATGGGGGCACTACTGCACAAAGGGGCACTACCTGGCTAACAGAATGGGGACTCCTGCAACAAGGGGCACTACCTGGCAACAGATGGGGGCACTACCTGGCAACAATGGGGGCACTACCTGGCAACAATGGGGGCACTACCTGGCAACCAATGGGGGCACTACCTGGCAACAATGGGGGCACTACCTGGCTAACAGATGGGGCACTACCTGGCAACAATGGGGGCACTACCTGGCTAACAATGGGGGCACCTACCTGGCTAACAATGGGGGCACCTACCTGGCTAACAATGGGGGCACCTACCTGGCTAACAAAGGGGGGCACATACCTGGCTAACAAAGGGGGGCATCTACCTGGCTACAAATGGCTCTACCTGGCAACAGAGGGGGCATCTACTTGGCTACAAGGGGGCATCTACCAGCCTGTAAGGGGCACTACCTGGTTATGGGGGGCTACTACCTGGCTATAAGGGCATCTACCTGGCTTTCTTCCAAAGCCGTTATGCAGTTAGGTGGAGTGGGTGTGGCTTTTTGAAGGGGCGTGGCATACCGACAAGATGGGCGTGTCCATGCAAATTTTTGCCGCGGTCTCCTGCTTTTTCATTTTCAAAAGTTGGCAACTATGCCTATACGTCACCCCGGCCCTGGTTGGCATCCTGCGATTGAATCACAGAGGTGCCGATCGAGAGATGAAAGGGGGCACCCCCTCTTGCCTAGATGTTATGGTCGCGTTGACCGTGGCACCTATGTAGTTAAAACACTGGAATCAGAGTTATCTTTGGTCCCGGTCACTAAAGACAGGTGCTGGCCGTTACTAACAACCATGTATGGAGCAGGCTCAGCTCATGAGCCCACTCCATACATCCTTGTTCCCCCTTTCTGAAAGGCATAAAGTAGCACCTTAGGCTCTGTCTCCACTGAACTCATTCGTTTTTTCAGCGTTTTTCATTTCCTAGAACTGCTGAAAAAGCGACTGAAAACAGGTCCACAGAACATTTTTTTTCTGTTCGTTTTTGCTGCTGGTGGTTTTTTGAAAAATGTTGCAAAAAAGACAGAGCAGAAAATTTACTATTGGAGTCTGTGTAAATCGGCGGATCCCTTTGGTGCGTTTTTTTGCAGAAATCCACAGTAATTATAGTGCTGTTCAAAGAAAAGAATTAAAAAAAGTGCCAAAAAACACAAAACGCGGCAAAAACGGTTGTTTTTTTTAAAGCTGTGTTTGACATGCACTGGACAAAAAACTGAGGTTTATGACTGGTTTTAGGATTTGGTTTTCAGTGAGCTTTTTGCCCAATGCCGTGTACACCTTGCCTTAGGCAGTCGCCTACCTCTGCTTACCCATTGTCCCGGCCCAGGTGCTGATGTCACAACTGCCTAACGTTTATGACAAATATACTCATCTTGCATCCTGAAGGGGTGAAAAAAATTCTGATTATGAAGTTAAAGGGGTTTTGCCACGATCTCATTTCATACCTCCTGCATCCAGCTCTTCAGCTCTGTGTGCTCAGAAGGGGGCGTGTGTGATTAGTTTGAATTGCATATCAAGTGACCCTGCAGGATGACATCACCAGGCCTTTCCTCTCTCTAGTCAAAGAAAGGTCAGGTTTATGTATAGAGCTATGAGTAGCTACAATGTAGCTCAGAGGTAAACTTTTTGCTTCACAGCACAAGGGTCCTAGGTTCAAATCCCTGCAGGAACTATACCCATGGATTTTTTTTCTCTTTATCAATGAGATTTCTTTTACTCATTTATTGTCTCTGTTTGACTAATTACTAAGGAGATAGCGGACAGGAGTAGAATGACAGCACCCGGGGTTTGAACACTCAGTAGCTGCCTGAGAGGAGAGGTGATGTCTGAGCATGTGCGACCAGGACTGAGGAGATCTTAGCCCTGGTCGTATCCCCTGGAGACGAGCTGTAAACAATGGATCACTAAAGGAGCAGCTAAAACAAAAACGGTCCAGAATTTATAATAATGATGAACGGTGAAAATGTTTATTATTTAATTTGCAAGATTCCCACGTCAATTTTAGTTTGTGGCAAAACCCCTTTAAGCACAATCATATTGTGTCACTTCTGTGTCAGTGAAAGGAAAGATTTTAATCAGCAGTTGAAAACCTGTCCTGACCTAAGGGTATGAGCACACTTGGCATCGTGACAGTATTTTTGACATAGTTTCTCAAACTATAGCAAGAGCAGGAAACAGAGGCTACTTGGGCAGCTGAGATATATTCTTTACAATGTGTTATTGTACACATTGCACTTTATGTATAAAACCTGTCTAGCAGTAAGACTGTCTTTGTGGTCCATAGCAACAAAGTAGGGCACAGCTTTTACTTTTTTAGAGCACTACATGAAATGTAAGTTGAGCTCTGATTGGTTCCTATGAACCATAGAGACAGTCTTAGGCTATGTTCACACGGCGTGCTTTCGGCGCGCATTTTGCGTCGTATTTGCGCTCTAATACGCCGAAATTACGGTAATCCATAGTTCTCATCGAGAACTTTGGCTTACGCCTCCTCTCCCCGGGCATACAATACAATCGTATTGCACGCGCGGGGAGTTAAGTGACATGTCTATGGCGCCGGCAGGCTCCTGCCCCCCCCCCCCCTCCCTCCACGCCTCGGGAGTACACGCGGATCAGCACATGATATACTGTGGCGCCTACTGTAGCGCCGCAGTACATCATGTGAACATACCCTTACTGCTACACAGTTTTCATGCATAAGGCCCATTGTGCTTCAAAACCATACGGCAAAATCTCACATGATTTAACCACAGTTTTGTGGAGTAGATTTTTCATAGCTTATAAAGGTGAAGTATATCATTTCAATTTGCCTCACTGGTATAAACCTTGCAGCAGAAAGCCAAATTGCATAAACCTGGCAATTTGCATTAAAACAGCATAAGCTTTTTGCCTGTGATTCTTGGCCGCCGGGCACACTGCCACCCCCTTATGTATGGGCACCCTATGGGCATGTCCCCACGGCACTGGTTTTCGGCCGTTTTTTCAGCTGGCTTGCGGTTTTTCAGACCGCCTGAAAAACCGGCTGAAGATGAGCACAACGGGGCTCTATGGAAAACCCGTGCAGCAGGCCCCACTGCACGGGTTTTCCGTCCGGCAGTTTTTCCGCCCGCAGTCCGGCCGCAAAACATTCGTCAAGCACAATCTTCCGTCCGGTTTCCAGAGAATAGCCGCACCCCCCGCGGCCTTGGGGACGGCCCCAAAACAGGACAAATACCGTCCGGCAAACTGACCGGTATTTGTCCTGTGCCGTGAGAACACGCCCTTACTATGAACTATTTCTCAGAGGATTGTTTAAACTGATAATCTCAGCTGTTTGAAATTAGGATTTGTTCAAAACAGGTTTTTAAAGGAATTGTCCAGTGAAACCTAACATTTTTTTTCTGTAAAAGCCTTACCTGTCTTCATTTCTTTGTGATGTTTTCTGCATACTTTGTGCTTTTCCTGTGCTGTGTGTTATCTTTCTTTTCTTCAGCTGAGCAGCAGCATTTCCTGTCTGAAGCTGGTTCCCTTTAACCTGTTAAACTACAGCACCCGGATAGTTTGTTATAATGCCTGGGCACATAGTGGCAGCTCTGATAACTATGGGCTGGGGGTTGGTTCCTGTTCTATTTTCTAAAAACTTTCAACGCCCCTCTCCTCCTGGGTGTTTAATGACTAGTTTATAACGTACTTACCAACTCTCCCAGATAATATGGGAGACTACAGGAAAAAGGGCTTATGGAAGAGTTGGCAAGTCTCTGTTTCCATACCATCCACAGCGGGAGTGTGCTGTAATGTACTGAAAGGGATTTTCTCACTACAAAGATTAGCTTTCAACCTATAGGGTAATTGAAGATTTTTTTCTAAATACATTAGTCTTTTGATTTATCGTGGCCATGAGATAACAGAGGTGTACACAGCTTTCTCTGGTTACATCCATAGCTCCCTTCCTGATTAGTCAGAGAGCAGGGAGTGACGTCACCATGAACACAGCTCACTCTTGGAGAAGACTCTATGACATGTATGAACATGGCTGCATCTTTTCAGCCCGAAAACTGGTTCAGCCCCGTTCGCTATGGTTTTACATCACCCGTACGCCAGTATCAGGCGCATTACAGAGCACCCACTGCACCTTGTAATGCACCTGATTTCTGGTGCATGCGGGAGGCGTCGCACTAGAACTGTATGAAGCTATAGATTTATAGCTTCAGTACAGTAATTCTAGGCATATTACTGCTGGAACAGGTAAATCACTTTGAAATGTCGTACAAGCGCTAGAATGCGCATAATTTATGACCTGTAGTAGATCGGGTTCATAAATCAGGCACATTCTACACTAATCCGCATGAAAATTGGCATCTAAGCGCCATAAATCATACATGTCGCCCTTTATCTCTAACAAGATTAGCTTTTGTTTACAGATAAGCAATTGTTTTCACTCCTTAGAGCACATGTAGCTTTGTTTACTGAAGATTAAATCTCCCACACTTATGTCTTTGCAATATCTCAGCTAGTTACACAGACGCTAAATAGGGTAATCACTGCTTTAGAACCACCCACAGCCTGAGGCAATGCAGTGAGTCAGTGAAACAACATGATGAGAAAACCCCTTTAATTGTATAAACCCAGAAATGTCTCTGGAAGAGCACCAGATAGAAACTGATCTAGTATTTTGGTCATGTGATGAGGGCGAACTCAATAAAAAGGTAAAAGGAAACAGGGGAGACCAAACCTGTTGGTTGAAGACCATCAATGTATGTAACCTCAATGTATAAATGTAATAGATGGGTGATCCTAAGAGTATGTTCATGTTAAATGCAGGACATATTTCGGAGCGTAATTGCACTGAAATTCGCCCCGCAATCACAGTAATTTATAGCTCTCATTGAGAGCTGACATTTTCATAATTGGCGCCATTCTCCCGGTGCGGAGAGTTAAAGTCAATGGCAGCCGGCTGTCTGCACTTTAGAAGTACACACTGGCCAGCGCATACTTCTAAAAGACCCGGCGTATCGCGCTGTGTACTGTATGCACCTCATACCCTAATAAAGACTCCCCCCATTACCAATAGAGGTCTACAGCTCCTTCTTTGAGTTTGATGTAATAGGGTCTTTTTTTTTTGGTATAACTGTGCCCAGAAGATAAGCTATCCACAGGGTGTAGGTACACTGCAATCTCTAGGACAACCCAGAAGCACAAGGCCCCCAGGCCAAATCCCACCCGCTATGTCGTTTGAGGCCCACAAGAGCTTAGACACAGAAAGCAGAGATGGACAAGGTTCGGATGCAGAAGGACCAGCTCTACACTTTCCCCAAAGGACAGAGTCAGCACTTGGCATTGGGTGCGGACGCCATCTTTGATTCGGAGCTCCAGGGTGCACCTCTATACCCCTCCGTTCAGCAACTCACAGGCAGTGGCCCAGCTCTGACAGCCCTAGGCAGGGCCTCTAGCCACTCTCCAAGGCTCTTCAATAGACCTATGAAGGCAACAATAATGTAGATGTGCCCCTCAGTGAAAATCAGTTTGACACCCATGTTCTAATGCAGGAGTCCTATACCAAGGTTATGTTAAAATGTAGCAACAACTTTGTGACACGGATTTCCATTAGATTTCTGAATATGCATTGAAAAGAACGAAATCCAGAGAGAAAAAAGGAAGATTTCCGAGTATGTATTACATTGCAAATTGCTGCACGTCTGCCATGTCTCTATATACCTAAGAGGGACTCTTTACAGATAATGGGGGACCCCCACTCTTTTGGTCAGCTGCTGTCCAGTTGGATTAGTCTTTCTAGCAGTTTTAAAATCATGTTCCATTTTGGAAGTGTCAAACAAAATATATATATATATATATATATATATATATATATATATACACACATATATATATATATATATATATATATATATACATGTAATGTATTACTGTAATATACTTTGTGTATGACCCCATCTTGTAATCTCGCACTAACCTGCTTTAAAAACTGTGACTTCATTGCGCTCTCTATGACATCTGTCACGGTTCACGCCGCGTTCCCTGTCATGTTTACGCTGCGGCTCCCTGTGCTGGTGTCGCAGCTCCCTGTGTCCCCGCTGCTAAATACTCACCTGTCCCCGCTCCTGTCTGTGCTGCAGTGCAGTTAGTATTCTTCGTTGCTCCCTCTGACTTCCTGGCGTCCTGTGCGCGCACGAGAGCCCCCTAGGGTGCATGTGCAGCACTGTCCGAATATTTAAAGAGACAATACCCAATTATCTGTCAATTAACCTGTGATTTCTGTTTGCTTAAAAGGAACTTCCTGAGGAGCCACTATATACCGGCGATCGATGGGTCAGTACATACTGACACCACCGGATTGTTACAACATTATCTTGTAATCAAACACTAATCTGCTGTAAAGACTGTGACTTCACTGCTGTGCTCCTTCTATAACATCATGCAACCACACAGTACCCCGCTATGTAGACTGGCCGTGCTATGATCCCTCTGTGCCATCATTGTGTTGTCACGTACTATCCTGCTATACAGATAGTTATTTTGCTGAGCTTTCTCTGACATAATCTATAATAAGGGGGATTTTGTGGACTCCAAAAAGTCTCTAGACAAGGCAGCCAACACAAGGGGCGCCTGCTGCATATGTGTTTAACTGCAATCGGAGCTGTACAAATATGTATGCAGTGAGCTCCCCCTTGTGGCAGCTGCAGGAGGACATTATTGTGGGGGCCACATCTAACACTGAATGTGTGAGACACTCTGCTGGCACTGTCTATATGGGGCACATTGCGAGCTGTATTGTGTGTGGTAGAGGCATGCTAAAATATTTGGGGCGAATGCTCTGCTGGCAGTGTGTAGATGGGACAGCATTCGTTGTGGGAGCACTGTTTTTTGGGAGTGCTCTAATGGCAGTGTGTATATGGGACAGCATTCGTTGTGGGAGCACTGTTTTTTTGGGAGTGCTCTGCTGGCAGTGTGTATATGGGGCAGCATTCGTTGTGGGAGCACTGTTTTTTGGGAGTGCTCTAATGGCAGTGTGTATATGGGACAGCATTCGTTGTGGGAGCACTGTTTTTTGGGAGTTTTTCTGCTGTCAGTGTGTATACGAGCAGTGCTCCTGTCAGAGGCCCTGATCAAAAAGAAGCCCGCTGGTATGGTGCAAGATAGGATCTGATAATGGTAAGGGGGCACAGATGCATTGACTGTATGGGGCCCTGAAATTACTGTGAGCAGCCCTGGACACTGCTAATGCTTGTTTATAGGAAGTATCTGTTGTCAGTGTGTATATGGGGCACATTGCCAGCACTATTGTGCGTGGGGGCAGTGTGCTAGCACTATTTATTGGTAGCACTCTGCTGACGGTGTGTATACAGGACACATTACAATATATACAGGCAGTCTGCTGGTGCTGTTTTTTGGGAGCACTCTGCTGACACTGGTTATATAGAGCACATTCTTAGTACTATAGTTTATGTTGGGGCACTCGTCTGGAACTGATTATAGGGGACACATTCTTAGCACTGTTGTTTATAAAGGGGCACTCTGCTGACACTGGTTATATAGAGCACATTCTTAGTACTATGGTTTATGTTTGGGCACTCTGCTGATGCTGATTATATGGGACACATTCTTAGGACTATTGTTTATAAAAGGGCACTCTGCTGAAACTGATTGTATGGGGCACTATGGAACAAAGCGCTATGTAACAAAGAATAAAGCAGCTGCAGTGGTGTCGGTATGCTGACGCGTTTCGGAATAATCCTTAGTCGTAGCTATAGCACTATGGTTTATGTTGTGGTGCCCTGCTGACATTATTAGCACTATTGTTAATAAGGGGACACTCCGCTGGCACTGATTATATGGGGCACATACTTATCTCTATTGTTTCTAAAGGAGCCCTCTGCTGGTACTGATTACATGGTGCACAGTCTTAGTACTATGGTTTATGTTGGGGCACTCTGCTGATACTGATTGTATGGGGCACAGTCTTAGAACTATTGTTTGTGCAGGGGCACTCTGCTGACACTGTTGCTGATCATGCCATTATCATTTCATGGGTTCTCCCTGCTGACATTGAATATGTGGGGCACTCAGCAATGTTTATTGGGAGCCCTGTGCTGACACTTCATGTAGGACACCCTGTCTTTGCTGGTTATTGGTCACACTGTGCTAGCATCGGGTATGGATGGTGCTCTAGTGTCAGTGTTCATATGGGGCACATATAGTTGTTAGGAGGTCGTCTGCACTGTTTATTGGGAGCATGCAGTGGACATAATTTAAGGTGTAGCCTTGATTCTGGTCTCACTGAGGCTGTTGTTCTTTCCTGGGGCTACTCTGCTGACCCTACAGTCTTTTAGCATCGTCTATTGGGCTCAGCCTGATGGCGCTATTGATAGATGCACCTTGGCGGTTGTGATGGTGGAATGACGTCCTTGTATATAAGACATTTCACTTCTGACAGTTATGAATGATATACTAAGATGCCATATAGGTTGTGGCCCATGTCTCCTATATGCTACAATCAGAGGCATAACATACAGCTTCTGGGCCCCAGTGCAAAATCTACCCCCACCTAACCATGCAACACTTATAATACTGGTGCTCTTCTATCTTGTAGAGGGCCCTTTGGGCCCCCATGAACTGCGGGGCCCGGTAGCGACTGATACTTTTGCACCCCCTATAGCTATGCCCATGGCTACAGTAACTGTTTCTTCCACACCACAAACAGGGAGCCCCTCAACCTGCCCCTGGCATCTGCTGCCGTGAAGACTTTTGTGGCCGTTCCTTGGTGCCATCAGTTTACTATCAATGTCATCATCTATATGAGGACCGGAGTCTTCCTCATGAAGTCCTGTTAATGATGCCCCTCTAGCTAGGCCCGTCCACAGGCAGATGCCTAAAGTGGCGCCACCCAGTTCCCATCTTTATAATTTTTCCATAAATCATGGTAAATTGTAATCCGTCTTGATGACTGTCAAATTATGACTAGCTCGAAAGGGCTAATATTCCTCATTAAGCAGAGGCACCATGTAGGTGTGTGGAGACTTATACATCATAAGTCGCTCCACTGAAATTCAAATGTATTCAAATGAGTTAGGACTCTGCAGCGACTCTGGAGTTTCTCAATTCACATCCAATGCACTGAGCCTTGCAATGTGAATGGGATTGATGCCAACCAGATATTCATCTGCAGACAGCTGTTTTGGGGTGTTGCCGCTCATCTGGTTGACTAGGTATAGTGTGTTTGATTAGGAATAATGTTACTCATCCCGGTTTTCTCACTCCTCCTTACGCTCACAGATATAAGACCAGTATTGTTCTTCCGCTACAGAATATCAGGAATTATTCATCGTGTATAAAACTTGCAGCCGCCTTTTGGATTCTTTATGCTTCTTCTCCTCCGGCCCGGCCTCCGTGATACGGGAAGAGTTGTATCTATAGCAAGGACACTGGAGTTTGTGTCTTTAAAACCAACATGAGGGCGGCCTGCGATGGCGAGGCCGGGATGTCGTAGTGATGGTTATTGTCTGTGACATCCTTCCTCTCTCTGCCTCGCTCCTACCTCCCCCACTGCTCGCCCTAGGGCCAGGATTCTGCTCCTGTCGCCTAACACCCATTCCGCTGCGCCAGCTCCCTCCGCTGCGGTGTCAGAGGCAGAGCACAGGATGGGTGAAGGGAAGGGAGAGAAACAGAGAGGTTATTTTTATAGAGAACATGACCTTTCAGAAAGGCCCTGGAAGGAAACGGGAGCTTGAAAGAGCAATGAGGAATGTAAATACATATATGCTCTTTAACCCATGGCTACTGAGGGAGGGCATACAGATCCCTGTGCCAGCTAGCTGAAAAAAATGTCATACTGTAGGAAAACCAACATGTATACCTTGCTAATGCTAGCAACCGTATACAGCGTTATCGCAATTCAATGAACTGCAGCTGTGAAGGGGTTAATGCAGCAATGCATCACTATATATAATATATATATTGGGCCTTACATATGAAAACTGTCAAGTCGTTGTTGCCCATAGCACCCAATCAGAGCTCACAGCAACCAATCAGAGCTCAGGTTTTATTTTTCCAGAGCACTATATGAAAAGGGACTTGAAAGCTGAGCTCTGTTTGGTTGCTTTGAGCTCTGATTGGTTGCTATGGGCTCTGATTGGCTGCTGTAAGCTCTGATTGGTTGCTATGGGCACTGATTGGTTGCTGTAGGCTCTGATTGGTTGCTGTGAGCTCTGATTGGCTGCTGTAAGCTCTGATTGGTTGTTATGGGCTCTGATTGGTTGCTGTGGGCTCTGATTGGTTGCTATGAGCTCTGATTGGTTGCTATGGGCTCTGATTGGCTGCTATGAGCTCTGATTGGCTGCTGTAAGCTCTGATTGGTTGCTATGAGCTCAGATTGGCTGCTGTAAGCTCTGATTGGTTGCTATGAGCTCAGATTGGTTGCCATGGGCAACAAAGACAGTCTTTCTGCTGGACAGTTTTCATACATAAAGGCCCATTATCTCTTATATAATAATTACTGTAATAGTATTGGCAAAATATAAAAGTCCAGGAATCTCCATCAGCAACTAAACTTTACCTTTGTTTTTTGTTTTTTTTTACGTGAAAACAGTAGAGATTTTGATCCTTTGGGCCTCATGTATGAACACTGTCTAGGTCTAAGACTGTCTTTGTTGCCCATAGCAACCAATCAGTCATAGCAACCAAACAGAGCTCATAGCAACTAATCAGAGCTCTCCTTTCATTTCATATACACTCACCGGCCACTTTATTAGGTACACCATGCTAGTAACGGGTTGGACCCCCTTTTGCCTTCAGAACTGCCTCAATTTTTCAGGCAAATTTCCCGGGGTTTTTGCAACGATGCCAATTGGTACCAAGGGGCCCAAAGAGTCCCAAGAAAAATCCCCAACCATGACACCACCACCACCACCCTAAAAACCGTTGATACAAGGCGGAGGGACCCATGCTTTCATTTTTTGACCCCAAACCCCTACCCACCATCCGAATGTCGCAGCAGAAATCGAGACCATCAGACCAGCAACTTTTTTTTTTCCCAATTTTTCACTTCCAATTTCGATGACTTGGGAAAATTTGGGACCTCATTTCCGTTTTTAGCTAAAAGGGAGTGGCACCCGGGTGGTCTTCCTGCGTAGCCCATCTCCTCAAAGTTCGCCGTACTGTGCGTTCAGAGTGCTCTCTGCCTACCTTTGGTTTTAACGGGGCATTTGAGTACTGTTCCCTTTCACAGCTCAACCAGCCCTCCCAAAATTCTCCTTTGACCTCGGCATCAAAAAGGGCATTTCCGCCCACGGGACGCCGCTCCCCTGATGTTTTTTTTTTTTCTACCTTTCCCTTTAAAACCCCCTAAGATTTGTGCGTGAAAACCCCAGGAGATCAGCGTTTCTGAAATACCGCCCCACCCTTTCTGCACCAACAACCATGCCACGCAAAGGCCTCAAATCACCTTTATCCCCATACGATGCTGGGTTTAAACTCAGGAGATTGTCTTGACCATGTCAATCCAAAATGCCGATTGCCCCCAGTTTTTTGGCTGTTTGAAATTAATGTTAACGCAGGGGAAAGGGTGTACCTAAAAAGTGGCCGGGAGTGTATGCTAGGGGAAAATTAAAGTTGAGCCGATTGGTTGCATGGGCTCTGTGGGTTGCAAGGGGCTCTGATTGGTCGCTATGAGCTCTGATTGGTTGCTATGAGCTCTGATTGGTTGCTATGGGCTCTGATTGGTCGCTATGGGCTCTGATTGGTCGCTATGAGCTCTGATTGGTTGCTATGCGCTCTGATTGGTCGCTATGAGCTCTGATTGGTTGTTTTGAGCTGTGGGCAACAAAGAAAGTCTTAGACCTAGACAGTTTTCATACATATTGCCCTTTGTGTTCATGGTCATTGAGGAAGATAGAGCCATGTTGAATATGATGCAAAGAGAACCTGATGGAAGTGGAAGACATTGTCATTTGTACCTAGATTTGATAAATCTGTCCCATTCATGTTTTATGGTAATGCTACATGGGAAAAGATATGCAAATTAGCTCTCCACCAGAAGGAAGAAAACTGTCTCTCTAGTGCCACCTATAGGTGACTTCCCTGTCACTCCAAGTCCAACCTATAAAGGTTTGTTTAGGGACAGTAGCCAAGCCAGGTGGTCATCTGAACACACCTGCAGAATAAGATCTCCTCTACCCAACAAGCAACCTACTCTGTACCGATGAGGAGCCCTAAAATAACTGTCTATAGAGGGGTGCCTGGCTTGGTTAATAATCCCAACCATGTTTTAAGGCTCTTTAAGACTATGTCTACACAGTTTAAAATAGTTAAAATACCAGCGGAAATTTTCGGTATTTTAACTGCGCCGCTCCACGGTTTTTGCATAAAAAGTAACGGTCAGTATTCCCACCGCCACCGTACATTTAGGGTATGTTCACACAATGTACTGCGGTGCGTACAGTACGCGGAGGGGGCAGTACATCGTGTGTTTCGGGGGCTCGCGCTAATACGCTCATACTCCATGCGCGGAGGGCCGACGCGTATTCGCCGCAAGTAATTGACATGTCACTTATCTCCCCGTGCGTACAATGTGATCGTATTGTACGAGCAGGGAGAGGAGGCGTAATCCATAGTTCTCTATAAGAACTATGGATTACCGTAATTTCGGCGCACATCTTGCCCGTATTAGAGCGCAAATACGCAGCGAAATGCGCGCTGAAATTATCCCGTGTGAACATAGCCTAAGGCTACGGGAATCTGGGAGAAGATAGAAAATGTTCTCTCTACCGCCGGACAGATGACGTTTTAGAAAACCTCCGTAAAAAATCCATGCTGTGTAGATTAAAGCACGGATTTTCTATTGAGGTCTACACAGCACCGGGTACAGTCAGATTTTCGGCAGGTTCTAAATACTGAATCTACCATAAATTCAATTAAAAACCTGTGCTTTGTGGACATAGCCTTATGGGTCAGATGTAGATCTATAGTTTTCTGGATACTGGATCCCATTGTGAGTGTAATGATATAATTTTGCCATGACACAACTTCATATCGGACGCTCAGGTGTTCAGATACTATAGCTTCAGTTGATGATCAATTACTGGGGCCCATTTTCTGCCTGTCTGAGCCCCTTCAGCTCTTGGGCATATGGGCCCTGCCCATTTGTATAACGGCTAAGAAATCATTGACAACTTTCATGGAACTTTTGTAATAACATAAAATTAACCTATGTAAGCAAATATTTTACTAATGTGGTCATGAATGTTCTTCATTTGCATGCTCTGGCAAAGACAGTAATTTATAGGAAATGTATCGCCAATATTTTTTTTCACTAATTAAAACCAGATTCATATTCTTTTCTTCTTAGTCGTTTTTTTTTTTCAGATTATAGATTTTTTTAATTCTGTTTTTTTTTGTATATCATTATGGGGTCGGCCATCTTTACAGCAGCTTCATGGACATAGGAGCCTGTGAACAGGAGCAGACCCATTTATTTCTATGGTAGAGTTTTCTAAGCATGCTCTGTGACCTGGAAAGAAGTCAGTGTGCAGTGAGGGGGAGCTGACATCTCCTATTGGGACTGGTGGATCCTGTGTTACCTATACACATTGGTGTCATCTTTCAGTGTAATCCTGCCTGTGCTGATAATGAGGAGACTGCTGAAAAGTTTTCTCTACAGAACAGGAAGTGTCATACCATTATTAGGCAATATCTACACAGCACAGATTTTCTATTGAGGGCTACACAGCACTGAATTTAAAGTTTTTCAGCGGATTCAGTATTTTGATTCTGCCAAAAATCCGACCGTACCCAGCGCTGTGTAGCCCTCAATAGAAAATCCCTGCTGTAGTCTACACAGAACAGATTTTTTTACCGAGGTTTTGCTAAACCTAAAACCGTCCAGCGGAATATAGAACATGTTGAATAGTCCGCTGGACCAACGTCGGATTCCTGTCGTCCCATTGTACTGTCCACCGGGAATCTGAAATCCAACCGTGTTTTTTGCGCAAAAAACGTGCGAAAAAACATCCACATGAAAACTGCGACGTCCGATGTAATTTTTAAAGGTAGAATCCGAATGTAAATTTTACTTGTCATCTAGATGTAAACTTGCCGAAGAGGAATTAACAGAGCCAGTCATCAAGAGGCAGGGGTACCCTTTTCGGGCCGATCTTCCCAACCCCATCCTATAACGCAGGAAGGTGGAAAACATGAAACCGACATCATCCTACTATTCTAGAAAGGTCATGTGAGTGATATCATTTTTATATCTGCTATTTTGACATGATATATATATATATATATATATATATATATAATATCTTCCAATTTTGAAAATATTGATTCGCCGTGTTACATGTTAATTTACTACACCTGTTGTCTTGAGTAGGAACAAAGAAATGTGGAATTTTTGTCATATAGATGAGTGTTTTTATAATAAATGCATATTGAATTCGGTAAAAAAAAAATTTGATAGATAAATATTAAAAGTTGTGTTTTAGTTTTGTATACTAAGTATTCTCATCTAGACGTACCCTTAAACAACAAGGCTGGAGCATTTTTTTATTTCATGAAATAACATTGATTTTCTTACATCTCTTGGTTGGTGTCAAGTCTTCTGTTATTCCTCATTATTGAATGAATTGTCAATCTTCTGTTATGCCTCATTATTGAATGAATTGTCAATCTTCTGTTATGCCTCATTATTGAATGAATTGACAACTGGGCGTAACCAACATGCAGTGTGTCCCTACATAGTCAGCCTCTGAGCAATCAGTGTTGAACTTGTCATACTGTACAGGGACACACCCCTTTGACAAGATGAATATTAGTGCTCATGTCCGTACAGTTTCTCCATGGGAGCCTTTACTATGGACAGGAATGTGGGCTGTACCATTTCTTTATTTCTAGACAGGGGTAGAAATAAAGATCCTCCTTGCCCCTTATCAGTTTAGTTGCTGTCTTTGTACTTCCTCTAACTCCAGCGCCCCCTTTCTATGGACCGGTGCGCAGAACTGAACTGCATTATGGTATAGTATTCTATAAGGATTATATGGCAGTACACCATGTGAGGATTATTTAGTTTAGAGAAAAGATGGCTTTTGGGTAACATAATAGATATGTATAAATATATCAAAAAAAGGTTTCTCCCCAAAATCTATTTATACCCAGGACTGTTTTCTAGAACAAGGGGGGTCCCCCTACTTTTTAAGGGAAAGTTTTTACATAAATATAGAAAAAGGGTTTTTTACTGTAAGGCATGAGACTTTGGGAAATCCGCCGGGAAAGGGGTCTGGTTTTTCTCAAGAAAGAGTCTGGATGCATTCTAGGGTTTTAATGGGGGTAAGAATTTTTTTTTATGACCAGGATTTTGGAGAAGGGTCTGGATAATTTATGATGTAATAATATAACAATTATAGTGACCGGGATTCTGGGGAAGGGTTGGGAAAATTTTTAGATGTAATAAAGAAAAAAGTTATAGTGACCAGGATTCGGAGAGGGTTGGATACATTTTTAGAGTAATAATATAACAATTATAGTGAGAGATTTGGAGAAGGGTCTGGATACATTCTAGATGAATAATAAACAAGTTTTAGTGAGCAGGGTTTGGAAAGGGGCTGATACAATTTTTAGATGTAATAAAAGAACAAGTTATAGTGACCAGACTCTACGAGTTGGTCTTTTTACTTTCTAACTAGTTTCTATGACCAGTCTAGTGAAAGCATTATGGAGAAGTGTCTGATAGATTCTATGATGTAATAATATAAGGTTATAGTGAGTATTGGAAGAGGGGTTTGGATAACATTTATAGAATGTTAATAATCATATAGAGGTTTATAAAAATTTTAAACCCAGGATGTCTAGAAAGGGTCCCATACATTTAAGAAATTTTTAATAAAAATAAAAGGGTTTATTAGTGACCGGGGATTCCGGAGAAAGGGTCTGGTTACATTTACTAAAAGGATGTAATTTTAATTTTAAAAAAGTTATAGTGACCGGGATTCTGGAGAGGGTCTGGATACATTTCTAGATGTAATAATATAACAGGTTCTAGTGACCAGGATTCTGGAGAAGGGTCTGGATACATTTCAAGATGTAATAATATAACAAGATATAGTGTGGAAGGATTCTGGAGAAGGGGTCGGATACATTTCTAGATGTAATAATAGAACAAGTTATAGTGAGCAGGATTCTGGAGAAGGGTCGTTGATGCAGGGATTTATTCTGATTGCCAGATCTGGAATTATTCACTGAGATGAGAACATTTGGCTTCTACTTCATTGGGGTTTTTTGCCTTCCTCTGGATCAACACTAGCACAATAGGCTGAACTGGACGGACGTCTGTCTTTTTTCGACCTTACAAATTATGTAACCAGATCTAGAGCACCATATGCACCTGGTTCTGCAAATACCAGCACCATCCTCTTGGTGGCATCCTGATTTTTTTTGTCCCAGTTTTGGGGCCCACCATACAAGCTTGTATTGATGACTACAATATTAAATGATCTACGCCACACACCCAGTAACATGCGGTTACACTACAGGAAATAAGCATGAGTTGTTACAGAGAGATCAGAGTTTAATAGGATCATAGTGCAGAACAGAGAGGGCAGGTCATGCTATACACTAATAATGCACAGCAGGGAGATGATGCATGCCAACCAGACTGTATCCGAAACACAGCAAAGGGGGCGCGTGAACGGCACACGGGCAAATCATACAAAAACAAAGCAGCAAGTTCAGATGCCGAACCATCTCAGCAGCTCTAGTGAGGACCTGGGTGCCATAAGGGTTCGTTTTCCCAAACATTATACTCAAAAACACAAAAAAAACACATAAAACACAGCTGTATACAACATTATATCAGCACACGATAAGTAATATTCCCTTGTCACTATATGTTGTAGGTGAAACCACTGGTTGGGAGTTTTTTTCTGTTCATTATGGCAAATTAGAAGAAAATTTACCAGCACATTAAAAAAAATAAATTTTAAATTGATTGTGACACATACATTTCTACTCAAATAATAAAACAAAGTGGTAAAAAAAAAGGTCTAAAATTGGTAATGACACATATATCACTATTCAAGTAATCAAACAAAAACAGTAAATACTAAGAAAAAGTGCAAAGTTAATTAATAAAATCCCTGAATAATAGCTGCAGCTGTCCATAGGGCTAGTCAGGGGTGTAAAAGGACCTTTTCCAGCTTCTGATGTTATAATATATCACTGGGATATGCCATAACATTATGGTCAGTGGTGATCTGACCTCGACCTGATTTTGGGAGAGGAGAACAAGTTTCTTGCACTGAAGCCCTTCATCCGTGGTGCAGGGAACTCCAACCCTGCTCCATTGATGTTTACGAGACAGTGTTATAGTTCCCTGTACTGTAGGGTGGATAGGTGTACCAATGTGCAGGAAAAACTGTGAAGGAGCCATGTTACTCAGGCCTGGTTCAGATGTGTGGCAGAGGTTCCAGGTTTCAGAGTCTCCGTCACAGAGGTGGAACTCGTTTCATTTCACAATGGACACAAATGATACCCAACGGACAATGGGGTCGGTTGGGTTTCCATCCTGGTGTCTGTCATTTTAACAGAAAAAAACGTCGCTGCAAGACAAAACCTGCGACAGAAGCTCTGAAGGGAATCCTCAATGCAGATGTAAACTAGGGCTTAAAGGGGTGTTTCCACCATAGACTTTGATGGCGTATCGATAGGAGAGGCCATCAAAGTCTGATAGGTGCAGGTCCCATCTCAGGGAGCCACACCTATCTTGGTAATGGGCCCCTGAAAGTGTCAGCTCAGAATGGAGAGACAGTCATGCTTGCGCTTTAGGGTATGTTCACACTGCTTATTTTGGGGCACATTTCACCACGTATTTTGCGGCGTACTGTGCTCTAATACAAGCGAAATGCGCCCCAATCATTACGGTAATCCACAGTTCTCACAGAGAACTACGGATTACGCCTCCTCTCCCCGCTTGTACAATACGATCATATTGTACGCGCGGGGAGATAAGTAACATGCTTACGCGCCGCAAGTAATGACAGTCTATGGGCCGATGGGCCGCTGCCCCCCCCCCAATCCCCTCGCGCCGCGGGAGTACACGCTCATCAGCACGACTCTGCGAACACCCGGCGTAATTGCAGGGCATACTGTACGCCCCGCAATTAAGCCGTGTGAACTTACCCTTACTCTCCATACTGTGCTATGGGAGTTCCCAGTAGGGGTGAGAGGTGTGTTTTGTCTGTACTCGGAATTCCCATAGAACAGAATGGAGAGTCATGAGCATGATCGGCTCTCTGTTTTGAGCAAACACTTTTGGGGGTCTGTTCTCAAAATAGCTGCAGGTCCCAGAGGTGGGACTCACACTTTTCAGACTTTGTAGGCATCATAGTGGAAACACCCCTTAAACTGTTGATGTTCCCGTTTTACTCTAAAGAGCCTAAAGTGCCCGGCGGCACTGATCAGAAAATGGTCCATTGGTACCAATGCATCTTGAGGTGGGAAAAGATTCACCATAAGCTACTTTCACACTGAATTTATCTGTTATATTTACTGCATCAGCCAGGACCAATTTATTGGTGGCTCTCCCTAAGGAGAAACTTTTCCCCTTCCAATCCACTCTCGCCTCTCACCCAGCCAACCAGTAAGGCTATACTCCTCTTTTTCTCACTGCTGGCATAGTACTGTGTACTTTCTGTCCTTGTAGTAATAGAAATCAACTCTACATGCTCTGACTTTCTGTTGAGCCTGTGATAGACTTTTATTTACCAGTAGGGTATGTTCACATGGCGTTTGTCAAATAAGTTTTGAGTACGTTTTACGTACCGAAAAACGGACCCCAAAAGGTATTTAACGATGTTCAAGTGTGATTACATTGATTTAAATGTAAAATACGTATTGTCATGCAGACGATTTGTATTTTACATATATTTTTACATACATACATGTCAATTCTTGATCCGTTTTATGCATTGAAAAGCGCATAGAAACAATAGGGATACCGTTTTACAGTCCAGAAAACGCATTCAAAAACGTACCACAAACTGGATGCGTTTAACTCAATCCGTTTTGAGTATTCCAAAAACATATTCAAGACGCCGCGTGAACATACCCGTACCTGAACCAATAATGAGACAGGGGGCGTGTCTCAGACTATCTCAGACTCCCTGTGGGCACTGTATCTAAAGTGAAGTCACAGCTCTGCCCCTGACTGAACGGTCACTTTAAGTAATTCAGTACTATCGACATAAATATTTTCGTGAATATTGGATGCTCATTTATCCAGGTAATTCTAATTACTGTTGATCTTGAAGTAATACATTTGACCTGCTTTGTCTGATACATCAACATTATGGTTGCTTAGAATTTTTAAAGAACAAGTCCACCTAATTATGATCACAAAATTGCATTGCTTGAGTCTGAACCACAAGTTGAAGAAGGATGTGTTCTCTAGTCCCGGGGATGACTGTGAGGGATAACAATTCTTCTTGTCAAAACACCAATGAGTAATAGGAAACGAGTTTTGCAAGCACTGCTGATGACAAAAAAACACAAAATCCCAAACTTGATTTTGTTAGATTTTTTTGTGTGTCCAATAGTTCAATTTTAAAGCTCTGGAGGGAAAAGCTTGTAGTGGGGGAACAAAGCAAAACAAGAATGGGAAATATCAGTATAGCAAATAGTCGTAAAGGGATTCTCAGGTTAACAAAACCCTTTTTCAAGGTTTGAGGTCATTCTGAATTTATACAGTGAGATTCCCATTCTTGATTCTTATCTACAAGAGAGGAGAACAGCTTCAGAAAGTTTCTGTCTTGGAGGACCCAGCACATCTCTGCATTACATTGTTTTCAAAGAGAACTGTGTAATGCTTCATTTCACCTGTGGTGGCGCTGCAGCCTAACCGAACACTTGGTGCCAAGCCTGCCATAAAGGGTGTGGCTGATTGCTACATGACCCAACATAGGGACACCTTGTGGCCAGCTTTTTATAGGGGGTCCCTGTAACAAAAAGGCATTGCCCAAAGCAGATGAGCTATTTGAAGGGGTATTCCCATCTGTCTTGTTCTCTGCCTCATATGAGTCTCTGCCGGACACAGGAAAAAGACAGCAGGCTGCGCATGCGCCGTTCTCAGTTCATCTCTATGGGATTTCCAAGCATAATGGTCAGACAGAGGTTTGCATGATCTGCCAACTCTCCATTCCCTGCAGCCAGTATAGATTGAGATTGGGCACATATTGGACACGTATAAAGCCAGATAAGAATACCCCTTTAAAGGGTCATTCCCATCTTTGATGGCATAATAATAGGATATGATATTAAAGTCTGATAGGTGCAAGTCTCAGATGTAAGCGGTGTGTTCGGCTGCAGACTCAGACTGGCCAACAGGGGAAACCCTTGGTGGGCCCTTGCGCATGGTAGACCTGGAGTTCTTTTTTAACTGCATATGCATCCTTGGGAGAGGCAAAAAAGCAAAGAAAGAGAGACAAAAGGCAAGAGGCAGAGTATAGGAGGTATATACAGTCATTTACAGTAGCTGTAGAATCGGCCCCTAAAATAAACTCCACCAGTGGACCCAGAAACAGCTCAACTGGTGAGCCCCTAGAATCAACTCCACCTGTGGGCCCAAGGCCCTTCAGTCCGACACTGTTCGGTTGTACTCGAAACCCTCATAGAACAGAATGGAGAGTCGTGAATGGTGGGACCTACTCTCTATTTTAAGCTGTCACTATCGGGGGCCCGTTCCTGAGATAGGTGCTGGTCCCAAAGGTTCAGCTGTATTCGAAACTCCATAGGACTGAATGGAGAGTCATGTGCCTCTTCCTGAGATAGGCACACCCGCACCTATCCGACTTTGGCATATCCTATCAATACGTCATCAAGGTCTATAGTGAGAACCAATTTGCACGATTATCTGATCCCAATATGAAGTCTCATATTCCATTATTCCCTTCTCTATCCCCTTTGCAGCTCTGTTCCACTCTCATCAAATACTGTCTCCATACTATCTCATGGTTGTTTAGGTGACCGCTCAATAATTTGCAACCGGTGGCAAAGTGACATTGTATCCATCACGGGTTTTGTTCACTTATCGTTCCACAGATCATCTTTTCATACTATGTCCTTCCAGCATCACATTAAATTGTGTATACATCATGGGAAAAAAAAACAAGAAAAATATTTACATGTATATGACATAAGTCCACGTGCAGTGAAAAGATCCTTAAAGTGCGGCAGATACTGGAGGGTGTCCAGAGAGCATCTATTTTTTGCCATTTGGTAGTTCAGGCTGTAAGCTGAAGATAAGACGGTGGCTTCATCAGGTTTCGTCATTGGGTATTGGTTGTAGGTAACGGGTGTATCCAGTTCGAGCGCTCAAGCTTCTGGTAGACTAAAAAGACAGCTGTCATCATTTGGCTGTACTATTATTTTTTTTATTTTTTTTATGTATTAGTATTATTTTTATATTTTTTGTTTCACCTTTTTTGTCCCAAAAAGTTTTATTGCCAACTACAAATTTAAAGAAAAGGGTCCAAAAACTTCTTCTGGAAGCTGTCCTCTTGTATTACAGGTGTTGTCCTCTATTTGACAGTGTAGAGCTTGGGTTAAAATCCAAGTGTCACCCTGCTTGTACCCCAGGCACTAGAGCTATGTCGGAGAAAGTTTGTAGAGCTGCATAAAAGGAGTTCCTCTATATAAAAAGCACACACAGTATATAAATGTGAACGTGGAGAACAGCATCTGTCACCTCATAAATCATATTGGAAAGCAATCCAGAATTTTCTAGATACCAGGATATCAGGGTCAGTTTCGAAGGCTATCTCCATTTCAACAACTAAAATTTCAGGCTACGGTTAAAGTAATAGGGTTTTTGATAAAGGCCATCAAAATGAGATCAGTGGAGGCCTGGACTCCTATCACTCCTACTGATCAGCTCTCTGGTGAGCGCTACTACCTCTCCATTGCTTACCAGGCACAGCGCTGTACATTTTGTAGTTGTAGTTCTGTACATTATTTTGCCTGTTACTACATTTGGGCTATAATACCAGGAACAGCGAATTCAAAATATACTGAGCTGTGTCAGGTAAGTAGTCCCTTCATCAGCTGATTGGTAGGAGTGCTTGAGATGAGCCCCCCGCTCTATTTGTTACTGGCAGCCTATCTAAGACTAGACTATCAATATTAAATATCACCGAAGACCCCTTTAAAGGGGAACTCTCACAACAATGATTATTGGATATATCTAAACATGTAGGTAAAGAAATATTATTACCATATATATTGCTGTTCTGATTTTGTTTAATTTCAGAGCTAGAGCAGTTTTTTTTATCTACTGCTTGTGTACGTAAGCTTCCCTAGGTTACTGACCTCCTCTCTGCACTCTAGCAGCTCTGGGCAGGATGGTGATATCACTCCCTGCTGTGTCTTATCAGCAGCACAGGAGCTTGTTTATGATTCTCACTGACAAACTTGAACCCTTTACAGCACTGTAGCCATATATCCTGCTGTTTAAACCCCCTCCATCACCAACATCCCTCTAACAGGCTCCATTAGGAATAGCAGAGCTGAAATGTCAGTCACTGCTGTAGGTCACTCCCTGCAGTGCTATATCATCAGCAACACAGGAGCTGATGTTTCTCACTGACAAACTTTAACCCTTTAAAGCTCTGTAGTCTCCAGTCCTGATGTTAAAACCCTCCATCACCAAATTCCCTCTAACAGGCTCAGCTCGGAATAGCAGGGCTGAAATGTCAGTCACTGCTGTAGGTCACTCCAGCAGGGCTGAAATGTCAGTCACTGCTGTAGGTCACTCCCTGCTTGTTTATGTTTTTCACTGACAAAGTTAAACCCTTTACAGCTCTATAGCCAGATATCCTGCTGTTTAAACCCCCTCCATCACCAACATCCCTCTAACAGGCTCAGCTTGGAATAGCAGGGCTGAAATGTCAGTCACCACTATAGAACCATCAACAGCCTGAACAGAAAGTGGGAGCCTAAAGCTGGTTGTGTAGAGTAGGCTTTGTAAAACAGCATGGTGAGATTATCCTTTAAGTCCAACCTTCTCACCCTATGTTATACTTAGGGGCCTCCGAGTTCTGGCTTATTTTTCTACAGGATTCAGATAATGGACAATTGGCGTAGTTACCCTAGTGCCATAAAGCATTTATATGGGGTCACCAGTATTGGCTCTACAGTGTAAAGGAGGTAAAACCAATGCCTTTCGAAGGCCGCTATGTTTTAGGGGCTATTGTTAACTCATAATAGGCTCTTCAGTGTGAAATCTCTAAGACACCCATCCCATACTGGGTTCTTCAATGCAAGAACCTTTCAGACACTGATCCCAAAGCTCCTGAACTGAGATATATGGTACTTTAACCTGAATTTTCTAGTTCCTGATGGAGATAATCCCTCAGATCAAATGTCACATTCCCATACAACTTTGCAAATCTCTAGTCTGTATTTATAGCTGTAAAAAAATGTTGCCAGGCAATGGCATCCCTGCGTGCCATGGTGCTGCCACCTGGACATGGGTCACTCAACCAGATGAGACGTATCAGTGCAGCACCAGCATGCCGGTGAGGATCTACTTTGTACAGTATATGGGTGGTGCCATGTTAGAAGCTTCTGCTTATATAACCTATTTCCTCTTCTTACGTTGCAGGGGGTTAAATCTTGAAGACAAAAATTTTGAAAGCGCTGTTCTTAACGCCAGGAAGCGTCTTTAAGACGGAGGTGCGGATGTTTAGACCTGAACACAACAATATGCATTCGTTTGACAGCTCCGTTCAGCAGAATCGGATTTTTTAAATCAAATTCTGGCAGCTTAAAAAAATTCTTCTTTTTTTCTCAGCTGAAGTTTCACTAGGAATTGATGTTCTAAGTTAACATGGGAAGTGGGGTGATTTCACCTTATTTTAAGCAGTCACCTTGGGGACAGTTTAGAGAAGAACCTTATAGGCTTCTTGACAATATTGATGGCTGGTGAATGTCTTTCTCCATTGTTAGAGGTCTTATGACTGATGACAGTGATTGACGGTTCCATCACACGAGCCTATGAGATGTCAGTCTTAAACGTGTCCGTTTGTTGTTCACTGAAGCCTGGGCCAGTATTGAGTAAGATCTGGGTCACCTCCCGGTACTTGGACAGGTACAGAAACTCCTGGAGAGATCAGACCTATATGAAGAATAAAAAGGTTACCGATACTTTTGTAAAAACCATACAAGTTATAATGAAGAACAATGAGGAAGATATCAGTCATTAAAAGGGCTGTCCTTTAAGGATAAAAACAGTGATATAGTCACTGAAATTGAATAATCAAAGATCAATAGGCAGCAATATATAAGAGAAATTCTTTATATTATTATTGGGCATTTTTAGATTTTCAACTTTCACGGCTCGGCAACATGAGACAGGTTCCCCTCTGTCTAGCTCAGTCCTATATTTGTATTACAATGTTGCCACAATAAGTGAATCTTAGACTTTTGTTTCTTTTTTTCACCAGTGTATTAAGAAAGTCACAATATATATATATACTAGCACCATATATTGATCTGACAATACTTTCAATCAGTTCACAGCAATTTTGCCTTTATATGGGCTTATATATTATCTTGATGTAAGCAGCACAAAATATCTTTGCATTTAAATATTTAAAAGTCCATTAGACGTAGCACAAGACAATCATAGCATGAAGGTATACTCATCAGGGATGGTGATCCAACTCGCGACGTTTCGAGGGGTTTACCCGCAATGGAACCCTCTGTGTCAAGCGCTTTGGTCACCTCCAGCAGTGTCTTATCATGTGACCACCACACAGGTCATGTGACCCTGGTATCCAGGTAACAGTAGTGTATGGAGGAGCAGAACTTCTCCAGTATTACCACCTCCAGCAGCGAAATATCATGTGACCACCACACAGGTCATGTGACCCTGGTATCCAGGTAACAGTAGTGTATGGAGGAGCAGAACTTCTCCAGTATTACTACCTCCAGCAGCATCTTATCATGTGACCACCACACAGGTCATGTGACCCTGGTATCCAGGTAACAGTAGTGTATGGAGGAGCAGAACTTCTCCAGTATTACCACCTCCAGCAGCATGTTATCATGTGACCACCACACAGTTCATGTGACCCCCATATCCAAAAAACAGTAGTGTATGAAGGAGCTGAACTTCTCCAGTATTACCACCTCCAGCAGCGTCTTATCATGTGACCACCACACAGGTCATGTGACCCTGGTATCCAAGTAACAGTAGTGTATGGAGGAGCAGAACTTCTCCAGTATTACCACCTCCAGCAGCGTCTTATCATGTGACCACCACACAGGTCATGTGACCCTGGTATCCAAGTAAGAGTAGTGTATGGAGAAGCAGAACTTCTCCAGTATTACCACCTCCAGCAGCGTCTTATCATGTGACCACCACACAGGTCATGTGACCCTGGTATCCAGGTAACAGTACTGTATGGAGGAGCAGAACTTCTCCAGTATTACCACCTCCAGCAGCGTCTTATCATATGACCACCACACAGGTCATGTGACCCTGGTATCCAGGTAATGGTAGTGTATGGAGGAGCAGAACTTCTCCAGTATTACTACCTCCAGCAGCGTCTTATCATGTGACCACCACACAGGTCATGTGACCCCTGGTATCCAAGTAACAGAAGTGTATGGAGGAGCTGAACTTCTCCAGTATTACTACCTCTAGTGACATCTTATTATGTGACCACCACAAAGGTCATGTGAGCTCTGGTATCCAGGTAATAGTCGTGTATGGAGGAGCAGAACTTCTCCAGTATTACCACCTCCAGCAGCGTCTTATCATGTGACCACCATAAAGGTCATGTAACCCCGGTATCCAGGTATCAGTAGTGTATGGAGGTGCAGAACTTCTCTAGTATTACCACCTCCAGCAGCGTCTTATCATGTGAACACCATACAGGTCATGTGACCCCTGGGATCTAGGAAACAGTAGTGTATGGTGAAGCAAAGCGTCTCCAGTATTACTACCTCCAGTACCATCTTATCATGTGACCTTGGTATCCAGGTTACATATTATAGAGGAGCAGATCTTCTCCACTATTACTACCTCCAGTAGCATCTTATCATCTCTTAGTGTCTATGGAGAAGATGCTGCACATTCTTCTCCGTCTCATTCTTAGAGAAGAAGCTGCTGGAATAACCATGGGAGTGCCGAGTACAGTTGAGTTTGACTGTACTGGGAACTTCCATGGAATAGATTGGATAGTTGTGCCCAAGTGTGACTGACTCTCCATTCAGAGCTGAGACTTTCAGTGGACTGTTCTTGTGATAGTTGCAGATCCCAAAGGCGCTCCTATCACAGTTTGATGGCATATCCCACTGATATGCCATCATAGTGCATGGTGGGAACACCCATTTAGCTAAAAGCCAAAATCTTTATTGCATATAGTTAAAACAGAACAAAACATTCCTGGGAAAAACTCTTATGCATTTTAAACCCAGTTCTTAGTTGTAGCTTAAAGGGGTTGTCTCGCTACAAATAATAGCTTGCACAATTTAGGGAACACAAAGTAAAGACATTTTCCATATATATTGCTTTGTTCATCTGTTTTTGTTAAGGAGATACAAGTGAATGTATCACCTCCCTGGCTATTTCTGTTCCCTCAGTGACCGACCTGTAAACATCTCTCCCCCCTGCTGTTTGTTCTATGTGATAGCAGTGAGTGACTTCATCACACAGGTCGCGGCAGCTCTGTGCTGGCCGGCAGTAAAAAGCTTGATTTATCTAAAGTACACAGCACTAATTAGGGCTTTTGTTTGAGGGATCAGATAAAAACTCCTGCTAGCAGTTCTGGAGAGCTTCTGAGCTAACAAACTAATTACCAGACTGAAAACACAGAGTTTAATACACCACGGAGCTGTATGCAAATTACAGTCAGTCTGACCAGGAAGTGACAGAGTATTTCATTCATGCATCCTATGAAACTCTGTAGGGAGACAACCCCTTTAATTTTCTGAAAATGACTCCTCATGTACAACACCTGGGTCGTAGACATAGTTTCTCCCTTAAAGACATTGCTTCGATCAGTGTCCAATCAGTAGAGATGGTTCCCCATCTAACCCTTCCTACAAAAAAAAAAAATTTTGCTGGGTTTAAGGATCACTTGCCTGTAGAGCCACTAGCGCTGGACCCCAGATTCTGGTTACTCATGTGCGTCTGCAGTTGAGGAGGTGTGTAGGCATCGTAACTGCGGACGCTCACTGATGGACTTGTCGGTATCATGCAGGAATAGGAAGAGGTCTGACTGGCTACTGGCTGGAGAGGATTGAAAGAGAATAAAGTCTTAATATCTATAGATGGTGGAAGCCCACTACATACAGTATATAGGAAAGATCCTGTTGGCTGCTGGCTTCAGAATGTCTTGGCCTCTCAAGAGATATTTCTACTTACCTGGATGGGGAGGTTATTCGGCATAGTGAAGCTTGGCAAAGGAGGAAGAGAACCGTAGCTGTTTGTTATGGCTGCTTCACTGCGGCTCAGCATGGATCCTAAGTGAAAAAGGAACAGTGGAGTACAATTAACAAAACTCAAAAGTTGACTGAAGAAAAAATGCCTTAAAAAGGTTTTCTCACTACAAAGATTAGCTTTCAATCTAAAGGGACAGTTAAATGAAGACTTTTTCTATATACATTGGTCAATAAATTTTACTTAAGACATGAGATAAAAGCGTTTTTATGTGCTCTGAAGAGCACACAGGTTTCTATGGTACCTGCATGCCAGATGGTTGTCTGTTATCTGATTAGCTGAGAACATCTCTGCCCAAATCTCCAGATATCTCCCCTCACGCAATCTCCGCTCCTCACAGGACCTTCTTCTCTGTTCTCCTCTTATCAGCTCCTCACATAACCGTCTCCAAGACTTCTCTCGCGCTTCCCCCACACTCTGGAATGCACTGCCCCAACACCTCAGACTCTCTGCCACTCTCACCAGCTTCAAAAGCAACCTGAAAACCCATTTCTTCAGGATTGCCTATAACCTACAATAACCCTGCTGCCACTGTACTACCCCACAAACATGTCTGCCCCTCTCCTCCTGTCTCTTCCCTCCTCCTTGTAGATTGTAAGTCTTCGCGGGCAGGGTCCTCTCTCCCTCTGTACCAGTTATACGTCATTCATTGTCATTATTGTACTCACTTGACATATCATGTATGTGACCCCCCTCAAATGTACAGCGCCATGGAATCAATGGCGCTTTAAAATAAATGTTAATAATAATAAAAATAATAATAACAGTGACATCTGTTATCTGATTAGCTGAGAGCAGAGAGTAAAGAGTGACATCACCCCACTAACAAACTGAGATCGAAGCAATCCAATTATATCTAACAAGATTAGCTTCACTTAACAAAAGGTACATGTGTATGTGTTTTAAGGAATTTTCCTTAAAAGTTTAGTCTTACCACATTGATTAGCTTTAAACATGTATGCAATGGTAAATAAAGACTATTACCAAACATATTACTATTCTGATTTTGCTTCCTGCTTGTGTATACATGTTTCCCTAGTAACCGACCCCCTCTGCTTTAACAGTCCGTGCTGGGATGATCTGATGGTGATGTCTTATCAGCAGCACAGGAGCTTAGTGACGAACTTCCACCTTTCAGAGCTCCATAGCCTTGTGTTCTGCTGACAGTTGGTCAAAATTTTTGGGCTCTTCGTTTTTTTCCTCCCCGCCTTTCAAGAGTCATAATATTTTTATATCTACATAGATGTGTGAGGGCTTGTTTTTAGATGAACTTTTTAATAGTACCATAGAATATACTGGTATACTGAAAAAAAATTCTACGTAGGGTGAAAAGTGAAAAAAAACCCTACTTGCCCCATGTCTATGGAGGCTTTGCTTTTTATGCTGTTCGCTTTTCGGTATTAATTATATGTTATCTGTATTCTGCATGTCTGTAGGATTCTGGCAATACTAAATATGTAAGGTTTTTGTTCTGTTTTAGTACTTTTTTTTTATTTATTTTTTTAAAAACCCTCTATTTAAAGTTTTTGGTTTTTGCACCCATGGACCTGAGTGAGGGCTCGCCTTTACAGGCTTAAATGTAGTTTTTATTGGTGTCATTTTAGATGCAATTTTTTATCACTATTTTTAGGTGACGTGAAATAACCCAAAAATTTAATTTTGGCGTTTGAATTTTCTTCTACGGTGTTCATATACAGCCCTACCACCAAAGGGTTAGCACAGACTGTGATGATGGGGACTAAAGTGCTGAACCTGTGACATTGGCTATTATAGCTGACACCGCTGTTTAACGCTTTCTATTCCATGGCTAAAAGCGACTGCGGCATCTAAGTAGTTAGACAGAGCTAGGTGGCTCCCACTACCACCCCATAGGAGACCCTGTGATTAAATTGCAGGGTGTCAATGTGTTGTCAGGACAGCTGGGAGGCCTTATGACGGCACTCAGGTCTGCCACTTTTTTACATCTATTGGGTGCTGCTGGAAATGTTACACTGACAGCCATGTTGTACTGCAATACAAAAGTATTGCAGTGTATTATATGAGCAGTTAAGCAGTTATATGGTCAGTACCCTAAAGGGAATCAAAAAAATGGTGGAAAAACCCACAATGTATATGCTATTAAAATATAAATAAAAAATAAATAAAAAAAACAAGCTACAGACTTTTTCCTAATTCACTAAAAGGAAGCTGTTTTCATTGTCTGCTATTATTAAAAGCTTGTTTTGTGAACATATACACTCAAAAAGTCCATAGACCGCTATGCACACAACGTACGGCCAAATAGTTTTTTGTCCATATATGATGCCAATATGTGTAAAAAAAATAATAAATTCTACAAAGGAAAATATGGTCCCCATCTTTCCTATACTTTACCTGAGCTACTGGGCTGTGGTATGGACTGGTAGACACTGCTGGAGAATGAGCTGTTGATGGAAAGGTGGCTGGAAGCATTCCCCGCCTGTCGTCTCTGGTTTCGTAGTTTTTCTTCTCGTCTCCATTTGGCTCTTCGATTGGAGAACCAGACCTGTAATATGATGTGACAGTAGGGCACTATTTTTATATCTGTATGTTCTCTTTTTGTATAAAAGTTTCTGCAATTTTTTTTTGCTAGGGTTTTATAATGGGACAGACGCTGACTTCACGGTATTTACCTGTAGGTGGCGCCAGAGAAAGAGTTTTCTTCCTTCTGGAGGAGACCTAATTTGCATACTTTTTTCCCATGGAGCTTTGCCTGAGAAAACGTTTCCACAGAACCCCTGAGCAGTATTAGAGGATTTCATCTAGCCACCCAGTACCATGCCAGAGGCTGTCTATAGTCACAAGTCATGTTTCGAAGCTCTTATATGGGGTGGATATTAACTTGCAGGTTGGCTACCAATAGGTGGTACTATATAGAAACAGTTTCCTTCCTTCTGAAGGAGCACTAATTTGGAGCACTAGTCAGTTTTTAAAAATAGGTGAAAAATCAGTTTATTGTCATGTAGTTAGAGTTCTAGGCCTTTCTTGAGAAAATCTTCTCCCAAGTTGTTCCCATGACAACATTTTTTCCCCCTGTGCTCTGACCATTTAGGGCAATATATATGAACAGGGTTGTGCCAGTTTTTTGGTGTGCTTTTAGCCCAAAAACCTGTCATAGCCCTGTTTGATAGGTATATGAAAAGTCATGTGCCAAAATCTGGTGCGTTGTGAGATAGACCCAAAACGTTTTAATACGCCAATTCAATGGGGGCATGTCATGTCAGATTAGTACGATTGGACACATTTATGAATGTGTCACGCCAAAATGTGGCTCAAAACTGTCATTAAAAGTCATACCAAATTCAAAGTGGTGTGGCTGAGAGGAACTAGAGGAACTGTAATTGTCAATAGGGCAAAAAATAATAAATTATTTCTCAAATAACACGACTAAAGTGATAGAAACTAACTTATGTCAATGATAAACTATAAATAATGTAAAATTAATATAAAATTATATAATAAAAAAATATAAAATTATACAACATCCAAAAAATATAAAATTATATTGTATAAAATTAATATAAAATTCGAGTATATTACATTAATATTAAATTAAATAATATAAATAAATTAATCTACCATAAATCCTATTCTCAATCAGGTATTTACAGAGTTAGCGTAGTGTTATCAGTGATTACAAACATATCACAGCAGGTTAGAAATAAAACAAAAGCTGTTAGAATAGCATGTCAATGAATAGAAACTATGGTAGTGATCTTGCTTGACGCACCTGAAGTCCCAGCAAGATCTGTCATGTGCCAACTATTGCTGTATGTAGAATAAAGGCTGACCCACTGACATACATTTTGATGAATGAAAAGTAATACACATTAAAATTGATTCGCCTAATCTAGGAGCATAGCATATCATTGTTAAAAAAGTATTTTGTAAGATTTTAATCAGAAAAATATAAAACTCAGAACAAAATATTATTAACATAATACATTTTTCATAAAAAATTCAACTCAATGTATTGCTTTAATCTCTTTAGAGAAAAACAGAAAATCCTAAACATCAATCATAATATTAAATGTTTCTCTTTCTGCTATGGCACAATGCTCTCCATATGTCAATCTCAATTTTTGGTTAGAATGTTGCAAGAGATAAGCAGCTATTACTGTCAATCATAGTTAAGAACTATTACATTTGTATTCTAACTGTTACTTCTCTTCACTCTAGAGAATAGTGCAATTCATGGAGTTGATTTTCTAATTAAAAATTAAAATGGTAAAAATTCTGATTTTTATATTTTTTATTTTTTTCTAATTAAAATCTTGCAAAATACTTTTTTTATACTTTTATATTGTACATTAATTTTCATTCATCAAAATGTAGGTCAGTGGGTCAACCTTTATTCTGCATATGGCAATAGCCGGCACACCACAGGTCTCGCTGGGATCACTACTTTAGTTTCTATTCACTGACATGCTATTCTAGCGGCTTTTATTTTATTTCTAGCCTGCTGTGATGTGTTTGTAATCACTGATAATACTACGATAATTCCGTAAATACCCGATTGAGAACGGGATTTATGGTAGATGCTATATATTTATATTAATTAATTCAATATTAATGTTATATTATATAATTTTATTGTAATTTTATATTATATAATTTTATTTTCATTTTATATTATAGAATTTTATTAAAATTTTAAATGATATAATTTTAGATTTTTGGGTTATACAATTTTATATTAATAATTTTAGATGATTTAGTTTTATATAGTTTTATAATTAACATGTTAGTTTCTATCACTGTAGTCTTGTTATTTTTGGAAGGATTTGGTATTTTTTCCTACTACCTCCACTGCCATCAAATAAAAGAAAAAACTTATTTGATGACAGTGGAAGTAGTAGGGAAGTTTAAAAAATTTTGGAAATTCCCTTTAAGATGATGAATTAATATAATTGGTTACAAGAAAGACTACTGCCCCTATGATAACACTAAGGGGGACATGTATGAATACTGCCGCCGACTCGACATTTCTGTGTTAGATGAGCGTAGAATGCAACATTATGTATGAAAGTGTCGTACTGCCATTTATAGCTGTCACCGTTTCAGCACCACCAGAGCTCTAGTGTCCCCCATTGATGATGTCACTTATTCCACTCACTTGCCACTAAAGCCAATCACTGAGCTCAGCAGTTGTGTGTTATTCATGCAGGTAAGTGACCACTAAAGCTAGTGATTGGTTGCAGGATCACATGAGCAAAGTAAGTGACATCATCAGTGGGGGGACCGGAGATTTTGTGGCACCGGTGGTAGCAGTAGTTTCTCTTTAAAGGGGTTTTCTGGTTTTTTACTTTAACCTCTAAGAGCACCAGGACAGACTAATACATTCTGGCAGCACAACTATGGAGCAAAAGCTCACTCGCTGAACCCGCTCCAAATGTGGTCATGGCCAGTTGTTAAAGGGGTTCTCCGGGAAAAGAAGAAAACGAAATAGATAAACTACCTGTTATAATGAAAAATTTTCTACATACCTTTAATTAGAAAAGTTTGCTCGTTTTGTCTAGGGGGTGATCATTATAGGAGAAGAAAATGGCCAACGGGCTCCTTCCTCAGCAGAAAGTAGAAAGTAGGATAGGTTCTGTGAGTTACTTCCTGGTTAAGCTGACTGACATAACTGAGCATGTGCTGTGCTCAGTCAGTCTGACAGACTTGTGGTATGAGGGACGGCTCTGCAGTGTAGAAAGGCGACTGTGAGCTGTACACACACAAACACACACACACATATATATATATATATATATATATATATATATATATATATATATATATATATATATAATATATAAATATATATAGCGACATCTCAGAATAGAGGCGCCTCCATGCCAATTTTAAGGTGCATTAAATGAATGTATAGTGCGTCTGAATGAAAGAACCTGTCAAGCATATTTGATGCGCCTACTTTAGATGCATTCAAATTTGTCGTGCCAAGTGTATAATGCGCCTAGTTTTGGCGTGCTACAGTTCAATATAGAGAATAGGGCGTCAACCGTTTTTTTGCGCAAAATACACCAAAAAAATGGGGCAGCCCTATTGGGACATGTCGTCCTTGGTGTGGATATATTATATAGAATCTATAGGTCACCTGGGAGGAATCAGGCTTTGTGGGAAATGTAGTTTTCATAGCCTAGCAACTGTAGCTCCGCCCACTAGACCAGTAAGGCGAAAGCTCCAACATGGCAATATTATGCAATATAACAGCATTTGTAAGTAGTTCACACACTGGACTGAGAGACAGATTTACCACTTATCGTCACTATTCCTCCTTTTTATGTTCTTATTTTTTTGGTTTCTCACACAACCCCTTTAATTAACGCTGACACTCGCCACAAGCAGATTTCAACTGCCTGACATCTCGATAAGTTCACTTCCAAATAGTAAAAACTTGGAAGGGAGAGGCATGAACCGCACATCCTCACACTATACGTTTGTCCAATGCTTCTCAGCAAAACCTTATGAAAAATAAACAGGAGGTTCTTAGCATACTCCTTGATCAAAACGTATTTGCCCACTTGCCACGTCGCGGCGACCTCTACAAGGTGGGTCCCCACGCTAAATGGGGGTAACACTGCATGGCAGCCACCACCGCAGCAAAAACCACACAGATGAGGGGCACAGCCCAGTGGCCCAACAGCACCACTGCTGCAAGACCTAGCCCCCAGACTCTGGGCTGCACCAGCACAGCATCACAGCAGCAATGGCCGCCACACAGCACCAGCACCACAAAAGGAAAGGTAGACACTACTCACCTTCCCAGGGCTCCCTGCATGTAGACTGCAAGAAACAGGGCATTAACCCTTATACAGACTACAACATTGCTGCTGTGATGCTGTGCTGGTGGGGTGGTGCAGCCCAGAGCCAGGGGGCTAGGTCTGGCAGCAGTGGTGCTGTTGGGCCACTGGGCTGTGCCCCTCATCTGTGTGGTTTTGTGCTGCGGTGGTGGCCGCCAGGCAGTGTTACCCCCATTTAGCGTGAGGACCCACTTTATAGAGGTCGCCGCGACGTGGCAGGTGGGCCTATGCGTTTTGGTCAAGGAGTGTACTGGGAACCTCCTGTTAATTTTTTATAAAGTTTTGCTGAGAAGCATTGGATAAACGTATAGTGTGAGGATGTGCGGTTCATGCCTCTCCCTTCCAAGTTTTTTACCAATCTGTCCGCTACCGCTCCGGAACTCCCTGGCGATCCACTTCTCTTCACTTCCAGATTCTTCTCCTGAAACTCAGGAGAAACTAGTACTCTATTCACTTACAGAGGAGCACGAGCCTCTCCTGTCGGGACAAGACCCAGAAATGATGTGAAGCAGATCCAAAGGAGTTAAGGAGCGGCAGCGATGGGAGACAGGCAGGTAAGAACCAGTTTTTTCCTTTTTTTTTTTTACCCATTCTGGCCCCATTGTCATGGAATTTCTTTTTAGTGGGCAACCCCTTTAAACAATATGATCATTAGATTTACACATTTCTGAGGCCTGGTTCACACATTGCGTTTTTTGAATACACCAAAAAAGCTGCTGTTTTTTTAATGAACCAAAGCTTCACCTGTGTTACAAATTTAATTATAAAAACACTTACATTCTTTAAAAAAAAGCATGCATTTTTTAAAATATATCTGTTTTCCAGCATGCGATTTTGATGCAGTTGAGAAACGCAATAGAAAAGCAATGTGTGAACGTTACTTTTTTGTTGCATTTTTCAGTTTAATAAAAAACCCATGCAGAAAACCACATATGTTCACTAATGCATGCATTTTTTTTTAGAATGCAAGTGTTTTTATAATCAAATTAGATTTGGTACACAGGTGAATCTTGGGATCGATAAAATTAATGTATATATGATTGCTGCATGCATTTTTGGTGTGTTCAAAGAACACAGCATGTACACCGAGCTTGGGTCTGCATGTCTGTTGCGTTTTTCAACTGCGTCGAAACTGCAGTCAACAAAAAACGCATACATTTTTTTAATTAACCCAGATTTTACCTGTACTCCAATTTAGAATGAATTACCTAAACAGCTGTATTTTTTTTTTTTAAATATGCATGCATTTTTAATGCGTTTTCTTTTCAACACATGCATTTTTTTTATAAGCATTGAAGATACAGTTGATTAACAACAAAAATGCAACATCTGCACCCAGGTTAAAGGGGTACTGTGACCACATTGATCAGCTTTAAACATGTAGGCAAATTTAAATAAAGATAACCAAATACATTGCTGTTCTGATTTTGTTGCATTTCAGAGATGGAGCTGCTCTTATCTCCTGCTTGTGTACACAAGCTTCCCTTGTTTACCAACCACCTCTCTCTGCTCTAGCAGTTGTCAGGTTCAGGCTAGTACTGGCCCACAGGGTGCCGGGGAAACCCCCAATGGGCCCTAGCGCATGGTGGGCCCCTGAGTATAGCAGGTCTGCTATTCAGGGAGAAAGGCAGAGAAAGAGAGTAAGAAAGCAAGAGGTAAAATGGGTCTCAAGAATCATCTGCACTGGTGGGACCCAAGACTCATCTTCAGTGGTGGGCCCCAAGAATCAACTCTACTGGTGGGCCCCAAGAATCAACTCTACTGATGGGCCCCAAGAATCAACACTACTGGTGGGCCCCAGGAATCATCTTCAGTGGTGGGCTCCAAGAATCAACTCTACTGCTGGGCCCCAAGAATCAACTCTTCTGCTGGGCCCCAAGAATCAACTCTTCTGCTGGGCCCCAAGAATCAACGCTAGTGGTGGGCCCCAGGCACCCCACTTTGACACTGGTCAGAATGGTGACATCACTCACTGTTTTGTCTTATCAGCAGCACAGGAGCTTATCTTTCTTACTGACAAACTTTAACAGTTTAGCCTTGTGCCCTGCTGTTTATACCCATCTGTCACCAATGTCCCTCTAGAGCAGATTTATGAACAGCAGAGCTGAAAAGTCAATCACTGCTGTAGAACTGCCTCCAGCCTGAACAGGATGTGGGTGCCTGAAGCTGTAGAACAGAACCAACAGTCTGAGCAGGAAGTGGGAAGCTGAAGCTGCAGAACCTCCCGCATCGTGAACAAGAAGTGGGGGCCTGACGCTGTAGAACCACCCACAGCCTGAACAGGATGTGCCAGCCTGAAGCTGTAGAACAGCACACAATCTGAACAGGAAGTGGAAGCCTGAAACTGTAGAACTGGCCACAACCTGAGCAGGAAGTGGGAGCCTGAAGCTGTAGAACCGCCCACAGCCTGAACAGGAAATGGGAGGTTGAAGCTGTAGAATTGCCCACAGCCTGAACAGGATGTGGGAGCCTGAAGCTGTAGAACAGCACACAATCTGAACAGGAAGTGGGAAGCTGAAGCTGTAGAACCGCCCACAGCCTGAACAGGAAGTAAAAGCCTGAAGCTGTAGAACTGCCCACAGTTTGAACAGGAAGTGGGAAGCTGAAACTGTAGAGCCACCCACAGCCTGAACAGGAAGTGGAAGCCTGAAGCTGTAGAAGAGCCCACAGCCTGAATGGGAAGTGGGGGCCCGAAGCTGTAGCGCCAGAAGAGAACACCCCTTTAAAGCTTCTAAATTAACGCTTATAGGTGCCACTATTTTAAAATGTTCATTTACACCAAACCATTTGCATTTGATATAAAGCAGGTTCTTTAAAGGGACATCACATTTGCATTGTTTATTTTGTACTGAGTGGAGCTGAAATCAGCAGTCCTGGTTTTAGGTTTACCTGGATTCTTGCTTCGGGCAGGTCGATCTTTGCGGCTAATCTCTCTCTGGCGAAGACATCGGGGTAATGTGTCCTCTCAAACTCTTAAGAGAAAAAAAACAAGATGATAAGACAACATTGCCACATGGTCTTTTTGATTTGACAGCCTTCTTCTCCATCTGTTTCCTGCCATTCTTTACCTACACAATTAGTTCTGCCTGTGCAGTGGCCTCCAGCCGCGTGGACTACAATGTGAGGGGAGTGTGACTAGACTGACGGCAGAGATCATAGTAATGCATTCATGTTTGTTTCAAACCTTGGCCTGACCAACCCATGATAAAATAATTATATGGCAGCGGATATAACAATTAGACGAAAATAATAAATCAGAATTTGACAATTACACTATTTGGCCGTGTTTCATGAAATTCCCTAATTGGGTGACATATTCACCTCTGGAACCCAATGTATTTACCGTCTTTAAGGTAGGTTCACACAACTTAGATTTTTGCAGTCAAATAAGCACTTATTTCACAAAAGAAATGCGCATTTGTAAGCTTGTTTATTCGTGCGTTTTTTTTGCATTTTCTTCATGTGATGTGTCTTTTGGTGCTTATTTTGATCCGTTTTTTTAGTATAGGGAAACTCACAGAAAAAAGAGATAATAATAGCAATATAGAAAACCGATCAAAAGAAAAATTCCTAAAACAATAGTCTTTAATAGCTATGCATTAAAATAATTATCCTTTATATACACTCACCGGCCACTTTATTAGGTACACCTGTCCAACTGCTCGTTAACACTTAATTTCTATTCAGCCAATCACATGGCGGGAACTCATGCATTTTTGGCATGTAGACATGGTCAAGACAATCTCCCTGCAGTTCAAACCGAGCATCCCGTATGGGGAAGAAAGGTGATTTGAGTGCCTTTTGAAAAGTGGGATGGTTGTTGGAACCAAGAAGGGCTGGTCTGAGTATTTCAGAAACTCTTGATCTCCTGGGATTTTCACGCACAACCATCTCTAGGTTTACAGAGAATGGGCCGAAAAAGAAAAAACATCCATGAGCGGCAGTCCTGTGGGCGGAAATCCGTTGTTGATGCCAGAGGTCAAAGGAGAATGGGCAGACTGGTTCGAGCTGATAGAAAGGCAACATGACCAAATTACCACCCGTTACAACCAAGGTAGGCAAAGATGCATCTCTGAACGCACAGTACGGCGAACTTTGGGGGCAGATGGGCCTACAGCAGCAGAAACCACACCGGTGCCACTCCTTTCAGCTAAGAACAGGAAACTGAGGCTCCAATTTGCCCAAGCTCATCGAAATTGAACAGTAAAAAATTGGAAAAACGTTGCCTGGTCTGATGATCTCGATTTCTGCTGCGACATTCGATGTAGGGTCAGAATTTGGCGTCAACAACATGAAAGCATGGATCCATCCTGCCTTGTATCAACGGTTCAGGCTGGTGGTGGTGGTGTCATGGTGTGGGGAATATTTTCTTGGCACTCTTTGGGCCCCTTGGTACCAATTGAGCATCGTTGCAACACCTTGTGGAATCTATGCCATGAAGAATTGAGGCAGTTCTGAAGGCAAAAGGGGGTCCAACCCGTTACTAGCATGGTGTACCTAATAAAGTGGCCGGTGAGTGTATATAGGATAATTATTTTAATGCATATCTATTAAAGATTGTTTTAGGAATTTTTCTTTAGTATAGGGAACTTCATTGTATTTGATGAGGTTATGTGCTGATAATGGTCCTGCGCTACCTTTTTGATGTGCTGCGCATAAAATTGCATCTGTGTGCCTAATGCGTGCTTATTCCTGTTTAAGACACTAGGACCTTAAATGGGCATTCCCATCGCAGCAAATGCTGCTGTAAGGGCCAATTAGTGTAAACAATTTGAAAATGCATGCTATTAAAAAATATGTACAGTATGATTTACCTAATATAGGCCTTTTTTGCAACTTCAACTTGCCTTGTTTACCGACCACCACTATGTGCTTTCAGTGGTGGCTGGTAGTGCAGTGTTATCAAAGATTGTCTGAGAATAAATTTCTGGTCCCCTCGGAGAGGAAGGGGAAGTACACATGAGCAAAAATTTATGTCTCCGCTATCCCGAACACAGGCAACGTCACAGCAACGCTGCATTACCGGCCACCACTGAAAACACATAGTGGTTTTTGGTTACCAAAGAGACAAGAGAGCAAGTTGAAGATGCAAAAAAAGCCTATATTAGGCAAAGCATAATAACATGCATTGTGAAAAGTGCTTATTTTACAGTAGTTGACTCTTCAAGCAGAACGTGCTGTGATGTTAGTACCCTTTAATGTCATTCTTTTTGTGCAGTTTGACATGTAATTACAAAAAGAACGTGAATTTTGCACGTAAAAGAGCACAAAAAAGATGCTAAGAGTAGGCTTACACAGTGCTGATAAAAAAAAAGCACTGCAACAAAAAAACAACATTGAGCGCCATGTGTAACGCTATTTTTCCATTGGAAACAATGGCCCTCACTTACTATTGCTGTTTAAAAGTTAGACAGTGTAAACTTACCTAGTCTAAAAATGCACCAGCTTTATCACAGTGGCTGATGCTGTTTGATAAATTTGCCGCAGCTTTAGACTTGTTTTGCTTTTTCCAACGTTTATTTGGCACAAGTTTTGGCACAGCATGCCTCATCATGGTCACACCCATATTTCTGTAATACCACGCCCACTTTCACTAAGCCACGCCTTCATGTCAGGTAATGTATAAAAAGTACCAAGAGTCCAAAAAAAATGTGTCTGCAACATAGTACAACAAAATGCACCAATGTTTGCCACATTTTAAGACCTTTTTCTGGCAGAACTACAATAGAAAATGAGGACCCATGTGAGGAGGTTTGCAGCCAGTCTTGGACACTGTTTTAGAGCGGAATCCGCCACAGAAACAGCATCCAAATCAGCCGTGTAAACCTAGAGCAGCACCTACCGCATTCTGTAACCACCATAGACTTTGGAAGTCAGAGCCAACTGCAATCACAGACCATTCTATATTGAAGCCAATAAAACTGGCGGCCATTTTGCATCAGCAAACAGTAATCACGGGGCCCCTGCAATATATTTGTGCGATCTCTAATAAAGGGGTTATGGGGGTTGAAATTTTAAAAAAGCTGCTTAAAAAAAATGTAAAAAAATATGAACCTTTGTATTTCCAATATTGCAGCTCATGGCGGTGTACCTTCATCTGTTTTAACTTCCTGTTTGATGGTCGAGGTATGACCACTGCAGCCAATCAGTGGCTTCAGCGATCGCATGACATTCCCTTGATATCACCTCTCAGGAAGTGAATGCCAGATGAACAGTGATGTCAAGGGTATGGGACGTAACCAGTAAAACCACTGATTGGCAGCAGTGGCCATGCGCCAACCATCGAACAGGAAGTAGACCAGGAAGACACCACCAGCGGCTTCAGCACTGGAAGAGCGGTGACTATAAAGGTGAGGTTATCTTCTAATTTTTTTTCCCACCAGTTTTAGCCTATCTTTATCTTTTTAATTTTAAATTGGACAACCCCTTTAACCAAACTTATAAGGGGAATGGAGCATCTTAGTTATGAGGAGAGGTTAGTAGAATTGAACTTATTTAGTTTTGAGAAAAGACGGCTTTGGGGAGACAGGATTAATTTATATAAATATATAAATGGTCCCTACAAAAAGTATGGGGAAAAATTATTTCATGTAATGCCTCCTCAAAAGACAAGGGGACATTCCCTTCGACTAGAGAGAAAAGGATTCAATCTCCAGAGGAGAAAAGCGTTCTTTACTGTGAGAACTGTAAATCTATGGAATAGCCGCCTGAGGAGCTGGTCACAGCAGGAACAGTTGGGAGTTTCAAGAAAGGCTTATATATCTACCTGAAACTAAAGAATATGAATGCGTATGTAGCTATGTAAAATTCTGGATCCTGTCTGGTGACGGCTCTGGGGTCAGAGATGGGGTCATACCTGGAGCAGATTGGTTCTTGCCTTGTGGGTTTCAGGGCATTCACCAGTGGGGAGGTTTGGCTTAAAATCCTTGTCTCCCTCCCTTCAACCACATTTTACCTTCCCTTGGTTAAACTTGATGGACACATGTCTTTTTTCAACCGTAATATGTAACCCCCTCCTGACAGCCGGTCATAATATTTTGGCTCTTCGTTGTTTCCTCCCCACCTCTCAAGAGCCATATTTTTTTTAATTTTTCCATCTACATAGACATATAAGGGCTTTTTTTTCTTTCTTTTGCGGGACAAGATGTACTTTCTAATGGTGTCATTGACCGCACCATATAATATACTGGGAAACCGTAAAAGAATTGTTAATGGGAAAATATTTTTTTTTAAAAAACCCTACTTGCACCATGTTTGCAGGGAGTTTGTTTTTATGGCATTGACTCTTCAGTATAAATGTGATTTCTGAATTCTGCAGGTTGGTACGATTTCGGTGATACCAAATACGTAGAGTTTTCCTTATGTTTTAGTTCTTTTAAAATAAAAAAACAACATTCTCCATTTCCTAAATTTGCGCTGCAGCACCATTTTCTGCAACCAACAGCTTTTTGTTTTTGTCACCTATGGACCTGAGTGAGGGGGAATTTTTTGTAGACTGAGTGTAGTTTTTATTTTAATCATTTTTGGATCCATTTGACTTTTAGATAATTTTTTATTCCAATCTTTCGCGGCCGTGAAATGACCAAAAAAGCCCAAACTTTTAATTTTTTTTTATATACTTTTTTTTTTATACTTGTACATGTAGGGCTACGTGTATGTACTTTGGACGCATTTTTATGCGTGCATTAGTAGTGTAGAATGCGCCAGAATTTATGAACCTGTTCCATTGCGGGTCATAGATTTAGCGCTTTCTAGCTACAAAAGGAAAAATCAGGCTCAGGTAAACCACTTGTAACTTGGTCTACCTGTTCCAGGAGTAATGCACCCAGTTTTGCCGTCCTCCCATCATAAATGTGTAGAATCGTACGGTTGTGGTGCAACACGCCTCCAGCACGCCCCCCAGTATCAGTCGCATTACAAAGTGCCGCAGGCACCTACTTTTGGAGTGCGCCTGATTATAAATCTAGAGAACAGGACTGCGCCAGATTTTGCGCTGAAAGGACACCAGACTACTGGCGCAGCCCCATACATACATGTCGCCCGTAGTCCCCATAAGGTTCTTGACCACCAGGGGGCTTGATCACTTGTACGCCCATATAAATGATGCAGAAGGGTGTACCAAGATGTCAGTTCTATTACTTCCTGCCTGGAACATGGTAGCTATGGAAGCTTTCTTTACGCTTCCAACTGCCGGGGTAACCAATCGGCACCCTGGAATCTCATTGTGGGGGGCGATCGGTGGAAGGAATGGTTCTTCATTCATTTAAACGCCATGGCTGCAATCCAAATAGTTAAACAGCAGGGATTGGAGCCGGCTCCGATCTGCACTGTAAGCGGCAGATGTCGGCTGTAACATGGAGCGTGCTCAGTATAGCTCCTTACCAACAATACCCATATGTCCATGGTTGGTTACGGGATTAAATCAGCAGTTTACATTTTTCTATTTTTCATGGCTTGGTATTACTTTACTTGGAAAATGTCATTGTAGAGAATCAGCATTGGAAGTGTAGTCTTTACTGATACAAATACAATAGTAATTTATATTTGTAACAATGATATATCACAAATGCATAAAATATTGAAATACTTAACATGTAATATTATAAAAACTAAAATAAATAGCTTAACAAAACCACAAATCATCATAGCAACCTTTCCCCCACCACAAGTGTCACATACAAACCCCTAACCGTACTCAACTAACCTATTATCACTTGTTTCTAAGAATATCACAGTCAGTTAGTCACCTAGTGATTGCACGCAGTTCTTGGAGGTCTAAGAGCTAAAATAGATGCAGGTTAAACACTCATTTAGGGAGAATATCAACATTTGTACTTAAAATATGTGAGTTATGGAGACATCAGGGCTGAACTGGGATTACAAAGCAGCCCTGGCTTAAGACACCAGCCCACATACAATGTCCGCTCCCCCACCAGCCCACATACAATATCCGACCCCCACCAGCCCACATACAATATCCACCCCCCACCAGCCCACATACAATATCCACCCCCCACCAGCCCACATACAATATCCACCCCCCACCAGCCCACATACAATATCCGCTCCCCCCACCAGCCCACATACAATATCCCCCCCACCAGCCCACATACAATATCCGCTCCCCCCACCAGCCCACATACAATATCCGCTCCCCCCCACCAGCCCACATACAATATCCACCCCCACCAGCCCACATACAATATCCCCCCCACCAGCCCACATACAATATCCCCCCCCACCAGCCACATACAATATCCTCCCCCCACCAGCCCACATACAATATCCCCCCCCACCAGCCCACATACAATATCCACCCCCACCAGCCCACATACAATATCCGCTCCCCCCCACCAGCCCACATACAATATCCACCTCCCCCACCAGCCCACATACAATATCCACCTCCTCCACCAACCCTCATACAATATCCACCTCCCCCACCAGCCCTCATACAATATCCACCTCCCCCACCAGCCCACATACAATATCCACCTACCCCCACCAGCCCACATACAATATCCACCCCCCACCAGCCCACATACAATATCCACTCCCCCACCAGCCCACATACAATATCCGCTCCCCCCCACCAGCCCACATACAATATCCACTCCCCCCCCACCAGCCCACATACAATATCCGCTCCCCCCACCAGCCCACATACAATATCCCCCTCACCAGCCCACATACAATATCCGCTCCCCCCCACCAGCCCACATACAATATCCACCCCCCCCACATAACATATCCACCCCCCCACCAGCCCACATACAATATCCACCCCCCATACAATATCCACCCCCACCAGCCCACATACAATATCCACCCCCCACCAGCCCACATACAATATCCCCCCCCCCCACCAGCCCACATACAATATCCACCCCCCACATACAATATCCACCCCCACCAGCCCACATACAATATCCACCCCCACCAGCCCACATACAATATCCACCCCCCACCAGCCCACATACAATATCCACCCCCCACCAGACCACATACAATATCCGCTCCCCCCCACCAGCCCACATACAATATCCACTCCCCCACATACAATATCCACCCCCCACCAGCCCACATACAATGTCCGCTCCCCCCACCAGCCCACATACAATATCCACTCCCCCACATACAATATCTGCTCCCCCCACCAGCCCACATACAATATCCACCCCCCACCAGCCCACATACAATATCCGCTCCCCCCCCCAGCCCACATACAATATCCCTCCCCCCACCAGCCCACATACAATATCCACTCCCCCACCAGCCACATACAATATCCGCTCCCCCACCAGCCCACATACAATATCCACTCCCCCCACCAGCCCACATACAATATCCGCTCCCCACCAGCCCACATACAATATCCGCTCCCCCCACCAGCCCACATACAATATCCGCTCCCCCCACCAGCCCACATACAATATCCGCTCCCCCCACCAGCCCACATACAATATCAGCTCCCCCCACCAGCCCACATACAATATCCACCCCCCACCAGCCCACATACAATATCCACCCCCCCCACCAGCCCACATACAATATCCACCCCCCCACCAGCCCACATACAATATCCACCCCCCCCACCAGCCCACATACAATATCCACCCCCCCCACCAGCCCACATACAATATCCACCCCCCCCACCAGCCCACATACAATATCCACCCCCCCACCAGCCCACATACAATATCCACCCCCCACCAGCATCCACCCCCCACCAGCCCACATACAATATCCACCCCCCCCACCAGCCCACATACAATATCCACTCCCCCCACCAGCCCACATACAATATCCACTCCCCCACCAGCCCACATACAATATCCACTCCCCCCACCAGCCCACATACAATATCTGCTCCCCCACCAGCCCACATACAATATCCACTCCCCCCACCAGCCCACATACAATATCTGCTCCCCCACCAGCCCACATACAATAAGCAAGAAAGTAATAGCGGCACATAGAAGCCCCCAATCACAGGGTTTAGGGAGAGACTTGCACTTGCTTTTACTATCAGGGACAAGTGTACAAGTGCCAATAAACCCTACACTATCATGATATAGTGACAACATATTGGTCAGATACCAGTTCAGCTTAGTTGTTTAGACCACAGGACTGTTTGGCAGGGAATGAAGCTAATGCCTTCCTGCAGTTTAGAACTGTATGTGCGTCCCGACAGAACTCAGGACCCACTGTGGGTGGAGGGGGTTTCACCGGGCCGAGCTGGCTGAATTAGCTTGAAACTTGGTGGCTCACCGGGAATCTGCCCTACCAGGCCTGATAGATATCTTGATTTCCACCTAACCTAAAAAATATATGTTTTAGCTCTTGAGTTGTCCTTCTGCGTGACATTATAATCCTTATGAAAACAGCTATATTATACTGCATTTAACATGGAGCCACTAGATTCTTGAGGATGGGGCCCTTCCAGTATGTCACCAATATCATACAACAGATTGTATTTCTTCTGGTATGCTGCATCAGTTGTGTGAGACTGTAATGCTAAAGGGAGCTACTATCCATCTCCATGTCTTGGCCACCTTACAGTTTATGGTGCTTCCACAATGGCCAGAAATACTGTGCATTTTCGGCAGCAGAATATTTGCACAGGTAAATCTGAGCCTATTAAACCCACCCCTTCTATGAATAACTGGACAGGCCCTGAAATGAAGGGGTCTTAAAGCAACCTTTAAACAGGTTTTGCCGTCTCGTAAAATCCTCTCTGAGATAAGATTATAGCTCACCATGGCTTTAGAGATTGGAACGATGGCTGCGCTTGTGCAGTTCTTCTGGTTCATTTATACGGGCATTCCAAACACGCTAAGCAAGTGTGATCGGTAGGCTCCGACTTGCCAACAGGGAAGCAGGGGAGAGCCTGAGTAGGTCCTTGGCTACTTTTTAGGAAAAAAGGCAGAGAAAGAGAAGTAGAGAGTGTATGCTGGGCTCATGGAACAATCTCAACTGGTGGGCCCCAAGAATCAACTGTAATAGTGAACCCCAAGAATAAACTCCACTAGTGGGCCTCAAGAACCAACTTTATTTATTTTATTTTTTTTGCTTATCAAGTAAACTTTATTTGAAGGATCCAATAGTAGGTGCATCATGACAGGTTGATCTGTAGTCATATTCAGTACATCACTCAAGAACCAACTTCACTGGTGGGTCCCAAGAATTAACTCCACTGGTGGCCCCAAGAATCAACTGTATTAGTGGACCCCGAGAATAAACTCAACTGGTGGGCCCCAAGAATAAACTCCACTAGTGGACCCCAAGAATCACCTCCACTGGTGGCCCCAAGAATAAACTCCACTAGTGGACCCCAAGAATCACCTCCACTGGTGGACCCCAAGAAGCACCTCCACTGGTGGGCCCCAAGAATAAACTCCACTAGTGTACCCCAAGAACCAACTCCACTGGTGGCCCCAAGAATCAACTCTATTAGTGGATCCCAAGAATAAACTCCACTGGTGGCCCCAAGAATCAACTGTATTAGTGGACCCCGAGAATAAACTCCACTGGTGGCCCCAAGAATCAACTGTATTAGTGGACCCCGAGAATAAACTCCACTGGTGGACCCCAAGAATCAACTCCACTAGTGGACCCCAAGAATCACCTCCACTGGTGGGCCCCAAGAATAAACTCCACTAGTGTACCCCAAGAACCAACTCCACTGGTGGCCCCAAGAATCAACTCTATTAGTGGACCCCAATAATAAACTCCACTAGTGGGCCTTAACAATCAACTCCACTGGTGGGCCCCAAAAATTAATTCCACTAGTGGCACTCTAGTTTGACACTGGTGTCTAAGTATATTAGAAACTCCCATAGAAATGATTGGGGAGAGCTGCACAAGTTCAGCTCATAGTGAGCTACCTGCAGGCCTCAGAGGGGATTTTACCAGTTGGCAAAACCCCCTTAAGAAGTAATTCATTTCTAATAATAGAAGATGTAATCAGTTTAATTTTTGTATGGAGAATTATAAAACTGGTGACGAATGGTAGAATTGATTTAACAATTGAGTTATTTTGAAAAAAAAACCTCTCAGTTTCTTCAATAGTTAATATGATTTGCTGTAAAAGCCTTTTTATACAATGGTAGTAATAGGTTACCTACTTCTCCATTTACTCTCCCGTGCCGGCAGTATTTTCGGGTAGCTTCGCCCTAGCAGACTGGGAGGAGGCCTGTAAAGACATCCTGTAACAGGTGCTTCATTCACACTTCCTCTTTCTCAGGTTTTTGTATACTCTGTAGGGTTCACTTCCGCTGAGCAGAGTTTTTTCAGGTGAGATGCCCGAAAGACTCCCTGTTGGTGTGGCCAGTCCTGAGTCACCTCGAACCTCGACCAGTGAACCTCTCTGATATCACTGTGTATAATCCCTCGGTAAATATATTCACTATAGTATATAGTATATTCACTATAACTTGGATGTGTATCATCAAAAAGAGGTCATTTTGATTGTCTATAGGGTTTGTCATACTGCTTCCATGATAAATGGGGAACAGAAACCCCTAGGACAATGATGGTAAACCTTCTGAGCTTGGTGCGTCAAAATTCGTTAAAAAACCTGTGCCGCTTCACATCTAGAAATATTCATAATTTTGTATACACTGCCCCCTATATCTTCAGCCCCAAGTATATACAGCTGAGTGTAAGGCTCCCTGTATATACAGCGCCCTGCATCCTCAGCCTCCCGTATATACAGCACCCTGCATCCTCAGCCTCCCGTATATACACTGCCCTCTATATCTTCAGCCCCTAAATATACAGCATCCGTATATGCAGCTCATTATAAGGCTCCCTGTATATAAAGCGCCCTGTATCCTCATTCCGCCATATAAACACTGTCCTCTATATATTCAGCCCCAAGTATATACAGCTGAGTATAGGGTTCCCTGAATGTACAGCGCCCTGCATCCTCAGCCTCCCGTATATACACTGCCCTCTATATCTTCAGCCCCTATATATACAGCATCCGTATATGCAGCTCATTATAAGGCTCCCTGTATATAAAGCGCCCTGTATCCTCATTCCCCCATATAAACACTGTCCTCTTTATATTCAGCCCCAAGTATATACAGCTGAGTATAGGGTTCCCTGTATGTACAGCGCCCTGCATCCTCAGCCTCCCGTATATACACTGCCCTCTATATCTTCAGCCCCCGTATACACAACTAATATACAGGGAGCCTTATTCCTATATATATAGTCACCCCATATATACAGCCCTCGTATATATACAGCTCATTGAAGTACCCCCCGTATATACAGCCCCCCTATATCTTCAGCCCACCATGTATACAGCAGGAGGTGAGGCCGCAGGTAATAGCACCTGTCTCCTGCATCACCCGGACATTTTGTGTGTGGCTCCCTCCCACCCATGTGTGACGGAGCCCTTGACCTATAGGAGCCGGTGTGGGTCTGAGTGTCCCAGCCTAAACACGGTGCAGGAGCTTGAAGTTCCAGTGTGGAGGGAGGAGAGGCGAATCTGCAGGTACCAGGGGTGTGGATACATGGAGAGGGGCTGTGTGTATAACCTACCTAAAGCAATGCTTCTGCTTGGCTCTGCTGCCTCAGCGCTGCTCACACGGAGGAGCGACACTTTGGAGGCAGAAAACAGAGAGTTCTTATCTCCTGCATGTGTACATAAGCTTCGCTAGGTTACCACCACCTCTCTTTACCAGGGATGGTGAAGTCGCTACCTGCCGTGTCTTATCAGAAGCTTGTTTATCTTTGTTAATTACAAAGTCTAACCCTCTAGAGCTTGATATCCATGTACTCTGTTGTTTAGACCCCTCCATCACTAATGTCCCTCTAACAGGCTCAGCTAGGAGTACGAGAGCTAAATTGTCAGTCGCTGCTGTAGAACCGCCCACAGCCTGAACAGGAAGTGGGAAACTAAAGCTGCAGAACCGCCCACAGCCTGAACAGAAAGTGGGAGCCTGAAACTGTAGAACCACCCACAGCCTGAACAGGAAATGGTGGCCTGAAGCTAGCTGTGAAGAGAAGGCTCTGTGAAACAGCATGGTGAGAATACCCATATAAAGGGGTCATCATTGCAATTTCCTCACATTGCAATGCACTGCAGCTGACATCTTCAAGCCCAAAAAGAAGACTGAACCAGAAAACTGTATGTGGCCCTTACCAAACTGCATCCCACTTCTACATTTTGGGACCTTGGAAAGAGGAGAATATTAACATGTTCACATGTTGCAGTTTTGCAAAAATGCTATTAAAAGCTCATGCTTTTTTTTTTTTTTTTTCAAGCATTTGTTTGGCAAAAACTGCAGACGCCAGGTGCTACCTGGAAGTCAATAGTCACATATGAAACACAACACAGACGTTATTTTTTCTTTATAGACATTTTTTGCACTTGTGCTGTAGGTTTAGAATTTTTAGGCTTTTTTTAGCTTCTTTCTTTTTTTCCCCCATAGACCTCTGTGTGTGCATGAACCTGTAACACACTTTTTTGCAAAAAAAAAAAAGCTGTATGAAAAAAAAACACACAAAGCCTAAAAAGTGTGCAGTTTGTGAAGCATTTAAAAAAAAAAAAAATAAATAATAGTGTGAAAGAGCCATTAGACTATATATTTTCACATGTCCAATTTGAAGTGGATTTTGGCCCGGTTCCATGTCCAAGCCGACAACAGTTTGCATCCCATGCATGTGAATGCGGTTTTCTGCAACCCTGTTCACATGCTGCAGAAAATGTTCTTGCGACCAAGTAGTCACTTATCTTGCAGATTCTGCGCAGAAAGGCTTTATTGAACGTTGATATCAACAGCGAAAAATTATCCAGCAAAATGCAAAAAGGAAAAAAGTGTATAAAATCAATCCTATTTATTGAAATCCAATTTAAAAAACAGCAAAATATGCAAAAAGCAGTCACTGTTCACGCGTTTCGAGCCACAGGTTCTTAGTCATAACACGCTATTGAATGTGGGTCTGTGACCCTTTAACTTGCACATACACAGTAGAAATGTTCACACAGTGCAGATTTGACATTAATTTCCGTGCAGATTCCACAGTGAAATCTGCACTGTATCCGCCTCTAATGCATGTGATTGGGGTTATGTGATCCCTTTACATACTCCGAAAAATAATTCCTGCAGATTGTCGTCCATGCCATAGAAAAAATATTGTGAGAATTAGAAACATGCTACTTATTATGATGTATTTAGCAGATTAGCCCCTCAAGGTTTAGTCCCATTAAATGGCGCTAATCTCCGTGCACATCTTCAACACATCAAATTGCTCTTCTACAGCACAAATCTGCTGCAGATCCTCTAGTGAATACATGTTGGATGCAAATGTCTCAGATTCCTGCCAGAGACCTAATAGACAAATACTTGTGGATATATCTTCTGTATGGATAGGTAATACAGCAACCACAGCCTGCCAGAGACGTAATTTATAGGGGTTGTCGCACCATGCTGTTTCACAGAGCCTAAAGCAGCTTCCGATTCATGTATCCTGTCTCTTCCTGGTCAGGCTGTGGGTGGTTGTATAGCAGTGATTAGCATATCAGCTCCATATTCGCAGCTCTTCTAATTACACTGACATGAGAGCAGGAGATCTTATCAATAGAGCAGAGAGCTTCAGAGCTCAAAGTAAACAAAAGTAATTCATCTCCTTTGTTTGTTAGATATAACACACTCTGTTCTCAAGCTGCCGATGTCCTGTGTGCAGACTTGTGGCGATGTCACTCCCTGCTATTAGATAAGACAAAGAACAAAGAGAGAAGGGGAGAGCAGGTCTGTAACCTAGATAAACCTGTGTGCACGCAGAGCAGAAAAAATCTGTCTTACCTCCTTACCAAAGCAAAATAAACTAAGCAATATTCTTGAAAAAAGTCTTCACTTACCATTCCCAACATGTTGTAAGCTAATCTTTGTAGTGAGACAACCCCTTTAAAGTGGGTTCTCACCATGCTGTTAGACAGAGCCACAGCCAGCTTCAGACTCACACTTCCTGGTCAGGCTTTGAGTGGGTCTACAGCAATAACTGACATCAGCTCCGCTACTCCTAGCTATTCCTGTTAGGGTACATTCACCTGATGGATGTGGGTGCTAGTTCTGGGGTGGATTCAGTGCTGACTCTGCCTCAGAATCAGCGTCCAATCAGGCTGTATTCTGACTTTCATTAGTCCCGAAGGAAAATCAGCGCCGTGGTTCACCTGAAGTTGATTTTCCTCAACGCTGAATTCTTTTCATGGCAATTCTTTAAGGTGGATTCAGCACCTCACATTAAAGGGTATAAGAGGCAGAAAATCTGACCAGGAAAATTAATGGCGTTCAGGTGTGCGATCAGCATCCCATGGTGTCTAAAGGAAATTCACGTCATAGTTCACACTGTAGGCCTAGAAGTTTTCTGCCACGGATTTGACATCTTTGATTAACAAAAAAAAAAAAGTGACATGTCACTTCCATGATGCAAATAAACCCAGAAGAGAAAAAACAAAGGGGGGCGCTCTATAGTGTAGTAGTAGGGTAAAAATAATGGAAGGTAAAGCACAGGTAAGATATGCTCACCTAGAGTAGTTGTGAGTATAGAAACAGAGGCACAAAACTCTTATGCGCTTGGCTGGCTTTATCCGAGCCTCAGAACGGCAGCCGCAGATCTCTTGCTCCGAAGCTAGGTACACGGCAGCGGGCACAAACAATAGAAATGCAGGAGAGAAAAATGGACCTGGCGCCCAGTTCCAGAATAAAGAACTTCTTCTCGGAACACGAGAATATTATTTCAAATAAAGTTTTTAATTCTAATAAAAACTATTTGGTGAAAATGAGTGTTTAACCCTTTCCACTAATATACCACATAAGTTGACGCGTTTCGACTGAAACCAGTGCTTCTTCAGATAAAAGGAGGAAGCACTGGTTTCAGTGCGAAACGCGTCATTTTATGTGTTATTTTAGTGGAAAGGGTTACACACTCTTTTTCATCAAATAGTTTTTATTAGAGATGAGGCTGGGTTCACACTTCATTTTTCCCCTGCTCCCCTGTGGGCCAGTCTGAGCCTGCATAGAGTACATTAACTGGTGTCTTATAATAGATGTATATAATAGGTGTGATTCAGGAGATTTCAGTAACATGGGGCCTGTTATTCCACTTTGTTGGTGCAAAAGCTCAATGTGAAGGACCAGTTAAGGGATTTCACGTGTACATCATCTTTGCAGTGTACTGTAGTAAGAGAACATTAGGAAGAACAGGATAAGCACTATGCTGGGAGCTGCTGTATATTGGGAGGCGATGACAGTGGAAAATTCGAGATAAACAGCAATGGTCCGGGAGGCTGCTGAGTAAGTGCAGAGCTCTTCTCAGCTCTGCTGCTCAGCGGAAACAGTGCTGGTTTCACCTCGGCAGGTTTCCCTTGGGTGCCTTGTGGTCTTATCCGCTCTCTGCACTACTGACTCCTTCCTTTACCAGCACGTGTGCAAAAGGTGCAGATTTTTATTTTATTTTTTGTTGCTTTTGCAGAAGTCTTCCAGTTGTTGTATAGATTTAATCATCTCGGCCTTAAAGGGAACCTGTGACACTGAACATGCGATCTGATCTGCGGGCCCCATGTTATAGAGCAGGAGGAGCTGAGCAGATTGATATACTATTCTGTGGGGAAACATTCAGCAGAACTTGTATCCATTTAAATTCCTGCTTATTTTGGGTTGAGTTCGGTGGGAATTGTTATCAGTGATTGACAGCCAACTCTTTATGCCAGCTCGCTGATAACAACTCCTACTGGACTCCTTAACCTGTTTATTTTCGGGTAATGAGTCCAGTGTGCGGTGTTATTAGTGATTGACAGCCTTTCTTGTATCAGTTTGCATACAGAGATGGCTGACAATCAAACATAAGACCGCCCACTGGACTCCTTCACCCAAATTAAACAAAGATTTAATACATTACAAGTTCTACTGAATCTTTCCCCATATATCAACCAGCTCCTCAATATATCAATCTCAGCTCCTCCTGCTATATGGCATGGTACCAGCAGATTTCCCCACTTTGGTGAGAGCTCGGACTGCCAATGACTTCATGTAATGAAAGGGTTCTAAACACAAAATACACTTTTTTTGTGAAATCAAATGCCATTTAAATAAACACCAGCATGACAAGAATGCAGTAATTTGACAAAGGAACTATTAGGCCACCTTAGGTACCAGCTCTTCGGTGCAGCTAAAAAAACCACTTCTGTCCGTAAAAGATGTTTGCAGTGGTATCACTACTAAGGAATGATGTCACAGAATCAAGATAACACACATAAGGCTATCCAACACAGGTATAGTAATGACAGTGATGTCACAGTGCAAGGGTAATGAACACAAGATGTCACAGATTCAAGATCATACTCTTAAAGGGGTTGTCTCACTTGTGAAATGGAGCGGCGTGTTTCTCCTCCCAGCAGGGAGTATCTTTACTCTCTGCAGACACACCCCACAGTGTGCACATAAAGATTCATTCTGTGTGACCTGGGGAAAGGGAGAGGTTCATAGCTGTCCAAGACTAAGGCTATGTGCACACAGCAAAAGACAAAATGCTGTCCAAAATACGATGGCATTTCAGTATTTGTTGTGTAGACATAGCCAGGGCTGTGGAGTCGGAGTCGGTGTCTATTTTGCAGGAGTCGGAGTCGGAATCGTCATAAAAGGGACCGACTCCGACTCCCAAAATATATAATTTGTTAGTACAGTTTGTTCAATGCAAAGAGCAAGAGGAATTGGGTCCGGCCGGTGCTGCTGCTACCATATCTTCAGTCTTATCACATTAGGAGTGTAAGTGATGACATGGAGCAGGCAAAGCGCTGCCCCAGGGGAAAAGATTCTGCTCCCAGGGCAAACAGATTTCAGCAAAATTTTTCAGCTGCTTTTAAAGAAGTAGAAAAGTTCAATCATTCATCAAAACTGACTGTGGCTGAGGCAATTCCTTTATACCCTGACATTGTTAGAGATGTTGCCCCTGTGGTCAGCGATTTGCCCTCAATGCAAGTTAGTGTAGAGAGGCCGTTCTCTAGCCTGGAAATAATGAGATCAGATGTGAGGTCATGTATGCAGGATCTGATGGAGGCAATACTATTTCTCAGAATAAATTCAGAGACTCCACAAATGTTCCTGCAGGGTTTTGCATATTTACAATTTTTGTTGTGTTCTAAAGTCATATCCAATAAATATATTTTACACTGAAAAGCAAAATGGTAACATTGTTTTGAACTTGTGACTTTCAGGCTCCATATCTCACCATCCACTACAGCTTTGCACATGAGGCTACTGTAATTTTATACACATCTTACATATCTTATACATAAATTTGACTTACAAGTATTTAGCATCTGCTTAGTTCTGCAGATTCTTTCCTGTAACTGCATTGTTACTGTTTTGCTCCTAAAAATCAAAATGTTAATTTTATTATCTTGTTAGTATTTGGGAAATCCAACTTTGGTTTTCAATACTTCCTGAATCCTTCTGGGCTCTGGATCAGATTCAAGCAGGTATTGATTAAAATCTGATCCCAGGTCTCTTCTACACATTTCAAATGTTGGTGCAGAGTGGACTTGGATACAAATACAGCTTTTCTTCAACTCTATCCACAAGTTTTCAAAAGATCAAAACATTGTTAACATTTTGCTTGTCAGTGTCTGTTCTACCTAAATAGCTTGATTGTTGCATCATAAGGTCATGTCCCCACTGCACTGTTTTTCGGCCGGTTTTTCAGCAGATTTGCGGTTTTTCAGACCTCCTGAAAAACCAGACAAAAATGAGCAAAATTTTGCTCTATGGAAAACCCATGCAGCAGTCCCCACTGCACGGGTTTTCCATCAGGCGGTTTTGCCGCCGCCGGTCCGGCGGCAAAACATTATAGAAGCACAATCTTCCGTCCGGTTTTCGGACGGAATCTGTGCTTCTCAATGTGAAGGGGGAGGGCTTTTCTCCGCTCATCGCGGAGAAAAGCCGTCCCCCCCGCGGCCGTGGGGACGGCCACAAAATAGGACAAATTCCGGCCAGCAAGCTGATCGGTATTTGTCCTATGCCGTGGGGATGCGCCCTAAGGTGATAAAAAGCCGGATGTTACCATTTTACTACGGTAAAGTTATCACTTAAATATGCGGCGTGTATGAGGGAGTCAGGAGTCGGAGTCGGGAGCCAGAGGTTTGGGAAATTGAGGAGTCGGAGTCGGGCTTTGGCTTGCCGTTTCCACAACCCTGGACATAGCCTAAGAAATCATTGGAAGTGAAAAGCAAAGTGTAACTCGATAGTGTACATCTAAATTTCTTGCTCTCTCTTCAAATACTTTGTAACTAGAATGAGCATTTGACATTTAGGACTTCGGGAAAGATGGGTGATTTTTTTTTCTCTCTCTCTCACATAATGATATATCCTGCAGATTATTACACCTCAGAGCTCTAGAGATCTGCAGAAACAAACACTTTATCTGTTTGTATTTACATGGGACTGCACATCTGTCTCACAAGTGGTTTACGTGGGACTACGCATCTGTCTAACAAAAGTGATTACATGGGACTGCACAGTAAAGCTGTGTTCTCTCTCTGTGATTTATGTGGGACTGCGCATCTGAGTCACAAAAGTGACAGTACAGCTGTGTTCTCTGTGATTTGCGTGGTAGTGCGCATCTGTGTCACAAAAGTGTTTTACGTGGGACTGCACAGTACAGCTGTGTTCACTCTGTGATTTACGGGGGACAGCTGTGTTCTCTCTCTCTCTTTCCTCCTTTTAAACTATAATCTTTGTAGTGAGACAACCCCTTTAAGGGTATCCAGCAACAGGTTTTATAAACACAGTGATGTCACAGTGCAAAGATAATAAATGATGTCACAGTACAAAAATAATAAAAATATTATGTCACAGTAGTTAGGTTATAAACACAATGGGCCACATGTATGAAAACTGTCTAGGTCTAAAATCCACTTTGTTGCCTATATCAACCAATCAGAGCCCATAGCAACCAATCAGAGCGCCCCTTTCATTTCATATAGTGCTCTGGAAAAATGAGAGGGGCGCTCTGATTGGTTGCTAAGGGCAACAAAGTGAGATTTAGACCTAGACAGTTTTCATACATTTGACCCAATGATTTCACAGTAGAATAATAAACACATGCTGCAGTAGATAGGTTATCAACACAGTGCAAAAATAATAAATGATGTCACAGTAGTTAGATTAAATTAAGGAAATCCACAGCACTGCACAGATTCTTTTGCAAAATTTCTAGTATTTATTTACACACGGGTGCAGTAGACAATTCTCCAATACATTCAGATTCAGAATTAAAGCAGTAATATGGAATCTAGACTAGAAAAATCTTCTACTCTGGATTAAATATTACTGCTCTAATTCTGAATCTGAGCGTATTGGAGAATTGTTTACTGTACCCATGTGTAAATAAATGCTAGAAATTTAGTAAAAGAATCTGTGGAGTGCTGTGGATTTCCTTAATATTTGCTATAATTGGACTGGTAATCCCTCCATTGAGCTCTGAAGCTCTCTGCTTCATATGCTATAGATGACATCAACTGCTCTCATGTCAGTGCAATTAGAGAGCTGTGAATACGAAGCTGATATGCTAAACACTGCTATGGAACCACCCACGGCCTGACCAGGAAGAGACAGGATTCAGGAATCTAAAACTGCTTGTGGCTCAGTAAAACAGCCTATTGAGACAACCTCCTAAATGACCCAGGGGCAGCATTCCCCAACCTGCGGTCTTCCTGTTGTTGCTATTAGGACAGGCTGGGAGCTGTGGTTTTACAACAACTAGAGAACCACAAGTTGTAAAACACTGCTCTAGAGTCTAATCTTACATATGCATATGAGGTTTCAAACTTTCAGCCATTGGGTTACATTGGTAGAAATAGACCAGGCTAATTAGATTTAAATTCTTTGGGCGCTTATACACAGTGTGTTTTTTGGTGCTTTTTTTGTTTTGTTTTTTTGCAAAAATGCACAGTAATTAATGCTGTGAATTTCTGCAAAAAAAAGCACCAAAAAACACCCAAAACACACTGTATGAAAGCACCCTTTTTGTTTCCTCCCGACATAAGTGGTATCAGATGTATCTGGCAGCTGCTCATTTACTCCTCCATTATTGATGTAGCTTGTCATCTGGGAGTATGGGGTTAATAACTATAATCCAAATGGTAATTTTTACATTGCCATCTGTCCTATCCCAGCCCACAATGACTGATAAGACAGGTTGTTACCCCAATATGAGGTTCTTTCTTTTTTTATACTAGCTTTAGGGTCCCCTTAGGACGTTGCTAAAAAAAAACCCAAAAGGATATCCTTCATGCCATCTACTTGTGGCCATCACCTGCTAAGCAATTTGTTATATGCGCATTGGGAAGCCACATGCTGAAATCAGATCTGCTTGGCCACATGGAACATGCAGTTGCGGTCCTGAAGTCATAAACCATGTCTGCAGACAGTTTCCTTAATAGTCTCTTGGTAGAGGCGCCCACTCAGCATAATAGCTTGAAGAGCAACTGCTCAACTATTGCTATTGATTAGCATTAAGAACCAAAAATGTGGATTTAGCAAAGCCTTTTTAAAGGCGTATATTAATGTAGGACATTTTGAGTTAAAGGGGTGTTCCGGGATCTAACAATGCTCGTTGGTCCTTTGGGGCACGATTAAAAATAGAAGATAAGACTTGGACTTACCTCCTGGATGCTCCTGTTCAGTCTCAGCTGCCGGTGCGTTCATCCTGGCTGTAGCGCTGAACAGTCTTCATTCATGTAACACCTGCACCTAATATAGGCCATATAGGTCATGTGCTGGTGACGTTGTGGCCTATGATTGGTTTCACCTGTCACGTGAATGATGAATGTTCACTGCCTACTTGGATGAACGCACCGGCAGCCGGGAATGAACGGGAGCATCCAGGTTGTAAGTATCAGTCTTATCTTCTATTTTTAACCATGTCTGAAAGGACCAACAGCATTGTTAGAACACCCCTTTAAGGACTCCTTTATCCAGGACTATCATGTATATGTCAAAGAGAGTCACTTGCCCCATAGGACTATGTATGTCCATGTGATACATGCTTTAAAGGGTCAAATTCTCCTTAGTCTCCACACACCTTTATTGGGTCTCTCCCTAAGGAGAAACTTTAACCCTTTAGATTACCTCTAAGGCCCCTCACCGTGCCAGTCACAACCCAGCTCGGCACTGAAGAGGGGCAAACACCCCAAAACAGCTGTCTCCAGACATGCAACTCTCTATGAATTGAATAACTGGCTTGGCTTGAAACCCCTAGTCATGTTTCAAGGCTCTTTAATGGATGGGATGTGACTTTGAGGAACACTACTTTCAATAGGTGGCACTACAGTCCTAGCTCTCTTTCCTAGAGCTTATTAAACAGATAATACATGGATTATCTATTTTCATGAAAAAGGAGTACTGCTTCATTTCCACTATAGGGAGATTGAACACTTGCTGCAAAACTCCTTTCTGAGCCACTCATTGCCTTCCACACAGCCAGCCAGTATCGCTCTGCTCTGCACTGATTAGGGACAAACATCCCAAAACAGCTGTCTGCAGATGAGAGATACTGGCTTGGCTAAATATCCCTTTTGCTTTCTCAAGACCCAGTGGATCAAAAGCAAATTGAGGATTTGTTACACCCAATAGATGGCGCATGAGCTTCTCAGCTCCTTTCCCATAATGCCTTGTGATATATAGATGCTTAGTAGAGGGCAAAATGGCAATTCAAAACTCTACACACCATTAGGTGCTCTACTCACCTTAAGGAGAGTTGTTCCCCTTTCTGCAAAACTCCTACACAGATTACCACTGATTGCTGAGTACTATGATGGGGAGCAGCCTTTGGGGGCTTTCTTTTAGTTATAAAAGATTGTACAAAGCATATAAACCTTTAATACTACACCACAATTGCCAACACTGACCCCCCCAGCCAAGTTTCTACACCCAACTGAGCCAAAGCCAGAGAAACCCAAATAAGCCAAGTAGCCAGAGAAAACTACCCAAAGACACCATCAAGACCTACCTTAAAAAAGATGCAATTGACATTGTAGCAATATGCCATCAAAGTCTAGGGTGGGAACAACCCTTTAATTTATGGCTTATTTTGTGTGTAAGTGTTGTGGTAACCCATTACACAGATTTCATGATTTATGCATGTCTTGGGTTATTGAGAAGGAAAACTTTTTGCTATCAGTCATACATTTTAGATAATAATCAAAGGTGTACACAATCATGGTCTCCAGACGTTAGTACATTGCTGGTGTCAAGCAGAATCTAAAAGGAGCCTAAACTTTGTTTGCCGTGTGGCACCTCTATTCCAACATCTTCTGTAAGCAAAACATTTAACCACTTAAAGGGAATCTGTCACCAGAATTAAAGCACGATACTGATACATACTCTTTTCTACTTATCTGTTTTTCTCTTCTGATTCTATATTTTTTCATTTTGTTGTCTGTATATGAATATGGAGGCAGCCATCTTGCCTGAGCTGCTTCTAGCAGCATTCAGAGATATACTTTACAGCAGCTACATTGACATAGGAGCCTGTGAACAGGAGCAGACCCATTGACTTCTATAGGAGAGTTTTCTAAGCTCTGTGACCTGGAAAGAAGTCAGTGTGCAGGGAGAGGGGAGGGAGAGCTGTGACATCTCCTATTGTGACTGGTGGATTCTGTGTTATCTATACACATTGGTGTCACCTTTCAGTGTAATCCTGCCTGTGCTGAGAATGAGGAGACTGCTGAAAAGTTTTCTCTACCGAACAGGAAGTGTCAGACCTATTTGGCATAGTAGCCAATGTGAAAACTGCAGGACTTCAGGAAATTTAAAAATATTGATAGTGAAATGGAAAATAAAAAAATAAAAAAATTCTTAAAAAAAACAGCTTAACATACAAACATAAGTTAAACAATAAGTCATTTTTTGATGAAACATTAAATTCCACTGACCTTTTTCCAACGCCTCAATCTGCTCCTGAGTAAATGACGTTCGATTACGCTGAAGCTTGCGTTTCAGTTGCAGCCGGATCTGGGAGTCATCCAGGTCGTCATTTACTGCTCCCGTCTGATGTTCTGAATCGAGGCTACTGTCCAGCTGCTGACAACTGTCTGTGGAAAGACATATACAAAGGCCTGGGTCACAGATGTGTCTGGTCCAATCTAACCTTGGAAAGCGCTGGTGAAGAATATGGACATTACTGTGAAAGCAAACAGCCAGGAGTTACAGGGGTGTTCCCATGAAGGAGCATGCGCTTCACAGGTCAGCTCGTAGCTAGCTACGAGCTGACCTGTGAGAATGAAGACGGTGGCGTTTGCGGCTCTCCTCCCCATTCACTTCTGTGGGATTTCCGAACATAGATGAGTGAGACTCCCATGGAAAAGAATGAGGAGGACAGCTGCAGACGCCTCCGTCCTCGTTCTCACACACAGTCGGCTCATAGCTAGCTCCAAGTCGACCTCTGAAGCAGATGTTCATTTGTGGGAACACCCCTTTAAGAGGCTTTGATATTTTTGATATACAAATGTCCAATTACTAAACTTTCTTCTTTTTTTTTTTTTAACTCAATGATTTGAAATAATTGGACATTTTATTCCACTGTGTCCAGAAGTAGCAAGATATGGTACATCGGGACTAAGGACATAGCTAGGTGGCAGTTGATGGGGCATATTCTGCCGGTGTCAAGAGGGTGCCAACAAGCCACTCACTTATCCTTTCTGCTCCTTGGTTTTTAATACAGACATTTACACATCACAAATTGAGTTGAGAGTATATTTGTATACATGTCAGTCAAATATTGAGCAGCTTGTCCTTACCTGACCTTTACAAACATCATTGTGTATTCAGCTGATCTGTGAGCGGTTAATGATTTGGGCTCAGATAAGAAATGTCTGCAAACTCCCAGACGTTTACTTTTGTTTGCTTTGTGCTCTGAAGCTCTCTGATCTATAGATTACATATCAAGCTCTCATGTCAGTGCAATTAGAAGAGCTGTGGATATGGAGCTAGTATGCTAATCACTGCTCTAGAACCGCCCATAGCCTGACCAGGAAGAGACAGGAAGCATTAATCTTAAACTGCTTGTGGCTCTGTAAAACAGTATGAGACAACCCCTTTAAATCATATGAAAATTATCAATAGAGGGTTCTCATTTCATTGCCAGTCACATCACCTTTCCAATCAAAATTTAAAAAAAAATAGGCTACAGCTGCCTAAAAAAACAAAGATAGCATACTCCATCTTAGCAACCTTTTAGCACCAATGCTGCTGGTGGTGTCCCATGGTCAACTGTTTACCTCTTTATTTGCAGTTGGAGCTTCTGCGGCCAGGTGTCCTTCACTTGACATCATATCTTAGGAAGTGAACGGTACAGAAGCAGTGATATCAAAGGAATAGCACATGACTGCTGAAACTACTGATTAGCTAAAGAGGTCATGCTTCAATAAATAGGTAACCAGGGGACAGCACTGATAGTTTTACAGTAGTGAGTGCAATAGTGAGTATTTTTTATTTTTTTTGCTTCCTTAAGCAGTTGTATGCTATTTTTTCCGATAACCCCTATAAATGCTACCAACAGATAGAAACGGGGATAGGAAAACAGATCTAGGGGGAAATAAGTAACTTTCTGTAAATTTTGTGTAGCAACGGGGTAGCCTAATGAGTACTACTAAGCATGTTTTTAAGTTACACTTGTCCAACATCCCTTGTGAGGCAGTTGCTATACAACCACTTCAAACTACTTTCAGAGTAGGTCAGCTGCCTAGGTTACAAACCTCTGAACTTGAGAGGATTGGGTTATTGCTAGCTTCTCTTTGAAGCTTTCTGGGTTAAGTAACCTGATGTGGATTATAGTGCTTATTCTGAGAGATTGTTCTCTCTTGAGAGTAAGTTAAGTAATCTGTTTGCATTCAGTTCCGAGTTCTTATAGATTGCCTCTTATCCAGTTTAACCTTGCTCTGTGAGAGTTTGTTGTAGCCCTTGAGTTTATTTAGTTTTCTCCTGTGCTCTGCCCATAGTCTCTGAGTCCTAGACCCACTTGCTGGGTCAGGGTAAGTTGTAGCGTAGGGATATCTTTAGTGTTAGTTTCAGGGATAGAATAGGGTTAGAAGGGTCTTCGTGTCAGATGTCAGGGACCATTTTAGGGGAAGATTCAGGGACAGTTAGCCTTGAGGATCAGTTATCATTATTGTCCAGTGTTCGATTGAACTCATTTCATTTGCCTTCCTGTCCGTCCACTTGATCATTTAAAGGAGAGTCTAACTAGTTTTTTTAGTTGCATAGCAGACGTCAACATCTACTATTATTATTGAAAGGTTATACAATTCTCCAATATGCATTATGTATCAATTCCTTGTGGTTTCCTTATCATCATGCCATGGAACCCACGTGGTATAATTACAAGGGAAGAAAGTCTGCCCTGATCATATGATTTGGAGTTTCTATTTACTACGGATGTTGAATATGAGAGGAGACACTAATTTTGTGTGTGACCATCCCAAATAACTAATTTGTATCTGATGATATATAAGGTGATACACACATACATTTTGTAGCACAACAGATAAGATAGCAATTGACATGTGACACTTGCCATTCCAAGAAATACATTAGTTTGCAGATACAAGTCACGTTCATAAGATTTTCAAGGAGATTGAACAGTAAAATAAGTTGCATACAAATTGTATATAAAACAAGCCTACAAGTCACACAGCAAGTAAATGTTATCGATCTGTATCTTGTCCTAGCCTATGAGAAGTAATTATGGGAAATGTTCACTGTCTTGGCAAACAAATGCTATTTTGATGGTGTTTTCACTTAAAATTGGTGTAAAATAACACAAAGGGCGACATGTATGTATTTTGGTGCACAGGTGCCATTTTTTTGCACACATTAGTAGTGTAGAATATGCCTGAATCTATGAACCTATTCTACTGCCGGTCATAGATTTAGCGCTTCCTAGCTACAAAGCGACACTTCTGGCTCACGTAAACCACTTTTAAAGAGCTCTACCTGTTCCAACAGTAATGCGTCTGGATTTGCCATACTGATGCTATAAATGTGCAGCTTGTAAAAGGTTGTAGTACGACGCCTCCAGCACGCCCACCGATCTCAGGCGCATTACAAAGTGCCGCGGCCGCTCTGTAATGCGCCCAATACTGGAGTGCACCTGATTAAAAATCTACCGTACATACATGTCGCCCAAAATGCTACAACTAGAGTGTACTACATAAGTGTTCATAAATTGTCATATCTTAATAATGCAGATGTGATGAAATACTGCAAAAAGAAAACTTTAGACAAAAAATATTAGGGCACATTTATTAAGGGAAATGAGAAAGAATTTGGGCGTAATCTGTGCCAAAAATAATGGCTTTACACCATATTTATTTAGTTTTAAATGGTTTCTAAACACTTCATCCACCAAAAGGTTGTGCCCGAGATGAAGTAGGAGTGGTTTTGTGTAAAGGGACGTGACTTTCAGTGCGACGCCATGCGCCATAAAAATGCGCCAAAGATTTTGCTGCAACTAGTGGCATAAAGTAAGCCAGCTACTAAAAGGTGTCATCTTAGACTAGACGGTCTAAACCTGCGGCAGATTTATCAACACATTAATACATGTGGTGTCATTTACACCGTCTAAGTACTAGACAGAGTTGATAAATCTGCCCCACAATGTGAATGTGGCCCAGAGGCGTAACCTGAAGCTCCGAGGCCCTAGTGCAAAAAGTAAAATGGGCTCCCCTAGCTGCCATGTGCCAGGCGTCTTCCTATGTAGCAGGAGGGCTTCTGGGCCCCCTCAGACTGCAGGGCCCGGTAGCAACTGCTACCTCTGCACCCCCTATAGCTACACCGCTAATGTGGCCTTGCAACTGTCAAGATAAGACAATTGTCGCCCTGGATAACGCTGACTTCACCGCAAACATGCTAATTTCAGTACAGACATAGGGCGTTATGTATGAAAACTGTACAGCAGGAAGACTGTCTTTGTTGCCCATAGCAACCAATCAGAGCTTGGCTTTCATTTTTCCAGAGAACTGTACAGCAGGAATACTGTCTTTGTTGCCCATAGCAACCAATCAGAGCTTGGCTTTCATTTTTCCAGAGCACTATATGAAATGTAAGCTGAGCTCTGATTGGTTGCTATGGGCTCTGATTGGTTGCTATAGGCAACAAAGAAAGTTTTACTGCTAGACAGTTTTCATACATAAGGCCACTAGTTATTCTATGTTGTGAGAATGATAAAAATGACCTGTGACCTCTCCTGAGATGGCTGATTTAGTAAATTCTTGTGTTCTCTGTGAAATAACAATCCTGGAGCCTCTTCTTTTAGTTCTATGTTCTTCTATGTTCACATGGCATATTGGGACGCGTACTGTACGTGCCGCAATACGTTGTGTGTTTTAGAAGCATGTGCTAAGCAGCATATACTCCCAAAGCACTGAGGGGGGGGGGGGGGGGTCCGCCCCATTGACATGCATTGTCAGTTGAACAATTGACATGCCACTTCTCTCCCCGGGCGTACGATACGATAGTATTGTACGCCCAGGGAGACGATGCGTAATACATAGCTCTCTAGGAGAGCTATGAATTATCGTAATTGCGGCGCACATTTTGTCGCGTTTAAACTGCAATATGCGGCGAAATGTGTGCGCAAATACGCGTCAAAATAAACCGTGTGAACATACCCTTATAACACTCTGTTGTGCTGTTCCTCTGTTATTCCTTCTAAAAATGTGTTACTGAATCTGTCAGCTGGGCGTTGCCCTTCCAGTTCTCAAGGGGCGTGTCCCTGCACACACTAACTCAGCTCTGACTGGACAATGTCAGACTGTGCAGGGACAACCCCTACTTGGTAACACCCAGCTGACCGATTGAACAGCACAACATAGAGATTTGAGAAAAGATGCTCCAGAATTGTTACTTTACAGGAGACACGAGTATTTACAAAACAGATATGTCAGAAACGGCCAGAGGTCTTCATAAGTGTTATAAGCCCACCCTCGGATTAGCTGAGTTGAAATCCAAACCTTCCAATATTTTTTCTTCCCATGACAGATATTGGGGATGGTCCGCCAATCACCATAGATATAGGATTTTCTGATATTTATGGTCTGTGTAAGAAAAGATGCATCATACAAGGTTTTCTATCTTTGCCCTAGTACACAAAATAACCCTGCTCTAGCAGGAGAAAAACTTCAAGTGTTGTCTGTCTGTGGTTTTTCCATTGTCCAATCGTTGAAAGAAACTTTAAATTACTGTGTATCTGTTGACAGTTCTGTTTCGGGGTTGTTGCTCATCATCAGCACAGAGTAGGGTTCTGTTAGATAGTAACTTAAAGTCCTCAATGAAAATCTGTACCAGGTCCCACACATCCCATGTACTATTTATAATACTGGTGTTTTCGTACACTATGTAATATGGAGGCCATTGGACACCCTTAGACTTTGGGACCTGCAACTGATTCCCCTACACCCTCTGTAGCTATGCCCTAGGGTTCTGTTTGACCATGTGACATGGCATTTAGGTATCCTCACTTAGAAACCCAGATGAGCCTTTCCTTGCCATAGTCGGCTCCTATAACTAGTCTCCAGCACGACCTCTTAGCTTTTTAGCCAGTTGACCCGCAACTTAAAAATTCTGGAACAAACACTGTCAATAACTAATCTACTTTAATATCCTCAATGCAAGTCATGTCTCATTGACAGCGGCAGAAATCGTGCAGCCCTTGGGCTCAGCAACAGACACCAACAGGATGATACAAGCTGTGCTACTTGAACAGAACAGGTTGTCGTAACCCCAAGCGGCTGACCCTCACGGCCATAGCATGCTGGAATCAGAAATAGTAGACTAAAGCGCAAGCCCACAGGCCTGATGTCATACATGTTGCTATAGTTATCATGAGCTGTGGGGCATTCAGTGCCTCAAACGCAAGTGTCATGTCGGACATAAATTTCTTTGGGCGCAAGTCACTCACCAACACAAGATGCTATAAGCTGCAGTCATTTCTGGTGTTAAAACCAGTCAATCAACAGTGACTGCTGCTGACCACATAGCGCTGCAGAACCCCCAGTGACCTGGATGGGATTTAACTATTCACGCATGGGTGGAGTCATGTCAAAGTCAATATAAACCTGTGTACAGTGGCTCCAGAATAAACTACTGTATACACAAATTACAAGTAACTGTAACTTCACAGAATCAATGTAACTAAACTGTGCAATCTCCTATTGAGAAAAAATACATACAGTGAAGGAAATAATTATTTGATCCCTTGCTGATTGTGTAAGTTTGCCCACTGACAAAGACATGAACAGTTTATAATTTTAAGGGTAGGTTAATTTTAACATTGAGAGATAGAATATCCAAAATAAAATCCAGAAAACTACATTGTATAAATTATATATATTTATTTGCATTTTGCAGTGAGAAATAAGTATTTGATCCCCTACCAACCATTAAGAGTTCTGGCTCCTACAGGCCAGTTAGAGGCTCCTAATCAACTCCTTACTTGCATTCAAGACAGCTGTCTTAAATAGTCACCTTTATAAAAGACTCCTGTTCACAGACTCAATTAATCAGTCAGACTCTCACCTCTACAACATGGGCAAGACCAAAGAGCTTTCTAAGGATGTCAGGGACAAGATCATAGACCTGCACAAAGCTGGAATGGGCTACAAAACCATAAGTAAGACGCTGGGTGAGAAGGAGACAACTGAGAAAATGCAAGAAATACAAAATGACTGTCAATCGCCATCGATCTGGGCACCATGCATAATCTCACCTCGTGGGGTATGTTTGATCATGAGAAAGGTGAGAGATCAGCCTAAACCTACATGAGGGGAACTTGTTAATGATCTCAAGGCAGCTGGGACCACAGTCACCAAGAAAACCATTGATAACAAATTATGCCGTAATGGTTTAAAATCCTGCACTTCACGCAAGGTCCCCCTGCTCAAGAAGGCGCATGTGCAGGCCCGCCTGAAGTTTGCCAATGAACACCTGGATGATTCTGTGAGTGATTGGGAGAAGGTGCTGTGGTCAGATGAGACCACAGTGAGATCTTTGGTATTAACTCAACTTGCCATGTTTGGAGAAAGAGAAAGGCTGCCTATGACCCAAAGAACACCGCCCCCACTGTCAAGCATGGAGGTGGAAACATTATGTTTTGGGGGTGTTTTTCTGCTAAGGGCACAGGACTACTTCACCGCATCAATGGGAGAATGGATGGAGCCATGTACCGTAAAATCCTGAGTGACAACCTCCTTCCCTCTGCCAGGAGATTAAAAATGGGTCGTGGCTGGATCTTCCAGCAAGACAAAGACCCAAAACATACAGCTATGGCAGCAAAGGAGTGGCTCAAAAAGAAACATATTAAGGTCATAGAGCGGCCTAGCCAGTCTTCAGACCCTAATCCCACAGAAAACTTACGGAGGGAGTTGAAACTCCGAGCTGCCAAGCATCAGCCTCAAAATCTTAATGATTTAGAGATGATCTGCAAAGAGGAGTGAACCAAAATTCTTCCTGATATCCATGCAAACCTCATCACCAACTATAAAAAACATCTGACTGCTGTGCTTGCCAACAAGGGTTTTGCCACCAAGGGCCACATGTACTGTCTAGGTCTAAAACTCATTTTGTTGCCCATAGCAACCAATCAGAACATCCTTTTAATTTTTTCAGAGCACTATATGAAATGAAAGGGGAACTTTGATTGGTTGCTGTAGGCAACAATGTGAATTTAGACCTAGACAGTTTTTATACATGTGGCCTCAAGTATTAAGTCTTGTTTGCCAGAGGGATCAAATACTTATTTCTCACTGCAAAATTCAAATAAATTTATATCATTTACACAATGTGATTTTCTGGATTTTATTTTGGCTATTCTATCTCTCAATGTTAAAATTAACCTACCCTTAAAAGTATAGACTGTTCATGTCTTTGTCAGTGGGCAAACTTACACAATCAGCAAGGGATCAAATAATTATTTCCTTCACTGTATTAAGGCTCCCATTACTAGGTGTCTAATATATCTATTATATCTACATACAGGCTCATGTTACCATATAATCAGTAGAGCTATATACATATATGTTCACATTACTATATAGCCTTGATATTTTCATATAGGCTCTTTTTACCACATGTCTAATGTATCTATTATAGCTACATATAGGCTCACATTACCACATAGCAAGTAAATCTATTATATTTATCTATAGGCTCACATTACCACATAGCAAGTAAATCTATTATATTTATCTATGGGATCACATTACAACATTGGAAATATATCTTTATTTATAGGCATGTCTAGTATATCTGTAATACTTTCATGTAGGCTATGTATATAATTTAACATTAAGGGCCCGTTCACACGGCTTATTTGCCGACGGATTGGCGCCGTATTCCGCGCCGGATTTGCACTTCAATACGGCGCCAATCCGTCGGAGTCATACGGTAATCCACTGCTCTCATAGAGAACAGTGGAATCCGTCGCTCCTCCCCGCTCGGCAAATCCGCCGCGGGGGGAAGAAAGTGACATGCACATTATTTACGGCGCGAATGCATTGTCTTTGGGGCCGGGTGCGGCGCCCCCGCCGCGCTCCGGCCCCGCCCCATCCCGCCCCATATTCACGGCGGATTTGTGCGCTCAATACGGCGCACAAATCCGCCGTGAATAAGCCGTGTGAACACGGCCTAACACATAGCCAGTATGTTTACATATAGGAAACATACAGAAGTAAAAAGGAGAATTACATATTTGAATACTCCAGCAAGTAATGGGTGAGGGGACCTGTCTTTTAGGCTATGTCAGGAAAATGGCTGCCATCTAAAAAGCTGCCATACTAGATCAAGAGTAAGTTTTTCCAAGGGAAAGATGGTCATGTAGCATATCAGAGAAGACCAGAACTGTCTCAGAAATCGATTGTCACAATCAGATTTGTAATATCTCTTGAGGTTCAAAAGTTATCAACACAAAAAGTTCAAATGCGAGTTCATAACAATTGGATCCGACACCTTTGGCTCTGTGTTCAGCACCAGGGACGACACATTGAACACGTCATATAGCTGTTGTTGGTGTTGCAACTTTCTGCGTTGATCACTTTGAACCACAAGATATGTGGTTCAGTCTTATGGCCCGGGGCGTCGCTAGGCAGGATGATTCGGGGCACAAGCCCCGGACATTCCTGCCTGTGCCCCGAATCTCACTCAGATCGTCGGGTTCCAGGTACTGTGTTCCTGTAGAGACGATTTATTTAACTTTAAGTGAGTCCAGAGGACACACACAGAGCTGGGGCCGTTTCTCACAGTGCAGGCAGGGAGGGAGACTGTCAGGTGCCGGGCGTTTAGGAGGGAGGAGGGGCCGCCTGTCACACACTCCTCATTGTCAGGACCCCATGTGCTGCAGCTGCGCTGAGCACAGGGTCCCGGCACAGTCAGGAAGTTCAGCAGCCACAGCCCGACAGTGAGAGAGAGGCCCCGCCCCCTGCTGTGCTCCCGGGCCATCTCCTGCTGCACTGCATTCCTTATGGCTTCATCAGCAGCAGCTCCAGCAGGTGCCCATATCATGGAGGTCTCAAGTGAGTGAGTAGCCTCACTGTAGAGACCAATGCTAGATAGTATTATAGAGTGAAACAACCTGAATGTGAACTGTACTAAATGTATATGTCTCTGTATACAGTACATGTGTGTGTACAAGTCTCTGTATACATGTGTATACATGTGTATATGTATCTCTGTATACATGTGTGTATACGTGTGTATGTGTGTATACATGTATGTATGTCTCTGTATACGTGTGTGTATACATGCATGTGTATACGTGTTTATGTGTGTATACATGTGTGCATACATGTGTGTGTATACATGTGTATATATGTGTATACGTGTTTGTATATGTATGTGTGTACATGTAAATATGTATGTACTCTATAGACACACATATCCACAATATCGCCCCATTCTTGTCATAATAACATAATCCTGCCTGTTGTGTCCCTTAAGGCAGTGGACACAACAGGTTTGCCGGCCGGTATTTGTCCTGTTTTGCAGCCGTCCCCACGGCTGCGGGGGGACGGCCTTTCTTCGCGATGAGCGGAGAAAAGCCGTCCCCCCTCCCATTGAACAGCACATCTTCTGTCCGGAAACCGGACGAAATATGCTGCATGTTCTGTGTTTTGCCGCCAGACCGCTGGCGACAAAACCGCCGGACGGAAAACCCGTGCAGTGGGGACAGTTGGGACAGTGGGGACAGCTGCACGGGTTTTCTATAGAGCACAATTGTGCTAATTTTCGGCCGGTTTTTCAGGCGGTCTGAAAAACCGCAAACCGGCAGAAAACCCGTGCTGTCAGGACATGGCCTTAGACTTGTAAACTACAACCTGATTATGAATTCTGTTTGAATAGAATTTTTATACCTATAATTTTTTCAGGGTTGCCTATGTTTTTAGCTGCTGCAACCCGACTAACGGCATGTTCACATGGCGTAAGTGCGGGGCGCAGTTCACCATGTATTGGCCCTTTAATATACCAAACATGTGCGCTACAATTACGGTAATTCATAGCTCTCATAGAGAGCTATGAATTACGTCTGTCTCCCTCAGCGTACAATACGATCGTATGTTAACACAGCGTATAGCGGCCCGTACCTGTGCGCACTGCTATACATATGCTGTTGGAAGTACGTGCTCTCCAGCGTGTAATTTCAGCAGCGCTACAGCCACCTCCCATCCACTTTCACTTTTCCCCCTGTGGCACGTCACTTATTTTTACAGGTTCTGTGTGCCAGGGAAAACAGCAGGCAATCATAGCACTCGCTGCTATGATTTTACCGTATTTTTAGGGCATATTTTGGGCAAATTACAGCACAGTTATGCCCCACAAATTTCGATGCGTATTTTTTCACACCACGTAATGTCGGTCCGTACTTACGCTTCAATACACCCGACGTACAGGCCGACATTATGGTAATTCATAGCTGTCACTGATTGCTAGGATTACCTATTCTGGGGATAATAAATAAAGGTGAGAGCTTCAGAGGGACGCACTGGCCACTGTTTTTTCGTCTGTAAAAATCTATGTTGCAGTTCACAATGGGGGCGTGAAAAAGGCCGTGTGAACCCCACCCTACTGAGCAAAACTTAACACAGGGCCCGGGGCCCCGGATGTTTTGGGACCCTAGCAACGCCCCTGCTTATGGCACCGCATAAAAAGTATACCTCCGCATTTGCACAAAATCCGACATCACCTATGGATAAGAATGGCACTATATCTGGAAAAAAGCCATATTTTTCTAACATTATTAAAACTAATTAGCATTAAGTAATGAATACAATAGAACTCACTACAAAGATTAGCTTTAACATGGAGGGAAGAGTAAGGCTATGTTCACACGGTTGATTTTGATGCTGTTTTCGGAGTGTTTCCTCACCCAAGACAGCGTCGAAAAGCCTCCAAAATTCTCCCAGTTCATTTTCATTGATTCATATGTAAAACAGTGTTGTAGTTCACACATGACGAGATTTTTCCACGCGTTTTCGGTACTGTTTTGGGCACTTAAAGAAAAGTGGCTTATCAACTCTTGAAGCATTTCCAACATACATCTTCAATTTCTCTTGCAGATTACAGCAGGTTTTTCTCCGAGGGTTTCCCATTTAATTTTAAAGTCCTCCACTTGCCTTTTGTAACAGATGTTAAATGATATGTTTCCACACACCTCGGCAGGTTTTGTATAGTTTTTTTTCCAATTTTGCCCATACCTGTAACCCCTCCTTGCATAATGATTCAGTTTTTGAGGGCAGCCTAAGGTTTCCCAGCAGAACAATGCCAAAAACATCCTGCCTCTTTTTGCTTTCTTCCTGTAGTGTGTCCTGGTGCCATCCACATGGTATAAAAGAAAACATGATTGATCATACCAGGCCATCCTCATCCATTGCTTGCTTTCCACTTTTGATGCTCAAATGTCTATTGAAGGGGTTTTTGGTAGTTTACAAAGGTCAGCATGGACAGTCTGACTTATCTGCTGCTATGCAGCCCAATACACTGCAAGCTGCGGTGCCCAATGTATCCTGACACATTTCTATCTTAGGCAGCAGTAACCCATTTAGCAGCTTGTTCTACAGTAGCTTTTCTCTGGAATTGGACCAGATGGGCTACCCTTCACACCCCAAATAATCAATGAGCCCTGGGTGCCCTTTACCCAGGCACCAGATCACCATTCATCCTACAATAGCTCTTCTCTGGGATTGAAGCCAGATGGGCTAACCTTCACACCCCATGTAATAAATGGGTGCTCTTTATCCAGTCACCAGATCACCATTCATCCTACAATAGCTCTTTTCTGGGATTGAACCAGATGGGCTAGCCTTCACACCCCATATAATCAATGAGCCCTTGGTGCCCTTTACCCAGTCACCAGATAACCATTCGTCCTACAATAGCTCTTCTTTACGACTGAACCAGATGGGCTAGCCTTCCCACCCCATATAATAAATGAGCTTTGGGTGCTCTTTATCCAGTCACCAGATCACCATTCATCCTACAATAGGTCTTCTTTGCGACTGAACCAGATAGGCTAGCGTTCACAACCCATGCAGTCAATGAGCCTTGGGTGCCCATTAACCAGTCACCAAATCACCATTTGTCTTAAAGTAGTTCTTCTGTGGAATTGGACCAGGTAGACTAGTATTCACTCCCCATATAATGAATGAGTTTTGGGTGCCCATTACCCAGTCATCAGATCTCCACTTGTCCTACAGTAGCTCCTCTGTGGGAGTGGAGCAGATGGGCTAGCTTTCATTCACCATGTAATGAATGAGTTTTGGCTGCCCATTACCCAGTCACCAGATCACCACTTTACCTACAGTAGCTCCTCTGTGTTAGTGGACCCGATGGGCTAACCTTCACACCCCTTGTAATCAGTGAGCTTTGGGTGCCCATTACCCAGTCACCAGATCACCATATTTCCTTCCTTGGAGCACTTTTGGTAGATGCTTACCACCATATACCAGGAAGACCTGCCATTTTGGAGATGTTCTCACTTAGTCGCCTATCTATCACAATTTAGCTCTGGTCAGTCACTCAGGTCCATACACTTTTTCCCCATTTTTCCTGCCTCCAACACAATCTTAACTGACTGTTGACTTGCTGCCTAATATATTCCACCACTGACGGGTGCCATTGTCATGAGATGATCACCAATCACTGGTTTCAATGTTATGACTGATCACTGTAAATGCAAAATAAAATCTACCTTGTTTTTGACCTGTATCGCTCACACATTTCATCTGCTCTGTTTTTTGCAGAACAAGAAGTATTCATGTGTTTTTACCTACATGAAACTAATCATGTGAAGCAAACATACAGCGGTGATATATAAAACACATGTTCTTAGATAGTTTAAGTCCTTTGCAAAAGCAAAATGGACTCTGCAGAAGTCAGAGGCCTGTAGTTCCTGCTGCCACAGCATCGCAGAACGATTGTTTTGAACTTTTGCTAAGACAGGTCATTTTTTCTTTTCTGCTCGCACCGGTGGCATGAAATAAACCAAAAATACAAAATATAACCTGTAAATTCACCTGCAAGGCAAACCTTGTTTTACAAGAAGTTTAGCTCATAGAAACCAGCTTTCATCAAATTCAATAGTGACTTGACAACATTTGTTTTTTTTGCGGCTTCATGCAACTTTTACTGAAAGGTTTTCTTTTTGTTTTTTTTTTTGTGTGTTTATCATGTAACATTGTATTTTGTATGGCTAGGATGGCCTGTGCTCAGGCTCGGACTGGGCCACCGGGGGACCGGGGAATCTCCCGGTGGGCCCCCCCCGGCTGCTGGGGCCCGGGGCGTGCCCTGTCCCGGGGGCCGGCCGCGCATCCGGTCACGGGCCCCGGGACCGCGTCCCGGCGCCCAGAGTCGGCCCGGGGAGTTGGGGAAAATTTTTCCTGGCTCTGGGGCTGCGCGGTTGGGGCAGGGAGCAAGCGCCATAGCGTGCGTCCGCTGATTCCCGGAGGTGAAAAGATTAGGCCTCCCGCCCGGGCCGGGCGCCCGGGGCCCCCGCCACCATGCAGGGCCGCGTACGGGCCCGGGGCCCGGGGTAGGACCCGAGCCAGGAAGTGGCTGGCTGTTGTTTTTTTTTTTTTTAACTACCCCAAGGGGGGGGGGCCCCCGGGGAAAGGGGGGGCCTGCTACAAGGGGTCCCCGGGTAAAGGGGTTCCCTGGCTAAAGGGGGGCCTGACTAAAGGGGGGCCCTGGACAAGGGGGTCCCCGGCTACAAGGGGGGGTCCTCGGGGCT
>JAODAL010002644.1:0-191148 GCA_025379985.1 Phyllomedusa bahiana
GATGCCCCCCTTTGTAGCCAGTATCCCCCCTTGTAGCCAGTTAGCCCCCCTTGTACCAGGAGCCCCCCTGTACCCAAAGGATCCCCCCCCCTTTGTCCAGTGATCCCCCCTTTTAGCCATAAAAACCCCCCCCTTTTAAACCATTTGCCCCTTTTTACCAGGATCCCCCCCTTTTTAAAGCCATGTTCCCCCCCTGAGCCATGATGCCCCCCCTGTACCATATCCCCCCCTTTTGTAGCCAGTGAGCCCCCTGAAGCCGGATCCCCCCCCCTTGAGCCATGATGCCCCCCTGTACCATACCCCCCCCCCTTGACCAGTGAGCCCCCTGTACCAGTATGCCCCCCTTGTAGCCAGTATGCCCCCTGTAGCCATGGGCCCCCTTATAGCCATGTGGCCCCCTTTATAGCCGTGTGTCCCCCTTGTACCAGTGATGCCCCCTCTTAACCAGTGATCCCCCCTGAGCCAGGATGCCCCCTTATACCCAGTTCCCCCCTTTGTACCAGTGATCCCCCTTTTATAGCCATTTTCCCCCCTTTTAGCCATGTGCCCCCCTTGTACCAGTGTCCCCCCCTGTAGCCAGTATGCCCCCTTTAGCCATGTGCCCCCGTAGCCAGTGGTGCCCCCCTTTAGCCAGTGATCCCCCCCCTTGTAGCCATGATGCCCCCTTGAAAGCCAGTAAAATGCCCCCCCCCTGACCAGTGATGCCCCCCCCTGTACCAGTTTTGCCCCCTCTGTTGTACCCCAGTGAGATTCCCCCTGTAGCCAGTTTTGCCCCCCCTTGTAGCCAGTGATCCCCCCCCCCTGTAGCCAGTGATGCCCCCCCCTTGTAGCCATTGATGCCCCCCCCTTGGAGCCAGTGATGCCCCCCCCCTGTAGCCAGTGATGCCCCCCCCTTGTAGCCAGTGAATCCCCCCCCCCTTGTAGCCAGTGATGCCCCCTGTAGCCAGTGATGCCCACTCTGTAGCCAGTGATGCCCCCCTGTAGCCAGGATGCCCCCCTTGTAGCCAGTGATGCCCCCTGTAGCCAGTGATGCCCACCCTTGTAGCCAGTGATGCCCCCAGCCGATCCCCCTCTTGCCAGTGATGCCCCCTCTTGCCAGTAATGCCCCCTTTGTAGCCAGTATTGCCCCCATAAGCAGTGATGCCCCCTTGTAGCCAGTGACCCAGTGATGCCCCCTTTGTAGCCAGTGATGCCCCTCCCTTGTAGCCAGTGATGCTCCCCTTGTAGCCAGTGATGCCCTCCTGTAGCCAGTGATGCCCCCCTTGTAAGCCAGTGATGCCCCCTCTTACCAGTGTGCCCCCTTGTAGCCATGATGCCCCCCTTATAGCCAGTGATGCCCCTGTAGCCAGTGATGCCCCCTGGAGCCAGTGATGCCCCCCTTGTAGCCAGTGATGCCCCCCTTTTAGCCAGTGATGCCCCCTGTAGCCAGTGTGGCCCCCTCTTATAGCCAGTGTGGCCCCTTTACAGTGAGCCCCCTCTTATAGCCAGTGATGCCCCCTGTAGCCAGTGATGCCCCCTCTTATAGCCAGTGTGCCCCCTTGTAGCCAGTGATGCTCCCTCTTATAGCCAGTGTGCTCCCTTGTAGCCAGTAATGCCCCCTCTTATAGCCAGTATGCCTCCTTGTAGCCAGTGATGCCCCCTCTTATAGCCAGTGTGCCCCTTGTAGCCAGTGATGCCCCCCTTATAGCCAGTGTGCCCCTCTTGTAGCCAGTAGATGCCCCCTCTTATAGCCAGTGTGCCCCTCTTGTAGCCAGTAGATGCCCCCTCTTATAGCCAGTGTGCCCCTGTAGCCAGTGATGCCCCCTCTTATAGCCAGTGTGCCCCCCTTGTAGCCAGTAGATGCCCCCTCTTATAGCCAGGGCCCCCTGTAGCCATAATGCCCTCTTATAGCCATTGCCCCCTGTACCATGATACCCTGTAGCCAATAGATACCCCTTGTAGCCAGTAGATGCCCCCCCTGTAACTAAATATAAAATAACAAAAAAAGTACTCACCTGGGTCCCCGTGTCCCGGTCCGGAGCTGCTCAGTGGTGGGAGCTGCTGAGCGGTGTAAGCAGCGTGACGTCACCACGCCGCTTTTGCTGCACGCAGCTCCCAGGACTTCTCGCGGAAGCTGCCAGTGAGGAGATCGAGCGTCCAGGGGCGGGTGAAAGCGTGCCCCCCTGCTGACGCTGATATGTATCGGCGCTCAGTGAGCGCCGAAACATACAGGGGAGGAGGCAGGACTGGAACGATCCGCTGCTGGCTCTGCGAGACTGTTACAGTCGCGCAGAGTCAGGGGCGATTCTCCGGGCGGGCGGGGCGAGCGGTCGCGGCGCCCCCCGCGGGTGAGCGGAGCCGCGGCGCCCCGGGCGATCGCACACCCCGCCCGCCCCTAGGAACGGCCCTGGTCCTAAGCCGATACCTTAGCAATCTGTATTGACTTAGGACCCTAACGAACGGCGGCAGCGGATAGCGGCATCGCCGAGGACTACTGTGGGTGGGGGACACTCTGCAGCGGACAGAGGGTGCCTGAGGGCGGACACTTACAATATATGGGAGGTGTCTGTGAGTGGCAAGGGCGGACACTCTGCATTATACATTGCAAAGTGTCCGCCCTCTGCCACTCACAGGCACCTCCCACAATTGTACGTGTCCGCCCTCAGGCACCTCCCGTCCCCTGCAGAGTGTCCGTCCCCCGAAGCTGGCCTCAGCTGTTGCGCTGCTCGCGATGGCTTTCATGTTACCTGTCACCGCCCACGGCACCTCCCATCATATGAGAGGTGCTGTAGCCGGTGACGAGTGATGTGAGGCAGCGCGACAGCAGAGGCCAGCTTATAGAGAGCGCAACAGTAACTCGGAGGACTGCGGCTCTGCTGCTGCCACCGCCGGTGTCTTGCTAAATGTCAGCGATCGGCAGCGGCGGCAGATGGCAGCGCCGGGCCGGATAAAAATCCTCGGCGGGCCGCATGTGGCCCTTTGGCTGTAGTTTGAGGACCCCTGGTTTAGACATTCCCTGGGCTCCATTGGGCCACCAGGAGTCCCGATCACCCGATGGAGCAGGGGAATTCCCTTTGATTATGCCACGATCATGGACAGCGGGAATAAAAGCGTTAAGCGCTGGGAGCAGAGGCTTCCTCCACTTCCCGGCGCTTACAGAGACTGCTCTAGGAACAGAGCTATTAAGTAAAGCTCTGTTCCTAGTGCAGCTAAAGATGTTGCTGCAGAAAGAGGACCTTCACTGCCTGCAGACTACTGTCAGTGGGCGGTTGCACAGGAGTTAATAACTAGCGATAGTGGAGAATATTGGCACAATGGTGAGACAGAAGGAACACTGTAAAAACAGTAGATAAAACACATGCAGCAGATACTTTTCTTAATAAACTTTATTAACAATATGTCACTATTACAACTATTTTTGTAAATCAACCTCACACGGCAGAAAAGGGTTGATAGATATGGTGTTCAGCATGAGTAAACTGGTACATTAAGTCATAAAGTACCCCATTATATTTGTTTTGTCCTTCCCATGTGTGCAGAGCATAAGTTGACAGGCAGCTAAACTCTTTTCCAGCATTTCATTGACACAGGAGCAATGTCCTTACTTCAACTTTTATTGCAAGGGATAGTGTAAGATTAAGGGACAGGAAAATAATGCACTTACTGTAATGTAGCAGCATACATAAACACAATATTGTACAAAGTAATACAAAACATAATCATACACATAAGATACAATTACAATACAGAAATGAGGAGTTTACAGACATATACATGTGTAAGGTACTGTCTTATCTACAACAAGCATGGTTCCAACTACTAACCATAACTATAGAATAACAGCTAGTGTCATGCAAACACAAAAATATGCACCACTATATAATTTGCAGCCCCAGATGGTAATTTGAACATACCAGCAATGCTACTGTAAGCTTGGATGGAGAGGATGTCTTATTATGTTGCACACAGCATATGTCTTGCAGAAAATGGCAGCTGAGGAGATGACTTAATGATGTCAGCATGGTCAGATGATAATATGGCAGCTTTTTACTCTGGAAAATCATTTACATATGGATAAATCATGTCATTTCAAGAGTGTACATAGCCTTTAAAGCACTTTTTTAAGTTTTTTTTCTGTTTTAGTGTGCTGGTACTATTTATGTGGTGCTCTCTACCTAGGACTGTTTACATGAGCAGTCTCTGAAAGAAACTATTTAAAGGGGCAATTTCTAGCCTGTACTGTGTATGGGTGCATTCTGTGACTGGCACTGTTTGAGGGCACATTCTCTTGTTGGTGTTGTTGATGGAGATTATTTTCTGAGTAGTACTAGTTCAAACCTCCCAACTACCATAGGACCAGTGAGACAGTCTTACATTTCAGGCACTGCCCTGTTTTCCAGAAACTATATGATGGGTGTCACTATCTGAGAATTCGGTTGTGACTCCATGGTACCGTGCAGGAGAAGACCAGGTAGGAGGTTATGCTGCTAAGCAGGAGGCTCCTCACATTCTCCTCGCTCTGACTCCTAAGTGGAGTTGAGGGAGCCACTACACCTATGCCAGATGAGGGGTCAAGGTGTGCAGAACAAGAGGCGAAAACCAGGCAAATCAGTATCCTCATTGCTATAGGGGTAAATAAGAACTAGGGTAAATAAATCCCTTTGTCCTGTAGTGTACCTTATGAAAATAGCACCAGAGAGGAGGGGTTGAGGGACCCCCATTCTCAGCATTGGTAAGAGCCCCAATGATATAACTAGGCTCGGACTGGCCCATAGGGGAGTAGGTAAAATCCCCAGTGGACCCATGGGCATGGCGGGCCCCTGGGCTGTTTTTCAGAGAGAAAGGCAGGGAAAAGAAGAGGCAGAAAACAAGAAGCAGAGTAGATTGGTCATGAACAGTAGTTGTAGGGTGTGCCCCAAGAACCTACTCCACCATTGGGCCCCAAGAATCTGCTTCACCAGTTGGCCTCCAAGATTGAACTCCACTGGTGTGCCCTAGGCACCCCAGTCCAACACTGGGGTCCACATATGTTAGACATTTATTACCCATCACATGCAGAGTATGTTCACACGGCGTATAGTGGCATGTACTGTCTGCACCACTATACACCTTCTGTTTTAAAAGTATATGCAGGCCAGCACGTACTTATAAAATGTTCCGGCTTGGCCCCCATTCACCCTCTCTTTCCTCGTAAGCACCAGAAAGAAGTGACATGTCACTTCCTTCTTCAGATGCACAGTACGCACCAGGGAACATGTTACACAAATCATAGCACTCAATGAGTGCTATGATTTTACCATATTTGTAGGGCGTATTGCAGCGTAATTACGCGCCAAAGTTGCCCCGCAAATACACTGTGTGAGCATACCCTAAGGAGTTGTGAGGAGCAGTGTGAGAATGTTATTGGCTCTGTGGATATGGTCTGCATGACCCATGATTAGGTGGATTTAGAGGTGTCGTACCTCCCAAATGTCCCTCTTTTGGAGGGACAACCCCTATTTTTGACTCGAAGCCTCCTGTCCCTCTTTACTCTTTAAATGTCCCCAGTTTTTACTTGGTAATTAAACTTGCTTTAATAAAAAAGACTATATTGCCCTCCAAAAGTATCTTTGTTTCCTAATTGCATATTAGGCTACAATTTATATCTTATTAATTTGTTGCAATTTGAACCATAAACTTGTCTGTTTAGATGATTTTGTGCTAATTTGAAATTGAAAAACAATTGAAGACCAGGGGCATAACTAGAGAAAGCAAACTTCTGGATGGCGCCCTCCCCTCCCCTGCCAGCCACTCCCTCGACCACAAACCTTTACTGGTGCATGTTAATAATAGTCATGCAGTTACTAGATAATACAGGGAGCATATACCTCATCATACATTTCACCATCATACTGCTACCAATCCATTGTACTAAGACCAAAATTACAAATCCCGTTGAAGTTCGGAGGTGGCTTAAGCAGTTTTGATCAAAAGTGTGAACTGAGAACCTCAAAAGTTTTTTTTCATATATTCTAGATAGCAGAAATGCTTTTTCAAAGATTCCTGTGTCCCCTTTGATAGCTTCTTTAGTTGATAGTGTGCTACTGATTTTGGAATCTGCAACATTACAAATAACGCTACTACATAAGGACCCGATTATACAGCCAGAAAATGACCACATATTACCACCATATAGTGACTGAATAATACCCCTATACTTTTACTAAATTAAGATCAATATACAAAGACTAATATTACCGCCATACAATGACCATAAAGTGGTGGAAACCAGTTGTACACACGCTCTGCAGACTGGATATTATCACCATACAGTGACCATATATTGGTAGATACCAGTTGTATGCAGGCTCTTCAGACTGTATATTATCATAATACAGTGACCATACACCAGTAGTAACCAGTGTACACAGGCTCTGCAGAGGACGAACCCCCTGGAGACTGTGCTACAGCTATGGCCTGTACCCCTCAGCATCATGTTAACAGGTGCGTAGGTAGGGGCTTCAGGTTGGTAGGTAGACAGGGCCCCAGCTAGGTACATAAGTAGTGTATAGGGCCCCAGGTAGGTACATAGGCAGTAGATAGGGCCCCAGCTAGGTTGGTAGATGACAGGGCCCTATTTGTTAAAGAAAAAAAAAAAAACTTGCCTCTCTCCCCGTTCCCCCGATACAACGAGTGGCAGCACGATTTCTCACTTTGAATCCCAACATAGGTGGCACGATGACGTGACATCATCACGTTGCCTAGGTCAGCACAAGCTGCCGACACTTGGTAGGCTTACGGCCTTAGGCTTATAAGGCTGAATAGCAGAGCAGATCCATGGTGCTGCTCTGCTGTGCTAAAACATCAGTCTCGGGAAACAAGGGTATTAGCCCTTGATTCCTGGGCCCTACCTCTGAATGCTTGAGACAGAGGGCCTGGGTGTTCTGAGGCAGGATGCCGCGGCTGGGCCCCCTGTGGCAGCAGGCCCCGTAGCAGCTGCTATGCCGGTAGTTCCTACCCTGTTGAAGAGTATAGATATACATGATAAAAATATATGTTTGTCTCCATGAACCATAAGTGTCCCTCTTTGACCATACGAAAAGTTGGGAGGTATGTAGGTGTTGCTTAAAAAATCCCTTATCCACCAGCACTTGTGCATAACATCTTACTCTTGGCAAAACAAACTCTTCTTTCTAAATGACTAATTGATACTCTACCTATTTTTTGACCTGATTTTTAAGTTATTAAAAGATTTAGAGCAGACAAAAGGGAAGAGTAGTGCACAAAGAAAATTGAAAAAAAATGGAGATGTTTTATTGAAATTTATTGCACAAGGTCTAAAATAGACACAGTGTGAGACTGGGGTGCCTAGGGCCAACCAGAGGAATTCACTTCAACTTATACAGGCCTATCACGCACTAATCTGTAATCAAGATGAGGTGCTGGGGTTTCTGAGTCTCACTCACCTAATTGCAGCAGGACACCGGCGGTAACAAAAAAGGTATAAAGATAAATGTCCCCCTTCCCGAATTCTACATTTTATATAAATAAAAATATATCAAAAGCTTTAACACAAATTACGGAGTATAAAACCATTAAATAATGGTCGTACAGTTACCAAATAACACCGCTACATAAAACCAGAATCCCAAAGCTAACATCACCAATTATTCCACTAAGACCAAATACCGCAACATCATGTTCAGATATCACCACCATAGTGACTGTATAATACCACTAAATCATTACCATATATCACCTCCACATATTTAACTGAATAATAACACCACACCATGACTACATATCACCACTACATAGTGCCTGTGTAATACCACCACACCGTGACTACATAGTGACTGAATAATACCGCCACACCATGACCACATATCATCACAACAATGTGACTGAATAATACAGCTACACCATTACTGAACCATTAAACTTTGCACACAAAAATGATTACATTCAGTTACAATTTAGGAATCACAGGTGATGTCGTTAAATTTTCCCTTTTTCTTCACCCAACCTGTCCAAAACCCCCACCAAACTTCTCACCCCAACCCACACGTCCCTCCCAGTTTGGGCCCACAAATACTTAAAAACCTCATTTATCAAGCCCCTTTTACCTTTCCCCAACTCGGGACAAACTTCCCACGGGTGGGAGAGAGGATTCAGGCCACAACTTAGAGGAAACTTTTTCCAAGGAGGAACAGAGGACTAACCCCCTGAAGATTGTGCTACAGCTCTGGCCTGTACCTCTCGAATATATTTTGTGGTCGCAACCCCTTTTTCCCTGCATCCAAAAAAATCACCCGAGGCCTATCACTATCCCAAAAATAAAAGAAACCTTAGCCCCCCAGCAATAACTGGGGGAGAAATTTCCTTAAATTGGGAAAATGCAGTCGGGAGTTTAGGAAAGACAAGCTGGAAAACCATAGAAAACTCCCACTACAGGAATTTTTAAACCTGAAAAAAAAGGAAATTTTATGATGGATGAATAAGGAAAAAAAAAGAAAACGTTTACGGTAGTGGGGAAAACCTTCCCCTGTTAAAAATTAAAAAACTGTTTTAAGTTTTTTCTATGACATCTTTAAAACCCCCGAATAACCCCCCTTTAACTTTAAACCCAATCGGCCTCAATTTGGGCCGAAAATTTTAAGCCTTAGTTAGGAAATACTAACCATCAATCCCCCCCCGACCCCCCCCCCCCCCCCCCCCCCCTTCATTTTTTTTTTCTAAGGGGGGGGGCCTCGGGGAAATTGAAACCCGAGCTTGAGGGGGGGGTTTAGGGGAATAAAAAAGACCATCTTACAGTTTTGGGGAAATTTGAAAAAGAAACCCCTTTTAAATTTTTAAACAACCCGTCTAAAAGGGGGGGGGGGGAAAAAGGGGCGGGGGGCTTCGGGGGTAGGGTTTTTTTTTTAAAGGGGGGGGGTTTGGGGTTTGGGAATTTTTAAAAAATGGCACACCACGTACTTTTGGGAGGGGTTTTCCTCCGAGTAAAATAACCCAAAAAATTTGGTAACCAATTTCCATAAGAATTAGGAAAAAAGTTTGTTTCTCCTGGCAAAAAGGGTTTTTGGAGAAAATTTGGAAATGAAAAATTTTTTGGGCGGGGTAGGGGGGTGGGGGGGGCCGGGGTGGGAGTTGCCAAAACCCCCGCCCCCGAAATTACCAAAAATTCGGGAAAAATTGGGGGGCCAAATCCGTGCCGCAATTTACGTAAAAACAAGAAGAAGTTGGAAAAAATTGCCAAAGAAGTTTTTTCCACTTAAAAAACTGTTTAAGGAAAAGTAATTTTGGTTTTTGTGCAAATTTTAAATTAAATTAAATCGGGGGTGGGGGTTGGGGGGGGGGGGAATGGGGGGGGGTTCTTTTTAGGGGAGGTTAGTAATTTAAGAAAACGTTTAAAATTCCCCTTTTGTATCTAATTTTTTAAAAAACTAAAAAAAGAAGAATTTGGGGTGCGGGGTTTTAAGGATTGTGTTTTTAAACCCCCCAAAACCCTTTGGGCCCCTTTTTCCAGTCGGGGGGGGGGCCCTTATTTTTCCCAAATAATTTAAAAGGAAAAAATTTCAAAAAATGTAACAAAAAAAATGGCCCAAAACAATTCCCGGAACGGGGGTTTAAAATTAAAAAAAAAAAAAATGGTAAAAAAAAAATGCCGTCATCAAAAACTGGCAAAATTTAAGGGACAAAAAAATTTAAAAAATATGGGAAAAGGGGGACAATTTTTTCTTTAAAGGGGCATACACTCAAAAATTAAATTTTAAAAGGCCCGCTTTTCCCCATTTAAAAGGTGGAAAATTTCCGCTGTAAAAAAAAATTGCCCCCTTTCAACAAAAAAAAATCATTTTTAAAAATTTTTGGAATGAAAAGAAATTTTGGGATTAAAGTAACCAGTCAAATACGCCATTTTTGAACCCACCAAAAAAAAGACATTTCCTTTCCAAAAAAAAGTAGAAATTAAAAACCCAAAAATTAAACCTGGGAAACAAAATATTTAAAAAATTTTTTTAGAGGGGGGGGGGCCAAAAAGATTTTAAATAAAAAATTTCCCATATAAATTTTTAACCTTTTTTAATAAAAAGATAAAATTTTAAATTTATGGCCCAGGGGGGGGAGGGGGGAAACTTAATAAATTTACGCAAAAAAACTTTTAATTCTTCCCCAAAAGTATATTACAAATTTAGAATAAAACGGGGGGGAATAATTTCCCTTTTTTTTGTTTCTTTTTAATTTTAAGGGAAAATAAAATTTAGATTTGGAACCACTTTTGGTAAAGACAAAATATTTTACTAAACAAAAGGGAAAATTAAATAATCTTTTTTTTTTTTTTTTTTGCAATTTGGGGGATTTTCATTTATTTGGGGTGGGAAAATTTTTAAAATTTTTTGGAAAAGCTTTTTAAAAAACCCTAATTTTTTGGGGTTTTTTGGTTGGGTTTAAAATTTAAGAAAGGGAATCTTTTTAAAATTTTTTTAATGTCTTTATACAACTTAAAAAATGTTTATATATAAAAGGGGAAATTCCCCCAAAAAAAAAAAAATAAAATTTTTTTTTTTAAAATTGGGGGGGGGGGGGAATTTTAATTAAAAAGGGGAAGTTTTAAAAAGGTATAAAAAGCCTTTTTAATGGGAGGGGGGGGGTTTTTTTTTTGGGGGGGTTGAAAACCCTTTTTTTAAACCTATTTTTTTTTGGGGTTAAGGGGGGGTTTTTTTTATACTTTGTTTTTTTTTTTAAAAGGGGAGAAATTTTTGAGAAAAAGAGAATTTTTTTTAAGGGGTTTTTTTTTTTTGGTGAAGGGTTAAAATCCATACATTTTTAGAAAATTTTTTAAAGGTTTGGGGGGGTTTTAATTTTAATTTTTTTTGGGTAAAAATTTTTTGGTTTTAATTTTTGGGGGGGGGGGGGGGGTTTTTTGGGGGGGGGGTGGGTTGGGGTGGGGGGTTTTGGGGGGGGGGTTTTTGGGAGGAAGTTTTTTAGTTTGGGGGGGGGTTTTTTTGTTGGGGGTGGGTTTTGGTGGGGGGGAAAAAAAATTTTTTTGGGGTTTGGTTTTTGGGTAATTTTTTTAAAGGGGTTTGGGGGGGGTTTGGGGGGGGGTGGGGTTTTTTTTATTTTTGGGTGTGGGGGGTTTTTTTTTTTGGGGGGGGTGTTTTTTTTTTTTGGGGGTTGTGGGTTTTTTTTTGTTGGGGGTGTTTTTTTTTGGGTGAAAGGGGGATTAGTTTGGAAAAAAATTTAAATGAGGGGTTTTAAAAAAGGGTTTTTTTAAAATTGGTTTTTATTTAAAAAATTTTAATTTTTTTTGAAAATAAAAAAAAGGGTTTTTTTAATGGGGCCCAAACCCCCAAAATTCTTTTTTAAATTCGTCGGGAAACAGGAAATTTTCCAAAAAGTGGGTCTTTGAAACCTTTGGTCCCTTTTGGGCAAACATTAATCTAGCTTTTATGTTTTTTTTGGAGTAATGGTTTTCTTCCGGGCAAGGGGCCTTTCACCCCATGCTGATACATTTTAACTCGTTTCACTTTTGTGATATACAATTCTCCCAAACTTCCCCCCCACATCTTCAAAAGGGTTTTTTGTTTTTTGGTCCAGTTGTTTATAAAACCTTTTTGGGGACCAAACACTTTTCATCAGTTCCTGGGCGGTATGAGGGCCCTGGACTTTCCCCATTTTGTTTGTAGGGCATAAAAATTGTTTTCTAAAGTGAACGAAGCACCTTAAGGTTCTGGAAATTGCACCCAAGGTTTAATCCATACTTGTGCAAGCCCAAAAAAATTTTTTTCCCCTTTATATCTTGACTGTTTTCCCTTTAGACTTTCTAATGACTTTCCCATGTTTGTTACACCCCGAAGCATTGTTTTTTAATGGTGTCTTTTAAAATACATCCCCCAGGTTGTCTCAAACTCAGAAATCCAATAAACCAACCCGGAAAGTTTCCCCAAAGGGCATTAAAACATCATGGGCTGCCCAAATTGTTTAAAGGCAGAGAAAATCCGGCGGGGGCCCTGACCTGCAGGGAGTGGGGACGTGTGGCCTTGAGTTTTTCCCTGTGATTATCCGAAATAATCCTAAAAAATTTTTGGAAACCCCCTTAGGGGCCCCCTTGCTGCTCCAGGTTTGGAGAGAGACAAGGAAAAAGACTCCGGGGCAACAGATAAGGACTTTTAACTTTTTGGTGAAGGGGTTTTTTTTCTCCCTTTGAATCCACCTGCGAGTGAGTTTAAGTGTGGGGAAGGCACCGGACTGTGTTTGGAGGGTGAAAGGAAAAGCAGTTTGTTTGACAGGGGCCCCACATAAAAAAGCCGGTGATTTACGGGGAGTCTGAAGGAGAAGCAGGCAGGACCCTTTGACTGGGAGGAGGGGGGTGCAACACATTCTTCCACGGGCCACCCCATCTGGGACTGTTTTGAGCTTGCCCCGGGAAAGCGAGAAAGACAGGGAGCAGAAAAATTAAAAAGTGGGGGGGGCACTCCAAATACAAGGGGGGGGGGATAGTAAGAAAAATTTAGAGCCCCCCAGGGACCCCAATTTCCACTGTTGGGTTTGGGATTCAGGAGAAAAAAAGGGCGCGAAAAGCACTGCCCCTCGGCGCCATCTTTTTGGCAGCACGGGAAAGAAAAGGATCTGCTAAACCCAGCACCGAGTCCTAGAGTTACTGGGAGGGGGGGAAAAGGGCACACCTGAGCAGACACTCCCCACAGGGGAACCACCCATTCCACCGCCAAAACCCTCGTGTACCCTCTGAATTATATATCATCTGTGGGCCCTATTATCTGTTTTTTTATATCATCCAAAACTTACGTTCCTTATTTTTGACCAGTTATTTTGAAATTCACACTTTCCAGGCAAAATTTGGGGCTTATCCCCGCCATCTATTTGGGGACTTCCATACTAAATCCTCTGAAACTACAATTAATTCTTTGAAGTCTGCACTCTTCTTGAAGACTGTTTTTTGCCCATGACCCCCTACGTGTTTCCCTGTTGTTCCAAAACGTTTAAATCTGGCGGCGGGCTGTGGCTCCTGCTCTTTTCGGACATTATCGGGCATTAATGTTGCTGACCAAGCGCCCCAATAATAACTCCCAGCACAGACCTTTTAAAAATTTGTAACATTTCTCACATATGAAAAAACCATTGGCGCCCTTTAATTCCTGTTTGGGCCCCAGTATACGCTGCACTTATTTGGACTGAAAATTTTTTCCCCCAGCGCTGGCCGTTCTGATTAAATTGCGTTGTTTTTCCGGGGTGTTAGCCCAAATTTTCCGAAAGGGGCCCGGAAAATAGAAATTCAACGGCGCCAGCTTCCACACAAAAGCAGACCACAAATGAACCCCAAGAGTCAAACCGATTTTCCTCCCCAACAGAACCCCCATCTAACGGGCATTTGACACTGAAAAGATAATGGCGGCCATAAACAACCTGTCAACTACTTAACCACTAAAATTGATCACCTGCAAATGGCTTTTCAAACAAATTGCGGGAAAATATGGAAAAGATCAGGGAAAGAACTGTTTGAAGCGAACGCAGGTTAGCGGGGGAAAAGGACATCTCCCCAAATCCAAAACCCAAAATCAATTTTGCACCCTACAACAACAGGGGAAAACCCCGCAGGCCAGGGCAGAGGAGCTGAAAACCGTAATAGGCCAATAATGTCGAATTCTAGGCTTGCCCCTAACATGTGGGAAGGGGGCCTCCCCAAAAGTTTAAGAACAAATTTCTTTACGAAAGTCCTGGCTCCCCATTGAAATTTTCAAACTAGCTTTGTGGTTTAGCGGGCACACCGAAATTTCCCAAAGAGGCCATTTTCCCCCCGGGGGCCCCCCCCCGCCCTTTTTTATTTTTGAAGCTCCTCAATTATAGGGAAGGGATCTTTTATTGGGCCCGGGCCCTAAAAAGGGGGCAATTTTTAATGAAAAAAAGCAAGGGAAACCCCTTTTAACCGGACTTCACTTCGAGGGCAGAAAAAAAAGGGGGGCAATTTTTTACATGTGAGGAGTCTCTGCGGGAGGCTGGGTTAAATCCCCCAAGCAAAATCCCACTAACCCGAAAGTTTAAAACCTCGGGGGCCATACCCCTCTTTTTGTAACACCAGAGGAGCCCAAGTGGTTTGAAGGAGGGCTCCTGAAATCGCTGACGGCCCAAGAAAATGGGCTGGTCCTGAGGCCCCATACGATAAGTGTTTTTGAATGTTTAATTTATTATGCAGGTGCTTACCTTCCTCGGGTTTTTTTCCTTTTTGTTGCTTACCATTTTGAAGGGCTTTTTCTTTGTGGGCGGAGAAAAGGGGGACTTTGGTTTTTAAAATTTTTTAGACGGTACATCTTTAAAGCGGGCTTTCTAGACGCATTTTCCTTTTGCCAGGAAAAACAGGTCAATTTGTGCCCCCCTGGTGTGTTTTCCCAATTTTCTGTTTTCTTTAAAAGTTTGGATTGTTTTTGGGGTTGTAGGGCTCGGGCAGGTTTTGGGGGGCTAAGCAGGGTGGGGGGAGGTAGGGTTTTGGGGCCCGGGTTTGGCCATTTGGGGTTTGGCATTCAAATCAGTGTGAAAAGGGGGGTTTGTTTTGTCGGTCCCTGGGCTAAAAAGTTTTTTTTTTGTGGGGATTCTCTAGTTAGGGAAATCACAAAAGGCGGGATTGTAAGAAAATGTCCCCCGGAATGTCAGGGGTTTTAAAAAAAAAAACTGAAAAGGGAACTTTGTTTTTATTAATTTAAAAAAACCCCAATCCTTTTAATATTATTTTTTTAAAAAACGCACCTTAGGGGCAGAAGATCCTAGCATTAAAAAGGCCCCTGGGTAGGGACAGCATATCATGCAGTGAAAACAAAATATGCCCGTTGGGGTTTTTGGTTTTTTATAAATCTCCCCCAAACAACTACAGGATCTTCAAAAAAACCCATCGGGAGATAAAGTGCTGTTAAAATGCCAAAACTAAGGGGCTCTAAAAACCCATGGGGGGATATATGTCCCGCCCCTTTTCCCCAAAGGGGGAAATTCTGGGCCCCCCTTATGGCCAAAAAATTTTACAATACCCGGGGGCGGGCCCTTGCCCCTTCCCAGGGTTTTAATGCCACTTCCCAGAACAGGGGCAAGGGTCGTCACCAACCTTTATTTGACGCATAATAAAAGGGCCTTAAAAAGTGGGCCCAAACCAAAGGGCCGATAGAGGCATGGAAAAATGGCTGCACCCCAGAGAAAGGGGAAAACCTGTTTTTCACCTGCCTACAACTCTCTCTCCCGCTAATTTGGCCTTTGAAGGGCAAAAAAATTTTGCATAAGGTACCTTTGGGAAAAACCAAACCCCGTTGGGGGAACTAATCATGCCCCCCCGAAGTTGAACAAACTTTACCAAAAGCGGGGTTTTGGAGAGGTTATGGGGACGAACCCAGAGGTTTTAAAGCCCAAAAAAACTGGAATACATTCGGAACAGAAAAAACATACTGGAGGGAATGGGGGCTCAGTAACCCCTTGGGGGGAAAGGGGGCTTTAAGGCTGTTTTTTGAGGTGGCCCAAAAAGGGGGGCCAAAGCATCATACAGAGCTGACTTTGGGGGAAAAAAAGACGGGGAAAATTTGGGGGCTGAAGTTGCGGAGAGAGAAAACGGAGTATGTACAGGGCCCCAAACCAAAAAACTAAGGAACACTGTTAAATGGCTCGAGGGGAGAATTTGTTAAACTTGACAGATGTACACTCAGAAAAAGACCTTTTTTAAGCAAAAGCAAAAAAAAAATTTTTTTTAAAAGGGAGACAAAAAAGGGAGAGGCACGGCGTTTTGGCCCCGAGCAGAGACACCATGACAGGGGGGGCCGGGGGGGTTTTACCCCACAAAGGAACCCTGCGGGCAGAAACCGGGGCAGATTGTGAAAAAATTTGCCTCTTACTAAAAGAACTTTTCCCTCCCAGACTAACTTTAAAGGACCCCCGGGGGGAAAAAACCCCCCTCTTGGACAAATAAATACCTGTTAAAATTTTCCCTTGGGAAAAGTTAAAAGGGGGCCCCAGAGGGAGACAAATCCGTGGGGGAAATTCAGGGCTAAAAGGGCGGTTTGGGGACGGGATAAGACGCCTGGACCAACGGGTTTCCACAGAGTGGTACAAACAAGACAACCGGGGGCAATGGGGTGGGGAGAAATAGAAAAATTGGTTTTAACGCATCTATGAGGGGTTTTTTTGCCCCCCCTTTTTTCTGAGGCGGTGATCACAATAAACCATAAACCGGCCGAAACCCCCGGACCAGTGCAAATTCTTACAGGCCAATATCCCAGCCCTTTAACTAGAAGCCAAAAAATTTTAGCTAAAGTTTTGGGGTATAATACTTTAAAAGGAGGGGATTCGTCACTGGTTGGAGGGAGACCAATCGGGGTTTTTGCCGGGGAAAAAGACCGATAAAAACCTCCGACGATTGTTTACTAACTTTGCAAGTCACTCACAAAACCAATGCGGGGAGTAGGGTGAACGCCGCCTTAAACAACCCAAAGGCTTTTGAATCGGTGTGAGTGGAGAATTTTAAAGTGGGCACTTTTTGGGCAAAGGATTGGGCTTTTCCTTTTAAATTTTATCAAAAGGTTTTCGCCGATTATTTCCTCAAACCCACAGGGGAGAGTCAGGGGAAACGGGCTGTTGCCCCTTTCCCTTTTCCCCCTTGGGGGGGCAAATAGGGAGGGGTGCCCGCTCTTTTTCCCCGCTGCCTTTTTTTCCCCCATTATGGGAACCACCTCAATTAGATCAATGCACATATTTAAAAATTCGGGGGTGGTCCTTTGCCGGGGCGGAAAAAAAAATATCACTATATCCCAAAGACAAGTTGGTTATTTTGGGGGAACCTGGGGCCTCTTTGGAGTCCTGTTGGGGACAGTGAATTTTGTTTGGAGGTTTCTCTGGTTCCCGCAGGGAAATTGGGGAAAAAACCCCTACTTTTTAAGTTTGAAAGAAATTGACCCGTTTTTGGTTTACCCCCAAATCCACCCCCCCTTTAATTTTCGCGCATTTTAAAAATCTAGGAATTGTTATAAAACCGAGGTATTACTAAATTTAATGAGTTAAAAACCCTTTAGCCGGTGTACGGGAGGTTTTTTTTAGCTGAGGTTTTAAAAACCGGGGCCAATTTTTCCTCGTCTCTTATTGGAAAAGGGCAATATAGTTAAAAAGGGCTGTTTTCCTAAGCTTTTTTACCCGTAAAGAGCCCGGCCCCCATATACTTTCCCAAATCACATTTCACATCTCTGGACAAATTAAATCTTCCCTTTCTGTGGGGAGGGGCTACCCCTCTTTTAAGCAGAGCTACACTCAAAGGCCCCCTATGCAGAGGGGACTTGGGATTTCCAGACTTATATAAATTTTTAAGTAGCGGTTCAGTTAGCATAAAGTAACAAAAAATTTTTCCCCAGGGGAGAAAATACCCGTCATGGTGTTTGGGGGCGCATTGGTGGGTTTTTTTGAGGGGGCCCCGAAAAACTACCCCCATTAAAAAGGGGGAATTTTTTTCCACATCACTAACGCAGCTAATGGGGGCAGCTGGTGTCAAGTGGAGGGCCTTCATTCACCCCTATGGTCATAAACGGGGAGGACAGCATCTGGTCCCCAGTTGTTTTCCCTTGTGATGTAACCGGGAAAATTAAACCGAACTAAAAAGATTAACCCCCGATTATAAATTTTTTTGGGGCCCCTCGTGGGTGAAGTATCCCACAGTTAATAAGAAAGGGTTTCCTTCAGACGTTCCCAGAAACTGCATCCCCAAAAAATCCCTTTCCAAGGGGGGCCTTTTTTTGGGGGACCCTTCAGTTTTCGCCCGCGCACCACACAAATTTGGGGCTGGGTTTTGGCGTCCGGCTTGAAAAAAGGGTTTCCCCAGAAGGGTATTTTAAGGCGGACCCCCTTAAAAAAAAAAAGTCCGTCTATTTAAAAAAGCTATTTTGGATTGTCAGGGCCCCCCACTTTCGATTTCCAAATTTAAGGTGGCAAAGGGACATCCCCTCTTTAAACCCACTGAGGCGCTCTGTGAACTAAAGAAATTACCCGGCGGCTGCGGGGTTTTTAGGCGCTAGAGATCAACTTATTCCCCAAATTAAGTGGCTACACAGGGTTACCTTTAAAACCCTTTCCCAATTTCATCAATGCAATGCATCTCACCACATTTTTGTTTTCCCCATGTGGGGCAGAAAGGGGAAACTTTTATCCATATGGTAAAGGGATTTCCCGGTTTTTTTTGGGGTATTGGGGGGGTATACACAGTTTTAAATAAAAAAACGGGGTTCCCCAATTTGGCCAAACCCAGAATATCCCACTTTGGAATAGTGGAAAGTTTTAAAAACCCAAAAAGGCAGACCGAACCCCCCAACCTGTTTTTTTGCTTTTCTTTTGCTAAGGGAAAAACCCTTCTATTTTAAAATTGGGGAAACCGCCCAAGGTCCCCCCTCACTGGAACAGGGGGAAGCAGCTGATTTAAAGCCGAACTTCCAAGGTACAAGAAAACTATGCCACCAAGGGCTTCCCCCAAAAGCTTTCCCCTACTTTTTGGGGCAACTTGGGCGGCCCCAAAAAACTCAGACTGTTGATTGACTGTGAGTATGGAAAGAAGGGCCCGGGGCCGGCAAGTGTGAAATGGGGGAGTGATTGGTAAGGTGTTTGGGGTGTGAAAACAAAGGGAATACAAGTGGAAGATATCCAAAAGGGGCTCAGCAAGAACGGCGTAAACACTTATTGTTTCCTTACCAATGTTTTCCTTTCAGCAGTAATTTTAAACCAAAACCAAATAATGCAGTATGACTCAAAGAAATCTTTCTCAAGTAAAATTTTGGAAAAGGGATGGGAAACATCAATTTTTTAAAGGGTAAATTTCATTGGAACTGAAAGTAAATTTTGGGGCCGAATCTTTACTGCAAATACTTGGTGTAAAATGTGAAACGATTTTTCGTTAAGTTAAAATTGCAAAATTCTAAAATAAAACCTTTAAAAAAAAAAAAAAAGGCAAGTAATCCCCAGTGTATTTTAAAAAAATTTTTACTTTGCAGAAAGCAATAAAAAAAGCCCCTAAAAAAATTTTCCCCAAATTTTCTTGGGAAAAAAGGAAAAACTTTAAAAATTATTGGGGAATCCAATTGACCCCAAAACGGGGTAAGGTTTATTCTGATTTTTAGTCAGATAGTGAGAAAAACATGAAAAATTTTCCTTTTTTTTTGGGGTTTTTAAAAGGAAAAAAAATTCTGGGTTTTTAAATGTTGATGGTAGTGTTCCCCCTTTAAGTACGAATCCCTATGTACTCCCAATTTTTAGTATGAATAAATTAAAGTAAACCCCCCTCTAAGGAGAAACTAGAAAAAATTTGGGGACAAGGGAAAAAAAAAAAAGTTAAATACTTTTTTCCCCTGTTTCCGGTTTTTTACCGACATCTGGGGGATTTTCATGTTTTAAAAGGCACCTTTAGAAATGTATTTTTTAAAAAAAATTGGGGATGTGTTCAATACTTAAAATTTTTTCCACAAAAAATGTAAAAAATTTTTAAAATTTTGAGAAATAGGGAGGTGGTTCATTTTTACTGGAAAGGGAAAAACTAAGGCCCCATAGGGTACAGCTCACCTTTTCCAAAGGTATTACATTTCCCTGGATCAACAAAGATCCCCAAATCCGCAACTTTAAAACCCAAGCAAACTATCCAGAAAGCGTTTAAAATTTTAAGGAAATTTTAGCTGAAACATGTTTAAAACCCGGTAGCAGGACTTTGGGAACATGGAAATTTTAATATTATTTTTAAATAAAAATCGCTGTTTTTGATGTCCGGGTCGTGTTTTGGGGAGTTTTTTCTTTGGGTATCTCATAAGCAAACATTTTACACCCCTTTTTTCGATGTCCCTTTTCACAAAAAAAGCTTATATCCTTATGCATCAACCAGGCCATAGATTTCAATTTTATGGTTTTCCCAAAACTCCTACAAAAAACCAAAAAAATGTAAATAGTATAATTTGGGGTTAGTCAAATTTATCGCCCCTTAGTGTATTCTGCCCCAAAATACGCATTAAGAAAGTTGTGTGAATGTAGCCTGAAAAAAAGGCATTTTCAACTTTTTTAAACTGTTGTTCCTTTAAAGTTTCCCAAAGCAAACTTTAGTCCCCGGAAAACCCAGTTTAAGTTTATGTAACAGTGAGACGGACAAATGACCACTTTCATCTTATAGGGAATCAGTAATGATAGAAATAATTTTGTAGTCTGAATAACTATGTGAGATTTGTGAGCATAGAGTCCTTGCAGTCAGCTGGTTGGCACCTGGTTGTGAACAAGCTTCAGAGACATCTCCAGTTATAGACGCAGCCATAATACAGTTCTGCCCTTTTACCTTCTCAGGTGTAATCAGCATCAAGTTAGCACATAAGGATAAGTACATTATCAGGCCTTGTATTAAAGTCCAGCACTATTCTCGGATGATGAAGAATAACATACCTTCTAACATTTCTCAGAACAGCCTTATTTTCATTTTATAATCTTAACATTATTATGTGCATTATTATTACACCTGTTATAGGTAGAACCCAAAACTCCATAAGATTGTTATAACATTGCACATTCAACAGGTGGAATACTTATAAGAAGGGTACAGGAAGATATAAATATAGGGTATCATGGCAGAAGGTTTAGCCTGTAGTGCCCTCTAATGGCACAATGAATAATTACTCTCTTAGGCCTTTCTGTAAAGGGTTTTACCTGTATTTTAACCTTTGCTTCTTTGTTGTATGATTAATTCATAGCAGCTCTTATATTGAACATATTTTCAAGCACCCTTGGTTCCAGGACGCTGTACATTTGAGGGGGGGTTACATACATAGGACAAACAAGTACAATGGTGACGATAAATGACTAACCTGTGGTACAGAGGGAGAGAGGACTCTGGCCGCGAAGGCTTACAATCTACAAGGAAGGTGGGAAGAGACAGAAGGTGAGGGGCAGACATGTTTGTGGAGGGTGTAGTGACAGTGGGGTTATTCTAGGTTGTAGGCTATCCTGAAGAAATGGGTTCTCAGGTTGCTTTTGAAGTTGGTGAAAGTGGGGGAGAGTCTGATGTGTTGGGGAAGTGAGTTCCAGAGTATGGGGGAAGCACGGGAGAAGTCCTGGAGATAGTTATGTGAGGAGCTGATAAGAGGAGAGCAGAGAAAAAGGTCCTGTGAGGAGCGGAGATTGCGTGACGGGAGGTATCTAGAGATGAAGGCAGAGATGTATGGAGGGAAGAGGTTATGGTGAGCTTTGTAGGTCAGCGTTACTAACTTGAACTGGATTTGTTGGGCAATGGGTAGCCAGTGAAGGGATTGGCAAAGTGGAGAGGAAGAGGAGTAGCAAGGAGAGAAGTGAATCAGACCGGCAGCAGAGTTGAGGATGGTTTCGAAGGGAGCAAGAGAGCTGGATGGGAGGCCACTGAGAAGGATGTTGCAGTAGTCTAGGTGGGAGATCATGAGGGCATGGGCAAGCATTTTTGAAGAAATGAGCGGATTTGAGAGAGATTTTTCAGGTGGAGGGGCAGGCAGAGGTAAAGACCTGTACGTGTGGTTTGAGAGAGGAGTCAGAGGTTATCCCAAGGCAGCGACTTGTGGAGCCGGTAAAAGTGTGGAACCATTGACAGTGATAGAGAGATCAGGGAGGGGGGATTGAGTGAGACGGTGGAAAGATCATGAATTGAGTTTTCTTCACATTTAGTTTTAGGAGACAGGCAGAAATTTAATCAGACGCCATCAGATGTTTCAAATTCCATCAGAATTGGTGGAAAAAAACAGCTTAGTTGGCTGGGCTGATACGGGGTTATTCCCTACGTTGCAGTTAGCCCATAGACTTCAATAGAAGAAACACAGTCCTACTTTGATTACATTGTTATATTTGTCAAATATCCATGATTTTGTGTCCCACACAAAAAGCATATACCGGCGGCAAATAGAATAAACATAGTCTAAATAGGTCTACGTTTGTTATACTGAAGTTTGTGGGCCTGTTTTCACTGCACCCCAATAGATATTTGCAACTTAGGAAATTAAACCTTATGAGCTCAGCCTAATTTTTCCATGAAAGCGATGGACACTGTGGCAGAAACCAGACAAACTCCTTTGTAGTCAATAGGGTCCCTCAGGCGCCATTGTTGTCTGTTGTAAAACAGGTCCAGTTCCACCTCTGCAAAGGAGGTTCTGAATGAAACCTCTGAAGCAGATGTGAACCAGACCTAAGTGGTACTCATCAGACAAGTGCTGTCAACCCTGATATTAAATAGAAAGTCTTGTAAAAAAATGTAAATAGTTCATACTATAATCAGTAACTCTGGATTTTTGATGCAAGGATCATATTAAGGCCATCTAGTGCTGTAAATGAAAGGGGTTTTCTGATCATGCACTTTGTTGGCATATCGATAGGATATGCCATTAAAATCTGATAGGTGCACACTTGCCTTGGGCGTAGGCCCCTGAAAGGAGAGCCAGTTGCACTTGAGCACGAATCTCAAATTTGTTCTATTGGAGTTCTGAGAACAGATGAGCGGTGTGCTCGGTTGGACTCGGAACTCCGATAGAACAGAATGTAGGGTCATGCACAAGCACCACCAGCTATTCATTCTGAGCTGAAACTTTCTGGGACCTAGATGGGTTTGGGTCCCAGAGGTGGGATCCGCACCTCTCAGACTTTGATGGCATATCCTAGCAATATGCCTTCAAAGTCTCTGGTGGGAACACTGCTTTAACAGTCAGCCCAGTTCACCCTTGGAGAATGTGTCCCAAAATGTCTCCAAACATTGACAGATTTTGTAGCAATATGAAGAGTCTTTGACCAGCACCATTGACTAAAAAATAACTTTATTTTCTCAACTCTTCATAACACATATTGTTGTACATTTATCAAGGCAGATTTCTGGCACAATTTGCACTAAAAATAATGACATTCATGCTTTACACCACATTTATTATTTAGACCGTTTCTAGACACTTCTGCAACTCATCTGACAAAAGGAGGCATGGCCTCGATAAAGGGGGCATAGCTTAGAGTGCGATGGCGTGTGCTAAAATGTTGCTGTCACCAGTGGTCCTGCAGCCCCCCGGCCGGCCTGCGGGCTCAGCGGGACTTCTGCCCCCTCTCCCGCTACGGGGACGAGCGGTGCCGTGGTCCGAGTGCCGGGCCGCGGGCGTACTCGTTCCCCTGTGCGGGCAGACTTACCAGTCCGCGCTCCTGCCTCCGTGCGGCGTCCCTGCCTGCTGCGGCGTGCGTCCCCGCTCCTTAGGGCGCACGAGCGCCAGCTTCCTCTGATTTAAAGGGCCACCGCGCCCACTATTGGTTGTTTGCCGATCACTGACCCTATTTAAGGGTTGCACTTCCGGAACGTCCCCGCCGGATCTTTAGTGCCTTCTAGCCTATTGAGAAAGCGTTCTGAGTGTCTTTGTCCTGACCGTGTACCGTACCTCTTTGCCTACGCCTCTCGAGCCTTTGCCACCTGCCCTGACCTTATTGCCTGTCACTGACTACGCCTTGTCTGACGATTCTGTACCTCGCTACTCCTTGGCCGCTGCCGCAAGCAAGTCTCGCCAGTGGAAGCGACCTGGTAGTTTCCCACCGCAGCAAGTCCATCCCGCTTTGCGGTGGGCTCTGGTGAATACCGGGTTCTACTTAGACTCCACTCCCTGGTGTGGCTTACGCTGGTCCAGTGGATCCACTACCGACCGTCGTGACAGCAAGATCCGGCCATGGATCCCGCCAAGGTGCCTCTTCCGAGTGAAGCAGACCTAGCAGCAGTTCTTGCGCAGCAGTCACGCAACAAGCTCAGCAGATAGACTAGCTGACCACCATGTTTCAGCAACTATTGGCGAATCAACAGCAGCCGCCATCTCCACCCGTGACTACGTCGCCATCTGCTGCTCCACCTGCGACTGTGGGCCCCAAGCTCCGTCTGTCGCTACCGTCAAAGTTCGAGGGAGACCCTAAGCTTTGCAGGGGTTTCATCGCCCAGCGCTCCATGCACATCGAATTGATGGCTGACCAATTCCCCACGGAACGCTCCAAGGTGCCGTTTGTGGTCAGTCTACTGGCCGGGAAGGGCTTGGCTTGGGCTACCCCTCTGTGGGACAGGAGCGACCCAGTGATTGCGGACCTGCAAGCCTTCCCTACGGAGTTCCACAGTGTTTTTGAAGAGCCGGCACGAGCATCTTCTGCAGAGACTGCACTACTGAACTTGTGCCAGGGCCATTCCTCAGTCGGGGATTATGCAGTCCAATTTCGCACCCTGGCGTCTGAACTGTCTTGGAACGACGACGCCCTGTGCGCCACCTTTAAGAAAGGCCTGTCCAGCAGGGTCAAGGATGCTCTAGCAGCAAGGGATTTACCATCCTCCCTAAGTGACTAGATACATCTAGCCACCCGCATAGACGCACGCTTTGCCGAGAGGCAAGAGGAGCTTCGTCTTGAACGCGATCCTGCGCGGCCCCCCGCCGCTTAGCCCGTCTGGCCCCGGTGTTCCAGAGACCCCTGCTGCTGCCTCATTTACCATCTGGGGAGAAGCCTATGCAAGTAGACCGAGTCCATATATCAGAGCAGGAGTTGTCCCGTCGGCGTCAAGAGGGGCTATGCCTGTACTGCGCCAGCCCGGACCATTTTCGTATGGGCTGTCCTCTCCGTCCCCAGCGTCCGGGAAACGCTCGCACCTAGGCCACGTGGGAGAGGCGTCCCTAGGTGTGAGTTTTTCCTCTCCACCTCTTTCCATGCCAGTCACAACTGACTCTGGACTCGTGTTCCAAGTCCCGGCATTCCTGGATTCTGGTTTGGCAGGGAATTTCATCCACGCCGCCCTGGAGTCTCGGTATCAACTTCCGGTAGATTGCTTGGAGAGACCGTTGGTGATATCCTCAGTCAGTGGGGATCTTCTCAGTGACACCATTCAGTACAGGACCAAGCCGGTGTCTCTTCGCGTGGGGATCCTGCACAAAGAGAGGATCTCGTTCTTTGTACTGCCCCGGTCTTCGTCAGCGATCCTGTTGGGGCTTCCTTGGTTGCAACACCATGCTCCCACGCTCAACTAGAGAACCGGCAAGGTTGTGCACTGGGGTCCCGACTGTCAAAATCGCTGTCTGCTGGCACCTCGCCCGGTGCCCTGCGCTGTCTCTCAAGCACCCATCAGACCGCTGCCAGGCCTGCCTATCGAATACCAGGACTTTTCGGATGTGTTTTCTGAAAAACAGGCCGAATCTCTTCCGCCTCATCGCCCCTATGACTGCCCCATCGACCTCCAGCCTGGGACCAGTCCTCCTCGGGGCAGGGTGTACCCGCTGTCAGTGCGGAGACCCAAGGCCATGACGGCTTACATACAAGAGAACCTGCAGAAGGGCTTTATCCGGAAGTCCCTCTTCCTGCCGGAGCTGGTTTTTTCTTCGTACAAAAGAAAGATGGATCCCTGCGCCCATGCATAGACTACCGAGGTCTAAACAAAATTACTGTGAAGAACCGGTATCCTTTGCCGGTAATCTTGGAACTTTTCGTCCGTCTTTGAGGGGCCAAGGTCTTTACTAAGTTGGATCTTCGGGGAGCATACACTCTCATCAGGATTCGCGAAGGAGATGAGTGGAAAACGGCATTCAACACTCAAGACGGACACTTTGAATACCTGGTGATGCCCTTTGGGTTTTGTAATGCTCCTGCGGTCTTTCAGGAGTTTGTCAATTATATCTTCAGGGATCTACTATACTCCTGCGTCATCGTATATCTTGACGACATCCTGATATTTTCTCCGGAGCTACGGACTCAAATTCGCCAGGTTCTGCAACGTCTATGCAGTAACCGCCTATACGCTAAGTTGGAGAAATGTCTTTTCCATCAGTCCAGCCTGCCCTTCCTTGGCTACATTGGCCCCGTAGGCCTCTGGGCCATACAACGGTTCTTGGGATTTGCCAACTATTACTGCCAGCTTATTCCCCACTTTTCCACACTAGTGGCTCCGATCGTGGGTCTCACGAAGAAGAAGGCTAATCCTATATGTTGGCCATCAGCGGCTGAGAAGGCATTCTCCGAGTTAAAGGCTGCCTTCGCCTCTGCACCCATCTTGTCTCGCCCCGACCCGGAAAAACCCTTCTCGTTGGAAGTGGACGCATCCTCTGTGGGAGCAGGTGCAGTCCTTACTCATAAGGGGCCCACGGGGAAGACACTCACTTGTGGGTTCTTCTCGAAGACCTTCTCCCCGGCGGAGAAGAACTATGCTATCGGGGACCGGGAGTTGCTTGCCATCAAGATGGCCCTGGAGGAATGGTGCCATCTCCTGGAAGGGGCCCGTCATCCCTTTGATGTGTACACGGACCATAAGAACCTTCTGTACCTTCAATCAGCACAGTGGCTTAATCCTCGTCAAACCCGTTGGTCATTCTTCTTCTCCCGATTCAACTTTCGTATCCACTTCCGCCCCGCGAAGAATAATGTGAGGGCTGATGCTCTCTCCCGTGCTTCGGACATCGTCGGAGAAGAATCACTGCCCCAACATATCCCTCCGGAATGCCTGGTTCACGCAGCTCCAGCTCGTCTCCAACAGGTTCCTCCAGGCAAGACATATGTGCGGCCGTCGCTTCGTAGGAGAATCCTGAAGTGGGGACATAGTTCTCTGGTGGCTGGACATCCGGGTGCCAGGAGATCCTACCAGTTAATCTCTCGGTTCTACTGGTGGCAAGGTCTGGCCAAAGATACAAGGGAGTTTGTGGAGGCCTGTACTACGTGCGCCCGGAATAAGGCTCCCTGCCTCATTCCTGCCGGTCTGCTGCAACCATTGCCAACATCCTGTACACCGTGAACACATGTGGCGATGGACTTTATAACTGACCTCCCTCCTCGGGTAACACCGTGATCTGGGTCGTGACGGATCGATTTTTTAAAGGTTTTCTCACTTTATCCGATGCCTGGGTTTACCGTCTGCCCTCGTCTTTGCTTACGCTCTTTTTCATGCATATTTTTCGCCTTCACGGTCTGCCACAGACATGTCTCTGAACCCAAGAGTCCAATTTGTATCTTTGATTCTGTTTCCCCGGGTTTCAGGTAAAACTAGATTTCTCCTCGGGCGTACCATCCTCAGTTTCCAACGGCCAAGTAGAGAGAGTCAATAGGTTTTGGTGCCTACCTGCGGCATTTTGTCTCGGCCCGCCAGGATGATTGGTCCAACCTGTTGCCTTGGGGGGGAGTTGTCCTATAATTCTTTGGACTCGGAATCCTCTGGTGCTTCTCCCTTCTACGTGGTCTATGGGCAGCACCCCCGACCTCTCCCTGTGGCCTCTTCTTCCGAAGTTCCTGCAGTAGATGCAATGGTTCGAGATATGACTGCTATTTGGGAGCAGATTCATCAGTCCCTACAGCAGGCAAGGTCCGCATGAAAACCCAGGCGGACAAGAAGAGGAGAACCCGCTCCGACTTTTGCTCCCGGTGACAAGGTGTGGCTCTCTGCCAAATTTAAATTTGGCTCAAGATACGAGTTATAAATGGGTCCACGGTTCTTGGGGCCGTTTGAGGGTATTGAGGCCGTATTAATCCCGTGGCCTATTTAAATCCGGCTCCCACCCTCCATTGCGGATCCTAACTCTTTTCATGTCTCCCTACTGAAGCCCGTCGTGCTAAACCGCTTCTCCCGAAGGATTACCCCCCCCCCCTCTCCTGAAGCAGTAACCTCCAATGTCTTTGCGGAGAAGGACACCCTGGCTATGAAATCCATCAGAAGGAGACGTCATTTTCTGGTCGATTGGGAGGGATTCGGGGCCTGAGGAGAGATCTTGGGAGCCGGAAGAGAAATCTTGGAACGAGGCCTGTTGGTGAGGTTTCTCCGTTCTAGGAGGAGGGGGGGGCCTAAGGGGGGGTATGTCAAACCCGGGGGTCCGCAGCCCCCCAGCCGGGCTGGGGCTCACCGGGACTTCTGCCCCCTCTCCCGCTTTCGGGACGAGCGGCCCCTCGTGGTCCCGGTGCTGGGCCGGGGGGCATACTCTTCCCCTGTGGGGCAGTCTTACCAGTCCGCGCTCCTGCTTCCGTGCGGCGTCCCTGCCGGTTGCGGCGTGCGTCCCCGCTCCTTAGGGCGCGCGCGCCAGCATTCTCTGATTTGAAGGGTCAGCGCGCCCACATTGGGGTGGCGATCGCTGATCATATTTAGGGATGCACCCTTTCCGGAACGTCCCCCCAGGATCTTTAGTGCCTTTCTAGCCTATTGAGAAAGCGTTCTGAGTGTCTTCTTTCCTGACCGTGTACCGTACCTCTTTGCCTACGCCTCTCGACTACGAACCTTTTCCACCTGTCCTGACCTTATTGCCTGCTCCCAACTACGCCTCGTCTGACGATTCTGTACCTCGCTACTCCTTGGCCGCCGCCGCAAGCAAGTCTCGCCAGTGGAAGCGACCTGGTAGTTTCCCGCCGCAGCAAGTCCATCCCGCTTTGCGGCGGGCTCTGGTGAATACCGGGTTCTACTTAGACTCCGCTGCCTGGTGTGGCTTACACCATCGATTGCGCTGGTCCAGCGGATCCACTACCGACCGTCGTGACAGTTTCCACAGTCAGTGGCCTAACGTAAGCCAACTTATAAAGGGTGTGAACTTAGACTAGACAGTTCTAACATGCACCAAGTATATCAACACTATAATACATGTGATGCATTGTAAGACTGTCTAGTCTAACTTTACACTGTCCATGAGTTAGACAGTATTGATAAATATGCTTCACTGTGTGTAGTTTGTAATCCACAAAGAGCAAGGCATACACCACCGACGCGTTTCTGACTACATTCAGTCCTTAATCATGTCTTGTGCTGTTCATTGTAAAGAAACCATGAAACTCTTCCAAACATTAGCTAGTTTCATACAAAATAGGGATTGTCTAAAGCCCCTTTAACACGTCTTAGATTCAATACGGATTTCGTCCCCCGTTTTCTTCGTCCATGCTTGGTAACAGTGCACATGTCATGTATGTCAGGGGTTGTTCTGCAACCACACTCACATACAAAGGAACGTTTCTGCATGGATGTTTGCCTGTCATGGAAAATTCTACTTATTTCCACTGGATTCTGCACAGAAGAACCTAAGATGAGCTGCACTAAATGGCAACGGGGTTAATCCTTGTATGGATTCACCGGATTTATACACAGCAATCCAAGTTCCATTCTTGGATTTCTTCCAGCAGATCATCAAGTAACTATGTGTTGGAATAAACATACAAAAGCTCTTTAAAGTGATTTTTTCACTACAAAAATTTGCTTTCAACATGAAGTGACTGTTAATTTAAGACTTTTTCTAAATATATTGATTTGTTGATTTGACTTTAGTCATGAAATAAGAGAGTTTTTATTTGCTTTTGAGTGCACACAGGTTACTATGGTACCCTGCATACCAGACGGAAGTTTGTTATCTAGATGACAGAGCAGAGAGCAGGGAGTGACGTCACCCCCATGGTAAGACTGTTAACACTGAGCTCTGGAGAAAAAGAAATGAACTCTAACAAGATTAGCTTGTTTAAGGCTGCTTTCACACAGAGCGCTTTTGGTGCGTTGTTTTTTTTTTCAGAAATGCACAGCATTAAATGGGTGTTATCGTTTCATTAAATGGTCTTCAGAATAAGGGGACAGTAAAAACAAGCAACTTTGCAATTGGATGTCATTAGCAAAGCTGCCTTGTTCTCACAGTGTCCCTTATCTTGTGTTTTTATTTACACTGATATCCAGTGTGGGTCTAATCCCTCCTGATCCCTCCTCCTTGCAATTCACTAGCTGAGAGCTCATTTACATTCTGTACAGCCCCTGGGTCGATTCACTGAGCTGTGTCTCTGACTCAGAGTTAGGGGCCGTAGCATTTTCTGTTTCCACACCTAGCAGAAAGAGACTGCAGCAGATTGTACAATGAGAAAACATGACTGTTTTGTCCCTGTGCCTAACTCTCCTGCATACACGCAGATCTGTGCCCTTCTTAGAAAGCTGTAATACATCTCCAGCTGTGAGAGATCAGTGCTCAGATTAGATTGAATGCAGCCTGTGGTATGTATACAGCTCTTATAAAATAAGACTGCATAGGGAGAGACACAGTGATATGTGGACTCAGAGGGGGGGGAGGGGGAGGAGGGGGGGGAGTCTCAGGCCGGCAGTGAAGGGGGGATGATGTCATCCAGCTGGGAGGGAAAGAAAGGCCCCTGCATTCACAGAGCTGGGAAGCTAAGAGAAGTGTGAATCAGCCGAAGTAAGGAAGCGATACATCCCCTTTAATTGCTGTGTATTTCTGCAAAAAAACACACAAAAAATGCTCCGTGTGAAAGCAGCCTAAAATAAGGACACTGTATTCAGTGCTCACAGCACCTGTAGCTTTTGGGCCAGGTTCACACGGCTTAAATGCAGGGCGTAATTACGCCCCGCAATTACGCCGTGTGGACGGGGGCGGGAGCGGGGGGCCGGCACCTCGCCGGCCCATAGACATTCATTACCAGCGGCGCGTATACACCGCTAGCAATTCACATGTCACTTATCTGCCCGCCCGGTGGATTCGCCGGGCAGGGAGAGGAGACGTAATCCATAGTTCTCTATGAGAACTGTGGATTACCGTAGTGACTGGGACGTATTACAGCCGTAATTTGCGCACTCCGGCGCGTAATTACGGACTGAAATACGTCCTATTTTAAGCTGTGTGAACCTAGCCTTATAATGAAGATTAGGTCTCCCATACTTGTCAGGGTAGATACTGAATATGCTAATCACCTCATTAGATCCACTCACAGCCTGAGGAGACAGTGAGTGGAAATTGCATGTGACTCAGGTGAGAAAACCCTTTTAAGGCCTCCAATCCTACTTGAAACCTAAAAACTTAGATGTTACAGCAGTTAATCCCAGTATACTACCCATGTCACACAAATATGTCCAGAAAGCTCAGGTTTATTCAGTCTGATGACATTTCTACACTAAATAGTTGAATAGCTTCTTGTAGCGGTGGCCACATATGAGATCTTCCTCTAGATTAATACAACAGAAGGTCTGTAGGATAAAACATCCACCACAAATACTATCATACTGTTACCTCCATGTCACTAGTCCAGTCTGGACTGGACCTATGGTTTGATACTGGACTTAGGATGTATTCACACTATGTGGAAAAAAATGTATGAAAACCGCTCTTGGAAAAAACACGTGATTTGCTGTGGTTTTGCCATTCAGTAATTGCATATGTGGTTGTTACCAAAGAAACATACAAAATAAATATACAGTATTTCCGGATGTGTTTTCAATGTTGTTTTTTTACAGCAACAGAACTGCACTGTGTGAATACACCCTTAGAAATGAGTATTTCAGATATTCAGAAATTAAGATCATAACACTGAATGGCAGGGTCAATCAGTTCAGACTTTCCTGAACTTTTCAGTTGGTGATAACGTTGTGTTGTGATAAGGTTACTAGTGAGATAACCTTCACTTCACTGCTGTCGGAAGCAGTTTTGCAAGGAATTCGGTCACTTTGAATTCATTATTTATTTTATGTAATTGTACATTGAATAAATGGGACAAAGTTAAACAGGACCTACTGTAAGGTGCACAGGAGGAGGTCAATGGTAAGGGAGGTGCAGGTCCCAGGTGCCAGGCAGGTAGATACAGCTGGATAGTGGGTGTGCATGGATGTCAAGCCTACCAGTGTGTGATTGCTGGAAGGAGTAGTGCACCTGATTAGTGTGGGGTAGGGAGCAGAAAGAACCACAGTGAAACTTGAAACAGGTCACACTGGTGCACAATTCACTTTTCAGGTAGTACACAGACCACACTGATGTAAATGATTACGAATGGTCTGATGTGACACTTGGTTGCCTCTCACCTCCCTTAAACGTGTCTTGAGTTGTGTGGGATTCATCATCCCATTCCGCAGGGCATTGCTTACCATGAAGTGGTCATCAGTGTGTGATGTAGCAAAAGAATTTCCACTTCTTTGCCTTTCTGTGACTCTTCCAGTTTCTCTTTATCTGTTGCAAACTGCTGATGACACTCTGTAACACTCTAAGCTCGGTGGCCACTTCCGTCTAAGAGCATCCAGCTTAAAGCCTTGCAATGGTGAGATAGTGTTGATCAATTGTAAGGTATTGTCTTGGTCTCATGATGTCAAAATGTGAACAGCATGATGAGGAAGACTGTTTAAATCCCAACTCAAGAGGGGCATGGCTTGCTATGGCTGTGTAAGGACATGTGCTCCGCAGTTCCTCCACCTTAACCGAGGAAATCTAGGCTAATCTGCTTGAAAGAGATGGGGAAGACCACCAAAAAATGCAGGAGTGCATCCTCTACCCCTGCTGATGCCTCTCAGGGGGATATTTCCCAATATTTTGGGCATTTTTCGGCCCTTATGGTCACCGAGGAGTTGGAGGAAGATGGGGGCTCCTCTCAAGATGGCCGCTCTGAGCCCCAGCCTGACCACCTCACATGCTGCCCTTCAACATTGGGGGACTTACCTTCTACCCGCTCCGGACGCTGCAGAGGAACCTTTGAGGCCGTGCTTCAGGCCAACTCCACGCCAGCCAGTACTCCTGAAGCCTCTGCTTCACCCGTGACGACATCGCTGCCCAGGCACTGCTGTGCTGCTGAATCGGAAGGAAGTCCTGCGGCGGATGCCTCTTCTTCTGCTACAGAGGCCACCGCGGTCTCAACCCGCTCACTGCCTCTCACCTTGGCGGAGCCGAAGACCAGAGGCATTTACTCTCCACCCGCCCTCCCTGGCTTTGAAGAGTCCGACGCCAAGCACAGCCGATCGGGCACGAAGCCCTCTCCCGCTTAGGGCGCCACTCATTCTTCGGCGCATCATCGCGCCATGCAGCAGCCGGAACTGCTTGCTTCTGTGGAGGAGACAGTCTGCTCGTGAAGATGATCCTGGCGCGGACAGCCCAGGGGTTCAGGTACCGGGCCTTGTGGGGCCCAAAATGACTGTGGCCTCGTGTTCCTCCTCCCCTGGCTCCTCTTCCCAGATGACACTGGACCTTATCACCCTGAGGCCCTCTCCCCCATTCTTGACCAAGGTGAGAGGGGGCCATATGGGTTTCTCTCCTGCCACCTCTGTGCACCCTCCCTCCTGCACAGGTTCACCCCTGGTCTCTCCCTCAGGGCGATCCCCCCACACTATGGGGAACCCTGTACAGGACCCTCAAGCCCATCCTGCTGCCGCTCTAGTGCATGTGGTCCCCCTTCATGCCACAGGATCTTCAGAGACCTCCACTGAAGCAGACAGGAATCTTGGGGCCCACTGGATCTACCTCTCTTGATGCAACCCGTGCCATTTGTTTCCTAACCATCTTGGTCTACGGGCTCTTCCTGGTATGCCCCGTCCATGTGTAGGGACACGGACTGTCACTTCCCTATCCAGAGGTCCACTCTTCATTCTGGTAGCCACTCTACCTCTAATTCACCCATCCAATCTAAGGTCGATCATGCTGTACCTCAAAAGTTGGTGGTTCCAGACCCCTATCATAGCCCGTTCAGTACTCCGCCAATAGGTTCCCTAGGCGCACACTCTCTCTCATCTACCTCTCCAGTCGTCAGCCAGGATCGTTTTATGTCGTCCAGACCAAGCTCTTCCAACCAACCTGTGACACTTGCCGACTTTCAACAGCTAACCCTGAACTTGCCTACGAGGCAAGATATCTCTTCTATGACCCGGCAATTGCTCGAAGAGTGTAGAAAGGAATTTGCCCAGTTCCGCTCAGACCTCTCTACAATGTCGAACAAAGTAGAATCCCTGCAGCAAGCCCAAGAGTCATCTTCCACTTCTTTGTCTGCTCTACAGGGGGTCGTACAACAGCACAACAACACTTGGACGATGTATAGAACAGGGGACGATGCAATAATCTTCGGCACCGAGGGCTCCCTGAAACGGTCCCTTCTTCCAATCGTTATTCGACTGTCTCAACTATCTTCAATGACATATTGGATCGTCCCCCAAATGCTCACATTGAATTAGACAGGGTCCATAGAGCATTGCGCCCTTCAAACCAGAATGATCAGCACCCCAGGGATGTGTTCTGCCGCATTCACTTCTTTTTACTTAAAGAAGAAATCATGAACCGAGTGAGAAAAGGTTGGCCTCCAGTATACAACAGGAACGGAACGGAATATACTATTCGCTCTCCTGAGGATATCCCCGCCTTTCTACAAGATCTGCAAATCTCAGACGTCTCCTTGCCAGACTGGCCTACTCTCTCCCCCCACTGGCCCCTAGAGGCTAGACCCCAGTCTCCCGGAACTGGTCTCCTCCCCAGAAGATCCCGTAACAGACGATCTCGTTCTGTCAAAACATATTTGGTGTCTGGTCCTGCTCCTGCCCAGGACTCTGCAGGTGCCACCTGAGCTATCCTAATAGCTTGCTATTGTTAATGCTACTTTGGCGGACTTGGTTTGATATTCCCTTCCTAGGTTCTCCGCATTTAGGCTAAGTGACATTGTGTTGTTGGTCCCCGTTTGGCTTCATATTGTTTCTTTCTTTTGGGTGACCACTCTTTAACATTTGTGTTCGTATATTAGCCTGGTTCTTTTTCCTCCTCAAAGCTGTTTGTCATTTTACTCAAGGAGCTCTCCCTGAACTATGCCTATCTTCTGCATTCCCCACGTAGGTTGGGATCCCCTCTTAGCTGATTTTTGGCTTGAGGGTTTCCCTAGTTCATGAATGCTAGAACTGTTCTTTTTGCAGGGGTTCTTTCCTTCTGTCTTTCTTGGTTTAGTTTTCTTTTTCTGTCTCTGTTTTTGCTTCTCCTTTTTCCCCTCTTCTCCCCCCTTCTGTCGGGCTTCGGGGGTCAGCAGCGCACACCAGCACCTGCCTTCCTTTGATAAATGCGGGACTTTAACATAGCGTCGCTCAACACCAGGGGTCTGAATGCCCCTACCAATCGTTCCCAAATCCTTTATCACTTCCATAAGAAACGGGTCTATGTGGCATGTTTTCAGGAGACACACTTTAAAGCCGCTCATGCTCCCGCCCTCAAAAACCGGTATTATGCTGAATGGTATTGTGCCAACCACTCTCTTTCAAAGAGCAGAGGCGTAGCCACCGCCCTTCACATGTCCTTGCCTCATCAGGTCCTGGAAAGTATTATAGATGATGAAGCTAGATATGTCATTCTGATTCTGTCTATTAGCGGCCTCACGTTCACCATAGTTATTGTTTACGCACCTGTAATGCTAATAGGTTATTTGGCCATCAAGAATCCATATTGTTTGGATCCCTTTAAGACAGCTTGGTTTAACTTGTATAATAAAGTAACTTTCTTAGTGCCTGCAAGAGTTAGTAAAAACAATATCTGTTTATATATTCTTATCGCATAGTTGTTTGGTGAGAAGAGTGTTCCCACCAGGAGTCTTCATCACCTGGTCTCATTATCGCATAGTTTTCTTATTATTTCACAGTTTCGGTATCCATGTTGCCAGGAGTTTTCTGACATGTTTCTCATCCAATGATGGCTTTGTCCGGTGTAAGGTGACCTCTCGAGAACTGGCCATTCAAGAGAGAGATGTTATATTGGACAAATGGAACCAAATAGAGTCCGTGTAACATTTGGTTACACAGGCACTTGTTTTCAAATGAGATATAAGCTGGAGCACACAGTTGTGAGATCAGAAGCCATCTTGGACCGGGGACGCCCGTGTAGATCCCAGGGGATCTCTCTGTTCTCACCGCTGTCGGCTTCTCCAGCGGATGGGGTGTAAGACAGATTTGAAACCCTGGTGAAGTGCGCAGTGTGAGTATGTTAACCCTTGTATTGTGCTGGATTTATAGACCTGCTATAGTGATGCTAACTGGTCCTTGGGGCAGGAGAATAGATTCAGGTGTCTTAAAGTAAGTTAACTCTTATACTGTACTGAGTTTATAGACCTGCTATAGTGATGCTAACTGGTCCTTGGGGCAGGAGATAAATTCAGGTGCTTTACAGTGTGCAGTGTAAATAATGCAGTATTGTATTCGCTCAGTGACCTGCCATAAGGCACTGAAGGATTCTGTGATAGGAGACAGGTTGCAGTGTTTTATTGTATTTTACTGACTAGTTTCATGTGTGAGTGCTTTGCCTTATCACATTCATCCGGCGGACCCTCCATAGTCAGGTTCAGGAGCCCTGGGGCAGGAGATGGGTGTTTGTGCTTTACCTTTGTTAATTATATGATGTAAATACATTATTTGCTTCTGTAATCTATATTATGTAAAAGTATACACAATATCACACTAACTTCCTATAGTCATATGTAATCCTTTGGTGTTTGTCTTATAAAGCCTTTGGTGTTGCCTTCTTTAAAGCCGTACAGGACCCCTTAAGATAGTTTGCAAAACAGCACCTAACCATGGTCCGGCTTCATTTCTTTTGACAGTCTTGGATGTATTGGAAGCCCGGGCAAGGGGGACTATCATTTTTTGTGGCGACTTAATTTGACACTTGACTCAACCCAAGATAACTCCTCTGGACGCTCGTCCCTCCCTTACTCAGCCATCAAATGGGTGAAGAAGGCTCTTCTTCGTTTTCAGCTTAGCGACAGTTGGCGCCTTCAACACCCCGCGGATAGGGATTACAGCTTTTATTCAATACCCCACAACACATATAGCCGCATTCACTATCTCTTAATTCAACATGGAGCCCTCTCATGGTAGCAACAAACTTCCATTGGTAATGTGATTTGGTCGGATCATGCTCCTGTTTATGCATCTCTCTGTCTCCCATCCTCAGCACAGGACCTAAGATACCTTACTAACCATTAATGACCAATTCGGTCTGCTTAGCCGACCTTCACCAGAATATTGACCATTTTGTCTCCGACCATGAGAGGGACATGACCGCTTCTTCATTTAAATGGAAGGCTTTAAAATGTATTTTAAGAGGTGTCCTTATCAGACATGGGAGTCGTCTGAAGAACGCGAAAGCCGGCGCTACTACGAAGGCTTTAAAAAAAGTCGCATCATTAGAAACCCTCCATAAGAGTGGTCGTTTCCTGGCTAGGGTTTCAAGGGACCGGATGGCTTCCTCCTTCGTCCCTTGTATTAGATCCCCCGTGGGCAAATTGGTCCATACTACGTCTGAAATTGCTCAGGAATTCAGTTTTTATTACTCTAAGCTTTATCAGTTATCGCTAAACTCCCCACTTCCCATTCCTGCCACACAGACGCCCCTTTCATGAACTTATCTGCTGACTCGATCCAGGCTTTAGAGGCCCCATTCTCACCTGAGGAGGTCAAATTGGTGATAGAGGGCCCCCCGAGTGCCAAAAGCCCTGGCCCGGATGGTTTCACGGCTCAACTTTTCAAGACTTTGCTGCCATCCCATTCTCCTATTCTATTAACTACTTTTAATGCCATTTCGGCTACTACTCCCATACCCGTGACCCTCTCTGAAGCACATATCACCGTGATCCCCAAACCAGACAAGGATCCCCAGTTGTGTGGGAATTACAGGCCCATCTCCCTCCTTAAGATGGATCTGAAGATCTATGCTAAATTTTTGGCGAATCGCCTTAATCCCCTCTTACCCACATTAGTACAAACCGACACAAGTTGTTTTTGTCCCTGGCAGGGAGGCTCGGGACAACACGCTCAAATCTTTGGATGTAGTCCAGTATGCGCGATCTCATAGGGTTCCCTTGATGATCCTGTCGCTTGATGCTGAAAAAGCTTTTGACAGGATCTCTTGGGAATCTCTTGCATCCACCCTTGCCCCTGTTGGACTGTACCCCCCTCTGTTCGGCTAAAATCATAGCTCTATATAATAACCCATTCACTAGGGTGAGAGTCAATGGAACTTTATCTGACCCCTTTTCCATACGTAATGGCACTAGGCAGGGATGCCCGCTGTCCCCGCTACTCTATGTCTTAATTATGGAACACCAGCTGGAGGCCATACGGTCCAACACGGATATCAGGGGCATCACGATTGGTGGGCCTGAATTCAAATGTTCGGCTTTTGCCGACCATCTCCTAATTTACATTACAGACCCTCACATATCCCTTCCCTCCCTGATGTCCGAGCTGACACAGTTTAGCATCTGGTCTAATTATAAAATCAATTATACGAAATCTGAGGCCCTCAACATCACAATAGACCCAGCCATCATTGATGCTCTAAAGGGAAAATTCTCCTTCTCCTGGCCTGCCACAGGAATCTCCTACTTGGGGATTTTCATTCCTGCGGATCCCTGCAAATTATTTGAGACAAACTTTTCACCGTTGCTTACTAAGGTCACCCATTTACTTTGGACCTAGTCCCAACGAGACTTATCTTGGTTCGGTAGAATGAACATACTGAAGATGTCCATTCTTCCTAAAATCCTATACGTTCTTCAGACGATTCCCATCTTTATTCCTAACACCTTCTGGATCAAGGTTCACCATGTTTTTAGTGAATTCATTTGGCTTTCTCGCCGCCCTAGAATTCGACGAGACTTACTATCTAAGCCCAAAATTGCCGGTGGTGTGGGTCTGCCCGATTGCCGACTTTATTATCTGACTGCGGCCTATGCAAGGTTCGTGGATCTGATCGACAACTCGCAGGGTAAGTTATGGGTTCACATTGATCAAGCCCTATGCTCCCAGTCCTTGATATCCCTTCCATGGGCCTCGGAGAACACTTTCTCGGGAACAACTGAGAAGTTCTTTAGTACGACTCATACCTTACTGATTATCCGTAGAGCCAAAACATCCGAGGCCCTATTGGACTTGAAGGGCCAGTTATTCCCAGTTTCCAATAACCACTTATTCCCGGCCGGTCTCTCCTGGAATTCGTTTCTGGGAAGCTCTAAAGAGTGCTCCCTTCTTTCCACTCACAGCAGAGGTAAACTACTCTCTCTTTCAGACTTATTAAAGGAGAGCTGCCCAACCCCCAGGAACCTATTTGAATATGTCCAACTGCAACATTTTTTCACCACTGTTATTAAAAAGACTAACTTCAATAGGGCCTTAACCCTGATGGAAAGATTATGTCTTTCCTCCTCTTTCCCTAGACACCTGATTTCCCAAATCTATCTGTGGCTCCTTTCGACTGCTGAGCACGCTCTCCCCTCTTTCTGTGCAGCCTGGGAGAGGGAGCTACAGAAGTCCTTCACCATGGAACAATGGAGGAAATGTTTCTACCTCACTCATAAAGCTGTTATTGCCAGCAAATCTCAGGAGACTAGTTACAAAATCCTCTCCAGGTGGGACCGGGTGCCAGTGCTACTCCATAAATGGTTCCCTTCCATGCCGGGAACGTGCTGGCGTTGTAATTTGGAGCCTGGCACCATGGTACATATCTGGTGGGGATGTGTGGCCCTCAAGGGGTTCTGGGAGACTGTTATACGGGCTATCTCTGATTGCACTGGGGTCTCTGTGCTGAACTCTCCCGAGGCCACGTTATTGTTCATGTTTCGATTCCCTCAAACTATGTACAAGAAATCTCTGATTAGACATCTCCTTCAGGCAGCCAAAACTATCATACCAAGACATTGGCGTCAGACCTCACGCCCCTCTGTCTGTGAATGGATAGAGGAGGTATCCTTCCTCTATCGGAGAGGAACTGATAATCCACTCCCATGAAGATGCCACTAGGTTCCTACATACCTGGACCCAATGGGCTTTATTTCAGGCTTCTCAGGCTTTTAAAGCCCTTTCCGGCTAATTGGCTTGTGTGATAGGAAGCAATGGGGACCCAGCCCTTGGAGTTGACCATTTCCCTTTCCCTCCTATCTCGTAGTGATATGTCCCTGTCATTCCACTGCTGTTCCCCACGTGGTCCGACGGATATGCTATGTCCTCTCCCTCCCCCCCCCTCCACAACTTTTTTTTTCTTTTCTTCTTTTTTTTTCTCTCTGTTATTTTTCTTGACGTAGTCACTCTATCGACTTCACAGTCTCAAACCGTTTTCAAACCACCGGCGGCCTGAAAAGCACTGTACTTGTTCATTCCTCCGTCCGGCGAATTGGTAGGGGGATATATATATTTCACAAGCATCACAGCCCATTGTTATTTGTAGTTACATGCAATTAAAATTTATTTAAGCATACTTCTGGTTTTATGGACTGTGGATTCACTTATTGATCTATGTTTGATTGATCAAAGATATGTGGATGCAGTGGTCAGTTCTGTAGAAACAAGCACCCACTCACTGTGCATGCAATTGACGTAGTTGTGCATCTATTGTGTGCTGGGGGAAAGAACAGGTAATTATAGCTCTCGATGAGAGCTATGAAGTACCCCAATGGCGGCCCGTATTATGGGCGTATTGAAGCTCCTTTACGCACCAAAGTACGGACTGACATTACGCCGTGTGAACATACCCTAAGTCTGCTGGATTCATGCAGAAGGAGTCGCTCTGATACCGTCCGTGTTGATCGGACAGTGTCAAAGGAGCTCAGTTTCAGAACCCATTGACAATGAGTGGTGGAGTCAGTCCAGCTGTTCATGCATACTGGCCACAAAGAGTAGTAGTAGACCACGCTTTATGGTCCAGTGCAGAAACCGGACACGTTCACTAAATAGAGTAAAGATAGTCCAATTAGGAGCAATGACCCCTACGGAAGCATGAACAAGGGGTGAAAACATGATACGAATGGGGTCTTACTTTTTGCTGGGACATGAAGTCAAGGAGCAAATATAAAAAACAGTACAGATGTTGCTTTTTTGTCTGAGTTTTATTTTTGCACTTTGGCTGCATTTTTTTTTGGTCAGTGCTAGTTTTTTCCAAGTACAACATGCTGTGATTGTTGTCATTTTTTCTTCCCCATAGGGGCGCCGGCACAAACCACGTTTTTTTTCATGCATCCAGGAAACACATGGATGTTTCCTGTATTTTTAATGCGGTATTTGTGTCATTTTTCCACATTATAAATCATTTGATGCACCAGAAAAAAAAATCTAGCTATAAACATTGAGCCTCATTTATCAAAACTAAGTGTAAGACAGTCTTTGATGCCCATAGCAACTCAGAGCTCAGCTTTAATTTTTCCAGAGCAGTTGAACCCCTTACCAACAATAGACATATGGGTATGCCCTACTGTTGAGCTCACTCCATACGTGACGGGTGCTAACCGTTAATTACAGCTGACACCCGCTGCTATCAGCAGGGATCAGAGACAAGTCCAAACCCTGATGTTTAACCCATTAGATGCCACAGCAGTCATGACCATGGTATCTAAATGAGTTTGTATGATGCATCTAAATGTGATCGCTGGGTGTCTTAATGAAGGCTTCTGTAGCTGCCATGTTACTATTTCTATTACATCCTACCATATACAGGATGTAATAGGAGCACCATCTTTATACACTTTTCTGCATTATGTATGTAATGCAGAACAGTGTACAAGCGCTCACACCTCTAGTGGTCAAGTAACCTAGGAGAACTACAAGTAAAGAAAAAAAAAAGTTATAAAGATAAAATAATAAAAAAATTAAAAGTATGTTACAAATAAAAAAGTTACACATAATAGGTATTTCCACGTCCATAGAACGCCATTCAATTAAAATTATGTTTTTTAAGTAACATCCCCAGAAACTTGGAATAAAAAGTGATCAAAAAGTCACATGTATCCCAAAATGGTACCAATAAAAACTACTCTTCAGCCCCACAAGCACTAGGAATCCTAGGAGGAAAAACAAAAAGGTCTCAGAAAATGGCGCTGCAGTGCAAATGTAAAAAATAGAGAATGTTTTTATCTTTTCAAGAGTACAAGAACATAACAGAAACTCCTATAAATTTGGTATCACTGGAATCATACCGCCCTGCAGAATACAGATAACATATCATTTATACCGAACCACCGCAAAAAAGGCGAAATTGCTTTTTTTCACATTCTACCCCACTTAGAATTTTTCGGGGGTTTCCGAGTCCGTTATATTGTACGCTTCAAGTCACCATTCAAAGTACATCTTGTCCGGCAAAACATCGTGCCCTCATACAACTATGTAGAAGGAAAAATAAAAAAGTTATGGCAGGAAGGAAAAAACTAATGCGACAAAAAATAGGCTGCGTCTATTAAAAAAAAAATTATCCATCAAAAACTACATGATTACCGATGTGACCAGATACCCCACCCCACCCCTTTTTTTCCTGCCCCTTCCCCAGTTTTTAGGAGTTTAGGACACAAGAATTTTGTACATTTCCGATTGGACTGAAAGGATCTAGATAGCCACAGAATAGTAATGTTCCCCGATTGTTAAGATCTGTCTAATCATCATAACTCAAAATATAGCCAGCTGAGTTTAAGATGATTTAATTTTATTGAGGTTTGTCTATTCATCATTCATCACACACAAAGGTAACATTACACAAATTCTCGGTTTGTTTATCATGTTATTGCATTCATATAAAAATTTCAACTGTTCCTATAGCCTTCCAATTACCTGTTCTTTAATTACAGTATTTGTTACGTACTGGTTTACATAGGTATCGCTGTTTGGTATCTGACTGTTTAAATCATTGTCAAGTGCTCTTATTCTTATGCATTCATTGTAAAATCTATACGAATATTCCAATTGTATGCTATGTTATATTTGTTCTCTACTTATAAATTTCAATAAAAATTTTATTGTTGAAAAAAACTACATGATAAAACCATGAAAAATGGAGAAAAAAAACCAAGCCAAATAACAGCAAGCAAATTGTGTGAAGGAGACCTTAGTGCACAGTGGGTCAGCTGTGCAGACCCCTAGTATAGCAGTGATCTGTTCAGTTTGGGTAATCCTTTAACACCTGTTTTAGTTTCCTGCCTTTGAGCTTACGCTTGTGAATCAATAATTTTAAGAACTGAAATGTGATTTTGTCCTGAAGTCCATTTTCATCTGTCAGATTATTCACTCCTTAATGAATCAAGCTCGCAATTTCATAAAGCCCTGGTTTAATGAGTGACTGTGCAGATGTATTAAATGCAAAGGTGGAAATATATTCCATGCAGGTCAATCTAAAGGAGTTTCTTTTTACAACAGAACAATAATAACAGCAAGAAGCCGCTTTATGACGAACAATAGTGAAGTCTTTTAGCAAGTGCAGTCTGTTCAGAACAGCCCGGCCTGATTGAGGAGGAATTCTGGGCAACACAGCGTTTCCAGTGCCTCAAGCCTTCATGTTGTATTCACACTTCTTACACTTACAAGATGAAAATAAATTAAAATTAGTTGAAATATTTCATTGAATATTAATATAAATTCTTAGAACCAAACCTTTTCAAGTCAGATTGCCTATCTCTATTATATATTTACATCAACATTATTTTTTTGTACATGATAATCTATGAAATACTTAATGTTACTTTTTAGTACAGTTCAACACATTGAGGAATCATAGTTTAAAGGGCAGATTTCCTAATCTAAGAGTAAGTTCACATCGGCTTTAATTTTGTGGCGTGCGCATCTTCGCCGCAATATTTGCGCAGTAATACGGGACGAGATGACGCCGAAATTTCGTATGGCTCCTCTCCTACACACAATACAATACAATCGTATTTCTACGCACCGGGGAGAGATAAGTGACAATGTCAATTACTTGCGGCGAATACTTGCCGCGAGTAATGAATGTCAATGGGGCCGGCGGACTGCCGATCCCACCCCCCACCCCCAGGGCCGTCGGGAGTATGCGCGTATTAGCGCAGTATCCTTGAAAATACAATGATGCTGCACTTCACTGTACGCGCCCGCAATACGATCATGTTAAGCAGTACCCTAAGTGTGTGAATAAGCGTTGAGGCCGTGGAGCGGCTGGAAAGTCCCAACTCTGATGCGTTCACCAAGTTTGCTGACATTCGTAGACCACTGAGACACATCAGTGTCCAGGAGGTCATCGACCTTCTCCTCTGTTTTCCATCATATGCCCTGACAGATGTAAGGCATTTCACGGTCTGAACACCGCCATAATGTTTTCTTCACAAATATTTTAGTTTTTGTATATTTTTTTTTATTAGTACTGTATTTTACTCTACATATTGTGCCCCTAATAAAGTCCGAAAAATACTTCTGGGGTGCCTTTTTTTTCTTTTCTGATTTCTCCTGTAACTGGGGCTGATATACTGAATCTGGTACAGTGTATTAATGATAGATTAGCCCAGTTGACTGGGTGAAATACAACCCTCTGTGCTGACTGGGCAGAGCTGATCTGTGTTTAATAGACTCAAGCAGCTCATGCAGTTCTGACACCCCGGTGGTCACGTGACTACTGGTGCTGGGAAGCAGAAATGGAAACAGGAATGTATGGATAGTAATAAAACCAACCTGCCTTCTCGGGGGGGGGGGGAGTGGTGGAGCCAGCTAAATTGCAGACGACAGCTCTCCTCCCCGCGCAGCTGCACAATTTAGTGTTTCAGAACGTCCACGCAGAGAATAAAAAGACGCCAGACCACGCCGGACGTATAAAGTCAATGCGTTCGGCGCGACAGCAAAAAGTTAAAGCTAATCAATTGTGGTGAGAATACTCCCTTTAGATCTTCATTAAATATGCCTGCATTCCACATCCAATATAATTATTGGGGTGTTTTACATCGCATTCACATGTTGTGGGAAAAAAAATCAACATGAAAAATAATCATGTACTGAAAGAATGAGGACAACATGTGGTGGTGATATGTGGTGGTGTTTTGGCGATATAATCTGCTCCTTATGTAGTAGAATTATTGGTGATGTTGGTCTTGGTATTGAGATTTGATGGGTAGAAGTATGATGGTGATATGTATGGTGATCTATTCGCTTCTTGTATTATATGGTAAGTGTATGACTGTTATTGAGAGGTACCGGTAAATGTTCATGGAGGGGGGTAGGATTTAGAAGTTTGCTAAGGGCCCAAGTTGCGACCTTGCTTTTAGAGGTGTATTATTTATAGATTTAAAGGTGGGTTCCATTGGAAAAATCTTGAAGATATGCCAGAAGGTGATATCATCACTATCCCTCTGCCTTGTCCCTCACGATTCCTGGACTTAGAGGGTCTATGATGCTTCTTCATGGACCCCACCATTCAGCTCTCTTGTAAGTTGGGTTAGAGTCTTTATGGATATTACAAATGTTTGGTCCTGGCTTCCAAAGGTATTGCTTGCAATTTCATCATGCTGTGCATTCCTATCATATTATGGCTGTGACCATTTCCTGAACCTGTAGTCATCGTCAGCCCTGACTAAAACACTTATAATAGTTTAGTGACAGCCTCATTTGAAATAACAAGAATATTCTTGCTGAAACCTTCTCCTTTTCAGTTCAACGTTGGTTCAACTGAACTTGTAAAAAGAAAAATTGGGGTTCAGAACTTCCCAAACCTGAATTTTTTTCTTTGACCCTAACCTTAACCCTTATTGTAACTGTAACAACCAACCTAAAGTGGCTATTAGGATTTTTTACTGGTTTGTAAGGGTTAACTTACCACTCTGCATCGCTTCCGGTCAAACGTCACTTCCAGTCTGATGTCATTATGGAAAAAATAATGTGATGTCGTAGTGGAAGTGACGTCAGACCAAGAGGCCCACCAGACTTGAAGCACTGTGGAGGGGTAAGTTAACCCTTACAAACCAGTAAAAAACTCTAACCCCAGCTTTGGGTTAGGGAACATGGAGCAAACTCAAGACTACAGGCACAATCCGTTCCACCATGTCATATGCTGCCTGCAAGAGCTTAGATACATCAAGCAGGGATGGACAAGATCCAGATGCAGAAGTACCAGCTCCTCACTTCTTCCACAGGATGCAGCCAGCTTTTGGCAGAGACAGCAGCACTAGCACAGAGAGCAGGCACCATCTTGGATGCTGATCTGTGGAGTGCATTTCCACACTGCTCTATTCGGCTACTCACCGGCAGTGGCATAGCTCTGACAGCCCTACCCAGGCACCATGGTCAACCTCTGAAGTAGAAAGTTTAGAGCTAAAGTGATGGAAGGCCTTGGCTATTATATAACCTTAAAGCACATCTTACTCCTTTATTGACCATGTGGCGCACCATAACATCTTGGTGGAACAATTTGAACAGCTTTAGCTCACCCCAGAGAAAAGGGGGCACTGCCGGGGCACTTCCATATGGTGCACATGGTGTCTCAGGTTGTCTAGCAATATGTTAAGGAGTACTTACATCTATTACATTCTCAAAGTTACAAACGACCTCTCGAGGGCAACCATAATGTTCATGTGGCCCTCAATGAGTTTGACCCCCTTGGGTTAGGGTTTCAGTTGTGGTTGCTATTTGATGATTTACTCCACAATTCGATTCCAGTTAACTCGAATCACTTGGATTATGATTGAATTTGACTTTTACCCGAATCCAAAACGCAGCACTAGTCTTGAGGATATTTCTTTCTGGATTATGGTAATCCCTGCATGAGCCCCATTATGTCTTCCATAGTAGTCCATCCCTGCTGAAGGCCATTTGGAATAAACACATAAATAAGGTAACGTCTGGACGTGTGCTATCTTTACAAGGCTGCTTAACATGTCCAGGCCTGTTCCTCTGTCTGTATGTTCCTCTGATGATAAAGCAGCAAAAATGTGTTGGCTCCACATACAAGACAAACACACTGTTTTCCTTTTACAATTGCTGTTTGACATTGTACAAGAGTAATTCCAAACCAATGTGTCAGGACATTATAATGGCTCTTGGACACAGATTGTATTACAGTAAGGTGCAGAGACGGAACATTTTAGTGTCCTAGCCAAACAGGGCAAATAATTTTTTTTTTATTTTACTTTGTTTCCCCCGTTTACTTGACCAATAGGGGCACAATCACTTTCACACCTGCAATACTAATATATTGCAGAATAGTGTGCAATTACAGCTCTTTTCACACCTTGCCTGTGGTAGGGCATAAGAGGGGCAGTGTGGGCTTATGGCTGGAGCGGGGACGTCCCGTTCGGACAAGGATTGACTGCAGTGGTTCTGACACTCCTTAGACCTGGAGTTAAACAGCAGACTAATAGAGAGGGAGAATGGTGGCAGCGCTTAATCTGAAGAGAAGGAAGAAGTGAATGTAAGGTTTTTTTTATTTTAAAATGCCATCAGTAAGCTAAAAACATTATAATAAGCGGAGACCCCCTTTAAGGATCCGTATGGCTTCATTCACTGTAATTACTAAAATGTCAACTGCATTAGAACAGAAATTGCTATTATCTAGGTCAGCAAATCATACAAATCACCAAACTGTAGCTTTTTTCCAATTTATTATTAGACTTTGTGTAATATATGTTTTTGGTAGAAATCCCCTTTCAACACGGTTATGCAAGGTTAACATTTCATTGTTCCCTAAGGACTGAATTATGTTTAACTGGATCCTCCATGTGTGGGACACCCATGCATTCTTCACACTTTTTTTCTGCTTTATTAGCTTTGTAGTTTTTACACCTTTAATGTGTGAAATTTTAATTAACAAGTGTGGACTGCTAAGCCATGGAAAAGGTGGACTGAGCTGATGAATTGTATTTTGTTTGACAGATGCATGTTCACCGCTCATCTAGGGAAGACATAACCCCAGGATGCACTGCGGGAACCAGGCAAGCTGGTGGAAGCAAATAAGTGACTTGAAAGGGTTAAACCTCCTCTGTTAGGGTTAGAGACTGCGAAAAATGTTCAGCAATTGGATCTCTTTGTTAGGCTCCTTTGTATTCCTAATAGCCTTAATAAAAAAAACAAACCTAGATTTGATATTGTATTATTGTACAGTCATGAGAAGAAGAAAGTGCACCCTCTTGGAATTCTATGGTTTTACATATCAGGACATAATAATAAAAATGTGCTCCTTCGAAAGTCCGAAAATTAGGTAAATACAACCACAGATGAACTACAATACACAACATATTCCACCGTGTCGTTATTTATTTAGCAAAAAGCCAGAATGAAAAAGCCGTGTGTGAAAAACTAAGTACACCCTAGAAATCAGTAGCTTGTAGGACCACTTATAGCAGCAATAACTTAAAGTAATCATTTTCTGTACCAATTTCGCAGTTGCTCCCATTGTTCAGGAGTAATTTTGGCCCAATCTTCTTTACAATGTTGCTTCATTTTCACAGCATTTATATTGGCTTGAGATCTGGACTATGACAGGGCCATAGCAACACCTTGATTCTTTATTTTTCAGCAATTCTCTTGTAGATTGTGATTATTGTCCAGTTGCGTGACCCAATTTTGGCCACGCTTTAGTTGTTGAATAGATGACCTCGCATTTGTCACTAGATTACTTTGGTTTACAGGGGAGTTTATCGTCAATGGCTGTAAGGTGTTCAGGTCCTATGACTGCAAAACAAGCCCAAATCAGCACCACTCTACCAGGTGCTTGCAGTAGGTATAAGGGATTTCTGTTGATATGCACTGAAATGATAATGCATAGTGTGTGACAGAGCGACCCCTGATAGTCGCAGGTTTTTCTGCCACTTAGACAGAGGATTCCCACCCTAGTCCTCAATGCACACCAACACGTCCTTTTTTTTGGCTTTCCTTAGCTTTTCCAGGTGAAGTCATTTTTGTCAGTGAAATTTTTGCAAAAGGTGATATCTTTAAATTGTCAGTGCTTTTCTGGGGGGGTCCTGAAAACTGACCTGTTTTTTGTCCCTTTGGAAAACTGGATTTGGGGGAAAAACCACTGCACTAGAGGTTTGTGTCTAGAGACATACTGGAGGGCGCCATTGGGGCCCCTGGTTCCCAGGGGGGAAAAAAAGCCCACCTTTTATTGGGGTTAGTAAGGATATAGAGGGGGCCCCCCACAAGTAGTGACTAAAATACTGCTGGGCGGCAAAGTATGGGGGGGGCTTTTTTGGGACAGCCATATTTTTGGGGTGGGGGGCCCCTGCCCCCGGGCATTCCAGGCAGGTTTTTGAAAGGGTTTTGGAGACCGTTTAAAAGGGGCCCCCCCAGGGCCAGGTGAGGGGGGGGCCCTTGTTTGCTCCCTCCCGTGGGGGGGTTGTAGCAAAGGAGCTGGGAAAAGGCTCGGGCCCCCCCAAAAAGAGGTTGGAAAAAAGCCTTTCCCCAGTGGGAAAACGGGAAAAGGGTTGGGACAGAGTTTATTGGGGGTTTGGGAACAATGGGGTCCAGTCCCCAAAAAACGTTAGAGAGGGACACCTGTCTGTTTTTTGTGAAATTTTAGTACCCCAACGGCCTAAAGTTTATTTGTTTTTTTTGCTGTAACCAAAACCCCTGGGTTTTTAGGGGAAAAAAAAAACTGGCTCAAGGCCAGTTTTTCAATTTTTACCCTTTTTTGGGAGTGCCATCTTTTCCGGGTTTTACGAAAAGCGGGGGATCCCGGAGCGAAAAAAACCCCCAGGCTAAAACCAAAAAAGGTGGCCAAAATGTGAGTGGAGTCTTAATAGGGGTGGAAAATGCCCAGGGGCCCAAAGGTTTGGGGCACAAAAATAACTGTACAAAAAGGTTTGCAAAAAAAAAATGCAGTTTGAAATGGGGCCCTGCTGCAGTTAAAATTGGGGACTGCTGAAATTTAGCTTGGTAAAAAGAAAAGGGTTTGTTTTTGAACGACAAAAACCCCCGGAAAACAGCTGTTCCCCTTTTGTGGGAAGGCGGGGCCCTCATTGCACGGGAAAGAGTTTCTCGGGAGAGACAGGGGGGGAACAAACCCCATTACAGAGAGGGTGCTGTCAAAAAAGACTGTTTTTTTTGGGACATTTTTTTTTTTTTTTTGGGCCCAAAGGGAGGAACCCTTTCCCCAGCAAAAAGCGCCCCATGCGGGGAGTTTGAAGTTTAAACGGGCCACCATGCGGGAGGAAAAAAAAAGGGCTCCAGGCACAGCTGAAGCCCGGAGAGAGGCTGTGTCACCAAGGGGGGAATTGAAAGAAGTTTATGTGAGAGCCCGACTTTGCGTACAAGGGAAATTTGGAAGTGAAGCAGGGGAAAAGATTTTGGAGGTTTTCCCACGCTGCATTTGAGCAGGTGGAAATAAGCAAAAAGGCTCCCTCCAGAGCAGTGGGAAGATGTCCTGGCGCCTATCTAACTGGGAAAGACGCCAAAAGGGTTTACTGTGATTTTTTTGGGTGCAAGCACAAGAGACTACCCCAAACTGAATTTTTGGGAGTTTTGGCCATTTTGGGGTTTAAGAGGACTGTTTGTTTGGCAGGAGGGGGAAAGCAAGAAAGGGGGGAAGGTTGCTAGGGAAAACCAACCTAAACTGTTTTGAGGGTTATGCCCTGTGACCAAAGGCAGTGCCCTTCCATTGAAAAAGGAGTCCACGTCTAAAAGGGGCCCAAAAGTTGCAGAGGGACCTGTTTTCCTGCTATTGCCGGGGGGGCCCAACCAACTTCAGCAGCAAAGCCTGCCCCCAAAACCAAACCAGCAGAGGGACCCGTGCGGGAAAGGTTGCCACAGAGAAAGGAGAATTTTGCCCCTTTACTTGGCCCTCTCAGGAGGAAAGGGGCCCAAAAAAGGTTGCAGGAGAAAGGCAATGGGATTCCAGGTGGGGGGTTCCCAAATCCTGCTTGGCATGGACGTCAGGCCAGGGGATCCCCAAAAAATCCCGCCAAGAAAAAAAAAAGGAATTTGTTCCTGTTGTGGGTGACCCCAAAAATTGGGACATCGCTTTTTAAGCATGTTCTTTGAGCTGGGCAAAAACAGAGGTGCAAAATACGCGCCCAAGTCAGAAGAGCCCCAAGGCAGTGGCGGGGACTGTAATAAATGGGACGGTTTAAAGTTTTGAGGGACGGGGTTTGCAGTACATGCGTGTTGCCTTGGGGAGAGGGGTCACCCCAAAGGGGGTTAAACTTCCTGGGTTTAAATACAAATTCTTGTGATCCATGCCCTTTGGTCCCAAAGCCTGAAGGGGGGGGGGAGCTGGGCAAAAAGTTGCTCCATTTTCCCTGCATCCCTGGTGAAACATGTGGCTGGAAGTGCTTTTACAGAGACAAGTTTCGGGTCTGCCCCTGGGGGGTCATGGCGGCCCGGGCTAGGTGGGGGGAGGGGAACTCCCAGGTGTGAATTAGCTTCTGAAAGAAAAAACCAGCACCGCTAAAGAGCAATTGCCAAATGGGGGCCCCAAAGGGCGGGGCTAACGGGGAAAACTGGGAGTAAAGGGCAGGGGATGGGTGCCCCCCTGTGGGGGATGACCATCGGGAAAAAAAAGTTTTTTGCCACAAAACATTTTCAGGTGGATCAACGGGGGTTGCCGAAAAAACAACGGGGTTTTCCCACTGCATCCCCCTGTTTGGAAAAAAAGCTTGTAAAGAAATTGTGTGAAAAGGGCAGCTGTGGTAAAAGCGTCGGTTTCCAGTCCTAAATGTTGTACCCATCCCCCCCGGGCCACTGTGTGTACAGGGGGGGAACTTTGCAAGTTGCAGGTGGGGCCCCTAGAGGTTGTGGCGGGTAATACCCCATATGGGGGCAGGTGCGGTATTTTCTGGGGATTGATAAATTCGAGACGGGTTCTGCCCAAAACAGTTTTCCCCCCGGAGCTGATTTTTGGTTGGGCCCGAACAATCAGGGGCGCTCTGCTGGTGGGGAAAAGGTGAAAGGGGTTTTTCCCGGGGTGAAACAGGCTGGTGCATTGCCCCGGAAGGGAGAAAAAGGGAAAAACCCCGGTTTTGAAGGGTTTTTGTGGTATGTTTTGGAAATAGGAGTGTGAGTGTGCTAGTTAGTGACCAAAAACCCCCCGGCGGAGGGCCCCCATTTCAGTGGGGGGTGGGCGAAGAAAGGGGGTCATTGCTACAGGGTAAATGTTGGGGTATTCACATGGGATTTATGGGAAAAAAAAAAGTGGGAAGAAAAAAGTGTGCTGGGGGCATATTTTTTGTGTTCAGCCCTGATCCCTGTTTTACAGAAAAAGGGGGATCGTGATCTGGATTTATGACACTGCCAAGGGGAAAAAAAGAGAATAGGGCAGGGGTGGGGCCCGTTTGTTTCAGCGGGAGGTCCCCATGCCCCCAATGGCTGCTGTGATTTTCCCTTTTTTTTTACTGGCAATTTGTCACAAAATTGCATGATGGCAAATACAGGAAAAAATGAGCTATTAGACCCAAAAAAAAGGGGTTTGCTCAGGTGCGTGGGGGCAGGGGAAGTATTTTTTAAAAACCCCGATGGAAAGGATTTCCTCTTTTGAGACGGTTTTATAAATTTTTTCCCCCAAAAATTATGGAGGACAATGTTACAGTATTTTCAGAGGTTTTTAGGTCTGGAAAGGTTTATGGCAACCCACAGGGGGGGGGGTTATTAGCGCCAGAATGTCTGCGTCCCTTTCTGTTTTAAAAATGGGGGTTCCCGCCATTGACCCCCAGTGCACAAAGTTAAATGGGTAAAGTACAAGATAAAGGAAATCTCCCCGATAGAGGTTGAGACGGGTACAAGGGGGTGGGGAGGAAACATCGCCGCACATTGCTGCAGAAGGTTGCTGCTAAAAAAGAGCCAGAAAAAGGAGGTGTGAACAGGGGGGAAGTTTTCACTGGACATTAATTTAAAAAAGGGCCCCCCGCAGTTGGTTGAAAAAGCGTTCTAGGAGAGGGCTCTTTGGCGAATGGGAAAAACCTGACAAACAGGGATGAGGTTTTGGGGATTTTCCTGAGCATGTTTGCTGTATTTTTTTTTTTCAGAAAGGGGCAAGGGGGTTGCACTGGTTTGGGAAGTTGGTATGACCTGCGGCGCTCATTTGGGATGAGTGCGTGGGGTTTACCTACAGCTGAGGGTATTTTTGGTTTAAAATTTTTTTCCCCCAGGATATGGAGAAGATGGTGCCCCCTGGGTAAAGGGAACCCTTTTACCCGGAGGAAGGTAAAAAGGTGACCCAAATCCTAAAGGCCTTTTTCAAGGGGGGGGGATATGTGGGCAGAGCGGGCCCCGATATCGCAGGTTTCTGCCACAGAGGTTTTTTGGGAGCTAAAAGACATACTGCAAAAAGCGGCCCCTGGGACCTTTGGGCTCGTGGGGAAAAATTACCTATAAATTTTTGTTAGTAAGGATATTGTAAATGACAATTTCAGAAGGGCTAGAATGCCTAGGCGGGAAAAGTATTGGGTGGCTTTTTTGGGGACAGCCATAGTTTTTGGGTGGGTGGCCCGTCCCCCGCATTCCAGGACAGGTTTTGTGTATGTTTTCCTGGAGAAACCCATTTTAAAGGCCTCCCATGCCAAGGGTGAAAGGGGGGGCGTGTTCTGCTACCTGCCCTTTGGGGGGTAAAAAAGGAGCTTGGGGAGGGGCTCTGGCCCCCCCGAGGCTTGAAAAAGCCGTGACCCAAATGGGAGACGGGGGGGAAGTTGAACGTTTTTTGTGGGTTTTGAACAAATTTGGTTTCCCGCTCACACGTTTTTGAGGGGGACACTCTGTTTTGTATATTTGTGGTTTGTTTTTGGGCCCGACGGCCGAGGACTTTGTTTTTGTTTTTTTTATGGGGAAAACTGGGGCCTCAAAAAAACTGGTCAAGGCCCGATTCCAAATTTAGCCTGTGTTTTGGGGTCCATCATCCGTCTTTCGAAAAGCGGCGATCCCGGGGCGAAGAAACCCCCCGGCTGAACCAAGAATTTGGGGGCCAAAATGTTTTAGTGGGGGTCTTACAAATTTCCAATATGGTGAAAACTAAAGTTTTTTCCCATTGGTCTTATCTTTTCCAAAAAGGGCATTTTTTCTAAAAGGGCTTTGTTTTGTTCAGATGCAACTATGATAACCTAAGTTGTGCTTTGTTATTTTTAAAATGAAGAGGCTTTTTCCTGGCAACCCTTCCAAAAAGACCATAATTTTTTGCTAATTGTACTTATATGAACTTGAACATTTAACAATTATGGATTTTAAATTGTTTGGAAATGGCCTTATAACTCTTCCCAGATTAATGGTGAGCAACAATTGTTTCTCTAGGATTTATGATGACGTCTTTCCTCTTTGGCATTGTTAACAAATATTTAAATGCTCCAGACAACCAAACCGCCCAAACTTTTGCCTTTTGAGACAAATTATACCTTGCTTTCCTTTTTCTTTAATATGGCTGTATCTGTATCTTGGACCTTTTGGCAGATGCATTTTACTTATGCCACTGACAATAAATTAAGGTTAAATGGACATTAATTTCAAGCCCCCAAGATAGGTAAAAAATTTCTTATCGCTGGGGTCCTACCACTGGGACACCCACGGATCACTAAAATGGGGGCCCGAGCCCCTTATAGTTCCTTACTGCACTCTTGCAGTGATGAAGTCTTAGAATGGAGCAGTGGTCAAACTTGTGCACTGCTTCTCCGTTTAAAGTCTATGAGACTGATAGAAGATAGCCAAGTACAGAGCTTGACTATCTCTATCGCTCTAAAAGAACAGGGGACTTGAAGCCCCCCTTTTTAGCGATCGCTGGTTGTCAGTGGGACCCACAGTGATCAGACATTTATCACCTACCCCTTTAAGTTTTCCATTGGACCTGTCTTCTATATATGTTTTTGCTTGAATATACTCCCCTACAAGCAATTCAATATACAAGCAATTCCATTGTCCACATGATATAAAAGAAAACTTCATCAGTCCAAGTCACATTCTTCCATAACATCATGGTACATTTCAGATGCTCACATGCCCATGGTAGGTGCTTTTGGCAGCGGGCTGGGGTCAGCTTTGGCATCCTGGCTGGTCTGTATCTATACAGTCCCACATGTAGCAAAGTGAAATGCCCTGTATATTCTCACACATTTCTATCATATCCAACAACTTTTTTTTTTTTAGCAATTTTCACTTCAGTAGCTCTTCTGTGGACCTAATGGAGTAGACTTCACTCTCCACCCACATCATTGATCCCTGAGCACCCGTGACCTGTCGTCAGTTTGCCTAGAGTCAGTCCTATATGTCCAAATTGGTCCATAATAATCACTGCATACCAGGATTGAACATCAGATTTTACGCGCTAGAATACAAATAAAGAATTCCCAAGACATCCCATTGTTTCCGTTGGGAATATGTGCCGCAGTTCACATTTTGAGCTCCAGCATATATTTTTACTGATGCGGGTTTCCAATCAGTGTCACATAGAAGAAATAAGTACTTGTCATACAATAAACATGGATCAGGTTTTAAAATGTTTTCAGTGGTGTTAACTTTCATCCTAAAACATTTACCTAGCTTATACAGAAAAATACACTGCATTTTAGAAAATTAGCTTAGTCACTCTTCACATCTTTGTCGGAGATTCAGAACTATTGATAATGATGGGAAAAAATAGTGCAGAATTCTATGCTATCTTTGCAAAGTGTACCTCTGACACAGATGTGAACCAGACCTAAGCTGCTAATTATTTGACAACAAAATCGTTGACTGTTTCCAATAGCAACCAGCAAAATTGTGAAAGTAGCTCCTAAATATTTTTCAGGCTGTAAATTGCATCTGGAGATGATATCTATGTTTAAATTGTATGCTGATGCTCATAATTGGACAAACTCAGTAGATAATAGCTGTTTTGGTATGTGGGTATCTGTAGAGTGCTTCACCAACAATTTGGCTTGGAGAGGGCTGGTGGCAGAGCAGAGTAGACCATTGTTAAGTACTTAGTCAACACTATAGTACTTTAGAATCCAGCATGTGAGCACTGTTTTGGAGCAGGACAGACCTGTCTGACAACTTATTAATTATTGAGCAAATATCCTGGTCTACCATAGACAGATGGCACATGACATGCGATGTTCCACCTGATACCTGTGAATGTGTTGGAAACCATTCTAGGAAGTAGCAATTATGACACAATATTCATGATTTAAATTGCTCCAGCCCATCATGAATGAATTTACCTATACAAAACTTCTCTTGAGTCATGCACACCCATAAACTCTAATTCCATTCCTCTAAATGGCATATTTTAACGAAATCAGAAGGACACATGTACCTACTTATACTTACTTTAGTAAAAACATACAAAGATATGATGTTATACCTAGTCCAATCCCCCCACTCCTACCAGCAGATCAGTGTTGTCTACAAAAATAAATGCTACTGACCAATATAATCCTTCCAAGTTTTCCAAAAAAAACCACTCCTGACATATATGCTACATAGAGGCTGTGACGGATACCCAATAGTAGCTTCTGTCACCCAGAGGCTATAATGCCATACGTTTAATGTAGATGAGCTTGACGTATACTTTAAGGAGATGCCAGATGCCATTATAGCCTGTGGGTGAATGTTGACACTGTTAGACGTCCATCTTTCGTATCCGTCACCCATTAGTTTTTTATGGCATTAGTTTAAAGGACATGTCATGAAAAACTATTGAAAAGCTTTTGAAGTATGTTTAATACGGTGGCATCCATCACCTTTAGGCTACCATGGTAAAAAAAAAATTATATGTATTAATGTATATGTATTTTTTACTGGACTCTGTGGAATAAAATAGTGAAGTTTACTACACTATTCCATATCTTTTTTGGTATGTTGAATTATATGGCCAGAAGGACATTCTTTTAGTCTCCATCTGCCTGGAGATGACCTTTGACACGTTTATCGCATACGTTACTCTTAATATAGATACAAAATGTGATGTACTCTTTAATGTCTGATTTAGTTTGTACATTTGCATATACCTACCTATTAAATGGGGGTCTATACAGTCAAAGTGTCTGTTCCCTCTCCAACCCTCCTCTATCCCCCCCAAAAAATGGAAAAAAATGCAATTGTTTTTTTGGGTTCAATTGTTGTTGGAGTTGACACTGAACAGTTTAATTGACTTATCTGTATTCTGTGGATCAGTATTTATACAATTGCCACATTATCAGCGCATGTCACCACTATATAATGACTAATACCACCATAATATTACTGACCAAACCAGTATAGTAAGCCCAATATTACCAATAACAACAATACACAAAGACCAAATAATACCCCACATATCACTAGCATATAGTGATTAATACCACATACTGTTACTGAGCAAAGCAGTATAGCAAGATCAATAATAACAATAACAACAATAGACAAACACCTATTAACACCGGTACATCAGTATCATCTCCACATATCACCAGCATAAACGGTCTGAATAACACCATCGTACTGTTACTGAATGTAAATCACTAGACTTTGACCACTATTACCACAAAACAATGACCATATAGTGGTAGATAGCAGGTACATAGGCTCTGCAGACTGTATGGCACTTCCATACATTGACCATATAGTGGTAGATAGCAGGTACATAGGCTCTGCAGACATATAAGTAATTACAGTACAGTTACATTTAGTGACTCACAGGTGACGTCTTTTCTGATGAGTCGTTCTTTCTTTTCTTTCTTCATCCGGTCCAGACCACCATGACGACTTCTCCCGGCCACAACTCGTTCCTGCAGAATTTACCCAAAAAACATGTTAGATGTCAAAACAATGAAAGTTCCCCAAACCAACTATAGGGCCCTCATTTGTGCCACCAGTAGGTAGGAACGTACCCAATATTGTAGCCAGCCCACTCCTCCCCCCCCCCAACAAAAAAGGCAGGCGTATTGGTAGATGCCCCTTTTAGGTATATTAAACCCTAAAAATTAATCAGATGAGTGGCAGACTTTTCATATTAAGTAAGTAAAGACCCCCTTCAGTATAGCCCCCCGCCCACTGAAATAGGTAGCTATATAGTGCCCACAATAAGTAGCTGAAGGGAACCCTATACTGAAGGGGGACTTTACCTACTTAATATGAAGAGTCTGCCTTCTTATCTGACTAATTTTTAGGGTCTAACCTACCTAAAAGGAGCGTAGATAGGTTGGAATATAGGGTCTCCTCCGTAGTTATATAAAGCTCCCCCACTAAGTAGGTACATAGGCCCCAAGTAGGTAAGTATGAAGGCCCTCTTAATAAGTAGGTACATAGGGTTCCCCAGTGGATAGGTAGGTATATAGGGCCCCTTCTAGTAGGTAGGTAAATAGGACCCTCCAATAGGTAGGTGGTAATGTAGGGTCCCCAATAGGTAAGTAGGTAAATAGGTCCCCCAGCTGGTAGGTAGGTATATACTTTCCCCCAGTATATAGGTACACTACTGTTCAAAAGTTTGAGGTCACTTAGAAATGTCCTTATTTTTGAAAGAAAATCACAGTTTTTTTTAATGAAGCTAACATTAAATGAATCAGAAACCCACTCTATACATTGTTAATGTGGTAAATGACTATTCTAGCTGCAAACGTCTGGTTGTTAATGTAATATCTACATAGGTGTATAGAGGCCCATTTCCAACAACCATCACTCCAGTGTTCTAATGGTACATTGTGTTTGCTAACTGTGTAATAAAGCTATTGGATATTTTGAACCCTTGTGCAAGTATGTTAGCACAGCTGAAAACAGTTTTACTGATTAGAGAAGCTATAAAACTGACCTTCTTTTGAGCTAGTTGAGAATCTGGAGCATTACATTTGTTAGTTCAATTAAACTCGCAAAATGGCCAGAAAAAGATAAGTTTCATGTGAACTCGAGATGAAGGCTATTCCATGCGAGAAATTACCAAGAAACTGAAAATTTCCTACAACGGTGTGTACTACTCCCTTCAGAGGAGAGCACAAACAGGCTCTAACCAGAGTAGAAAGAGAAGTGGGAGGCCCTGCTGCAAAACTGAGCAACAAGACAAGTACATTAGAGTCTCTAGTTTGAGAAATCGACGCCTCACAGGTCCTCAACTGGCAGCTTCATTAAATAGTAGCTGCAAAATGCCAGTGTCAACGTCTATAGTGAAGAGGTGACTCAGGGATGCTGGCCTTCAGGGCAGAGTGGCAAAGAAAAAGCCATATGTGAGACTGGCTAATACAAGGTAAAGATTAATATGGGCTAAAGAACACAGACATTGGACAGAGGAAGATTGGAAAAAAGTGTTATGGAGACGAATCGAAGTTTGAGGTGTTTGGATCACACAGACAAACATTTGTAAGACGCAGAACAACTGAAAGGATGCGGTAAGAGTGCCTGATGCCATCTGTCAAGCATGGTGGAGGTACTGTGATGGTCTGGGGTTCCTTTGGTGCTGGTAAAGTGGGAGATTTGTACAAGGTAAAAGGGATTTTGAATAAGGAAGTCTATCCCTCCATTTTGTAACGCCATGCCATACCCTGCGGACAGGGCTTGATTGGAGCCAATTTCATCCTGCAACAGGACAATGACCCAAAGCACACCTCCAAATTATGCCAGAACTCTTTAGGGAAGAAGCAGGCAGCTGGTATTCTATCTGTAATGGAGCGGCCAGTGCAGTCACCAGATCTCAACCCCATTGAGTTGTTGTGGGAGCAGCTTGACCGTATGGTGCGCAAAAAGTGCCCATCAAGCCAATCAGACTTTTGGGAGGGGCTTCTGGAAGCAGGGGGTGAGATTTCTCCAGATTACCTCAGCAAATTAACAGCTAGAATGCCAAAGCTCTGCAATGCTGTAATAGCTGCAAAGGGAGCATTCTTTGATGAAAGTTTGAAGTAGAAAATTATTACTTCAAATAAAAATCATTATTTCTAACCTTGTGAATGTCTGGACGATATTTCTATTCATTTTGCAACTCATTTGATAAATAAAAGTATGAGTTTTCAGGGAAAATACAAAATTGTCTGGGTGGCCCCAAACTTTTGAACGGTAGTGCACGTGTATACAGGGTCTACCCCCAGCAGGTAGGTATGTATAGGGCTCCCCAGCAGTTAGGTAAAAAAATAAATAAATAATGATTCTCGCCTCTCCTCTGTTCTCTCGCTGGACTTCTCTTTGAATCAGGAGCAGGCGGCATGACGTCATCACTCCGCCCGCTCTGGCACACCAGTTCAGGCGTCTCCTAAGTCCGAAGCCTAGAGAGAGGTTTAGGACATAGTACAGACAGTGGCGCGATGATGTCATTACATGACACCACTGCCTCCAGGATGAGTGTATTCCGGCCGTTCAGCCTCAGACGCTGCCTGCGACGGTGATCGCTGCATCTATGTGACCCAGCAATGCAGCTGAGTGGCGAGCGGGGCCTGTGGGCCCCCTTGGCTCAGGGGCCAGGTCGCAAGTGCAACTGCTGCGACCCCTGCAGCCACTGCTACTGCCTAATGGAGGGGCCTATTTACCTACCTAATGGGGGCTTATATACCTGCCCTCCTACTGAGGTGCCAAATACATACCTACCTACTTAATGGGATACCTATATACCTACCTATCTACCTAATGGGTACCGAGATACCTAAATATTGTGGAGCCTTTAAATATACATACCTAATAGGGTGAGGGGTGCCATATAACTACCTAATGGGGGCCTATATAGCTATCCAGTGAGTGGGTTAATCTACCTCTCTAATTGAGAACTAACTTCCTAAGAGAGGGTCTAGCTATCTGCCTATGTAGTTTGGGGGTGTACCTACCTAGTATATTGGGGTTTTAACTACCTACTATATGGAGACACAAAACTAGACTAAAACTGAGTGCACAAACATGAGCCCCATAGCTGTCTTGGGGTACTTTAGTATTTCGGTCACAAGGAGGTTATTACCATTAAGGGCGCTATCTGTGGGGATTTTTTTTTTTTTTTACAGATGTGGGAATAGGTAGGGAGGTGCTGGAAAACTTCTTTGGTTGAACATGTTGAGGCTTGTTCTAAGTGGAACCTGCCTTATTAAAACACTGAATGGTATTGTCCACAGTGCTGCAACTCAGTTTCAGGATGTTGACAATCTTCTTATAGCCTAGGCCCTATTTATGTAGAGCAACAATTCTTTTTTTCAGATTCCTAGAGAGTTCTTTGCCATGTGGTGCAATGCTGAACTTCCAGTGACTAGTATGAGAGTGTGTGAGAGCAATAACACAAAATTTAACACACCTGCTTCCGGTTCACACCTGAGACCTTGTAATACTAACAAGTCCCATAACACAAGGGAGGAAAAATGGGAAATTGGGCATAATTTGTCAATTTTCACTTAGCTGGTACTCACTTTTGATGCTAGCTGTTTAGACGTTGATGGCTGTGTGTTATTTTGAGGGCATACCAAATTTACACTGTTACACAAACTGTACACTAACTACTTTACATTGTATGAAAGTATCATATCTTCAGTGTTGTCCTATGAAAAGATACAATACAATAATCACAAAAATGTGAGGGGTGCACTCACTTTTGTGAGATATTGTATATGTATGATGGCTTAGCGCATCCTGTGACGGTTCGTAACTGAAATACTGCCACCATGTGGTTGGATGACCACGTGACACGGCAAGGCATTTATACATGTGGGCAAATAGAGGAGGACTTTACAACTGATTGTTTATATTGTAAAAGACACTGTGGCCCGTACTCACCAGCCAGGGATGGTGGTTGAGGGAGCACAATGCAGTACCACCCACTTATCAGTGAAGTGGAGAGTTCCTACTACACTTACAGATCATGCCCACATCGAATCACTATACAGGAATGTACAGTGTAATATGGACAGAACCAACTGGACAGGTAGGGAGAAGGAAGTGGTCTCATGCAAACTCACTCCACTGTGCCTTGTGCCCTTTACTTGTCAATACAACAGATGGATATATATAAACAGTGGGGTTGTTGTCCTGGGACATGAACTCTGCCCTTAAGTGGATGCATTTTTTATTACGGTCACCGGCCTGGGATGGAGCATTTCATATAATATGAGTGCTATATAAATAGATTTGCACTAGAGCTCTAATATCAATACATAGTTTCTTATTATTATTACCCTATTCATAGTGTTTAGACCAACGCTGTCAGTAAGATGCAAATCGCCGGGTCAGGGTATCATTGTTTTGCCTGCTGAGCGTGTTTCTATGTTGCATTGAGATCTTGGTAAACCTGTTTGCAAGTTAGCAATCTGCAGCTTCAGTAACCCTGCAACTTGTGTTGTGTTTTGCTGTCTCGGAGAAGACGGGAGGAGCAGACGTAAGGAATGTGACAGCCTTCATAAGAGTTTGCATAAACCCATTGACTCCAGCTTCTTGGCAAGAAGTCAGCAATTTGCACTATATGGGTTGGTAACACTTGCCTGTTTTTATACGGCACTGGAATGTCCCTGACTTAAGTCTCCAGCTGCCTATGGCCTTCCTAATGCCTGGGTTTTAGGTGGCCCTTTCATTTCCTATTTAATCCTACTGGTATTATGACTCTGTTTCCATTCCAACAAATGTGAGCAACATTTAGTAAATAATAATACAGAACATAAAGAAGAATCTTACAACACTTCTAGCGGATACAATAAAATTTACAGATTATTACATCACAAAGTACCAACATTGTTGTTTTGGATGGGGAAAGGGAGTCGTGACTGCAGGATTAGTGCATAAACATTGTACCCCAAAATGACCAATACTAGGATTCCGCTGCAACAGTTAGTGCTTGACAAGCATATCATTAAAGGGGTTGTCTCACTACAAGGATTGCTTTTTATGTTAAAGATCTTGCAAAATCAAGTCACTTTGCAGTGTGTGTCCATTAACTCTGTCCTACCTATTCTAAGATATTCCCTCTTGTATGGGCTGCATCAGCTCCTCAGGTCGCTATAGCTACAGAGCTGTTGGATCTCTCCTGATAGGCTGCCAGTGCTGGTCGCTATAGCTACAGACCTGGTATCCACGTCAGCTTTTCACTGCAGGCCAGTAGTAGCCAGTAAACACGCCCCTGAATTCAAAAATGAAACCGAGAAACCAGGACTGAGGTAAGATGAATCGATGTAGTGAGACAATCCCTTTAAGTATTAAGACAGTTGTTTCCTGGGGCAGCTGACACTCTGGTCACATTAGCATCATGGTAAAGGAGTACCCTCCCCTTCCTGTGATGTTTTTTGTTATACTTTGTGCTTTTCCTGCATTGTATGTAACCTCCCTTCTCTGCAAGTGAGCAACATTTCCCATTAAAGCTGTCTCCTTTTGCCCTGTAAGGCTATGTTAACATGTTTTTTTCTAAATGGAAAAATCTGAGTCAGAAATGCAAGAAGATACTTTGGATCTCTGCTTCGGTTTTTAAATTTTTGTTTTAGATGCGGCTTAGCCCTATTCCGATTGCGCTAATCCACGTCACACCTGCCCAATACGTTTCTGAGCAGGAACCATTACAAAAAATGGATATGTCCATTCTTTTTTGTCCGCATCACAGATTTGACATTACCCTGGACTGCCCATTCAAATGAATAGGATTTAGTTTTTACATGGATTCTGATGTAGAATTCATGAACTCTATGCTAAAATCCGTTGTGTGAATGTAGCCTAAAACTACAAACCCCAGGATCCTCTGAGTTTTGTTTGTCCTCCTCCCTCCCAACCTCGGTCACATTACACGCCCTTCCTTTCCTATCTTCTGTTGAAAGCTTTCGGAGGCAGAAGTAAGGGGGTGTAGCTTCAAGGGCCTTAGGAAAAAAATAAGATACATTTTGGCCACCTGATCTCCTTGGCTAACACAATGCTATTTACAGTGTGTCCTGAGACACAGAACTGCTGAGCTTCCTCAGAGACTATTTAGAATATATTTCTGTTCTGTCAGACAACCCCTTCACAGTCATTACGTCAAAATATTTTATGGACAAACTGACCTATTTTCACCCAATGGCATCATCTTACCAGACCTGTCGGAATCACAGAGGAGGCTCACTTATATGCACTTCTGTGCTTTGTTGGTTCATGAATTATGTGGGTTGTCTAAGAGGGCTTGTGAGAGGCTTTACCTGCTTTTTGCCTGTGGCACATACTACATTTTAGTTTCTTGATCAGCACTTTAGTAACCCTTCAATAAATCTCACCTCTACAAGGAATTTAGTAGAAGTCTTATAAAAGGGTTGGCTGCTGCAGAGACCCTCTCCTCTACATTTAGGTATTCCCCTTAAAATGGCTGCCCCATCGTGTACCTCTTTTTTATTTCTTATTACTGATTTAAATCATTTTATTTTTATGAAATGTCTGCCTCCTTTTCCTACGGTAATTCTGAGGCACATCAGATCTTTCCAGAAATGATTTGTTCATCCTGAGTTTTTCCTTACGTCTTTTTTGCATCGCTTATGTACTGTACTGCGGATATTCTGCTATAAATCCCACACATTGCTTCCTCCTCTGGCCCGTCCCCCTATGTTTATATCTACTGACCAGCCTGTGGACATACTCATGTACCAGCACATTCCTGGCCTTGTTTATCTCAGGCAGACACAGGATATTTATCACGACTAATCCATGTAACATGACGCTTTGCGCCACAGCTGTAAATTTGGGGTCACACCATCCTCACTGGCAGCATAATGTTTAAATGGAGAGGAAGAGAGGGTGAAGAAGGCATAGAAGACTTAAAAAACCGCTGAGGACCTGTATTTCTTTTAACTTGGAGTTTTGTTTGCATGGTTAGATACGTCTCCCCTACTCAATATCTGTGTCCATACACCAGCACATAAAGAAACCCAACACCCCCCATCGCCAGTCACGGTCCTCAAGGACTCAATTTGTAACATCTGTACTGCAAAGTGCAAGCTCTTCTACCCCTCTGTGACCAGTGTTCCAACTCTAAACTGTCTCCAAAAGTCCATGGACAGGAGCAACGCTGCTTGTAGAAAAAAGCAGGATTCATATTAAATGTCGTCAAAAATATTTGCATGCAATGAAGCAACATTTTTTACAGTATTATTTTGCTTGTCGAAACTAAAGTTTCATGAAAACCTGGCTACCTTTACATGTTTATGTGGGTGCACACAAGTCTGGACATGCTTCAGAGACATGTTTCACTCTGTCATGGACATTAAAGTATATAATTAACTTGTGGGTTGTAAATGGCATGTCTGGCTAGTATTGAATGTTTTGAAATATATGGAGTTGGTTCTTGGGGCCCACCAGTGGAATTGGTTCTTGGGGCCCACCAGTGGAGTTGGTTCTTGGGGCCCACCAGAGGATAGGGTTCTTGTGGCCCACCAGTGGAGTTGGTTCTTGGGGCCCACCAGTGGAGTTGTTCTGGGCCACCATGGAATTGGTCTTGGGGCCCACCAGTGGAGTTGGTTTTGGCCCAGGGGAATTGGTTTTGGGGCCCACCAGTGGAGTTGGTTCTTGGGGCCCACCAGTGGAGTTGGTTCTTGGGGCCCACCAGTGGAATTGGTTCTTGTGGCCCACCAGTAAGACTGTTCTTGGGGCCCACCAGTGAAGATGCTTCTTGGGGCCACCAGTGGAGGTGATTCTTGGGGCCCACCAGTGGAGTTGATTCTTGGGGCCCATCAGTGGAGTTGGTTCTTGTCGCCCACCAGTGGAGTTGGTTCTTGGGGCCCTTCTGTGGAGTGGGTTCTTGGTGCCCACCAGTGGAGTTGGTTCTTGAGGCCCAGCAGTGGAGTTGGTTTTTGGGGCCCACCAGTGGAGTTGGTTCTTGGGGCCCACCAGTGGAGTTGATTCTTGAGGCCCAACCGTGGAGTTGGTTCTGGGGGCCCACCGGTGGGGCTGGTTCTTGGGGCCCACCAGTGGAGCTGGTTCTTGGGGTCCACCAGTGGAGCTGGTTCTTGGGACCCAACCTACAGCTACTGTACATAACTGCACATGTCTCTTGCCTCCTCTTTCTCTGCTTAGACTGGCCCACAGGAGAGCAGGGCTGTGGAATGAGTCCCATGAGTCAACTCCACTGGTGGGCCCCAAGAAACAACTCCACTGGTGGGCCCCAGATAATCCAATCCAGCACTGGGCCCAACAAGCCCAGCAGCCCACCAGGGGTTTCCCCTGCTCCTCTACCGGAAAGTCCAAGCCTAAATACTATGCAAAATGCACTATATAGTAGGAACAACATATTACATTTCCTGTTCCATTGGGAGACCACTCATATTTATGCAGAACTTTGCTTTTTCCAAAGCTGGCAGATGGGCATTTTCTTCTCGGCGTCCATATTCCATATCCATGTGCCTCTATTTTATATGGAGGCACGCAGAGGTGTCTTCTTACAGCTTTGTACATAAGTAGCAACATGTTCTATCACATGCTATATCATGCAGGTATTCTCCCCAGAAGCAGGAATAGTTGTGATTTAGTTAAGATATTGCTGGTTTCACACTTTTCTCCACTAGTAATGTTGCTTTTTGCAACTATTACTTTTATAGTGAGAGAAGGGATTGGGTGAAGGTTATGTGGCAGAATTCTGTCTTGTTTGTGTGAAGTCATATACACCAGGCTATTAGAGGTTGCTGTAGGGGAGGGGCTCTCAACAAATTCCTTGGGGGGCTTCTTGGTTTAAGAGGTGGACGGGGGAATTGGGACCACTATTCAGCAAAGGTTTTCAATATTTTATGCATATTATTTAGAAAATATCTTTTCAGTTCGATATCTTGGAAATGGAGGAATAATATTCTGAGTTTTGGTGGAAGAGCCCACAGGGAAGCAGGGGAAACCTCTGGTGGGCCCCATAGGTATGGCAGGCCTGGAGCTGCTTTTAGAAAAAGAGAAGAAAAGTGGAAGAGTCATTAACAATAGCTCTAAGGTGGACTTCCAGTATCAACTCCACAAACGGACCCCAGTCTGACCCTGTTGAGAACCACTGCTTTAGTGGGACAATTGAGAAGATCCACCTATTACTTTTATATAGGTGACTGTAATGGAAGAATCATGGGGGGTCACATGCTACAGGTGCCTCAGGATCTTCTCAAACAGACCACACTTTCAATGCAGGTTGTCTAGAAATGCTTTCTTTCCTTATCAGGAGCCTTTTTGAATACGTCATTCTCCAATGATGGAATTTATTGACCAACATGGACTTTGCAGTGAACGGATAGTTCCGAAGTATAATTATCAGAACGGTTTGTGAAAGGATGCCTTAGCGTCCTCTTTCCTGTTCCTGCCTTTTCCCTTTCTGCCGTTGCCCTCTACGAAGGATGTTTTCAAAATGTTCAACAAAAATATTCTCAAAAAAATGACTGCTATCTTCCAAAATCAGCGTCTAGTGTTACAGTGAAGCTCAGCCCCATTCATTTAACCCCTTCCTGCCTGGTTGTAATTTTTTGGCTCTTTATTTTTTTCCATCCCACCTTCCAAAAGTCAAAACTTTTTTATTTTTTTCATTTTTTTTTTTAAACATATGAGAGCTTGTCTTTTTGCGGGACAAGATGTACTTTTTAACAATGCCATTGATCATACCAGATATTGTCCTGTTCTCAGTGGGCTAAAATGTGAAAAAAGTTTTTTTTTTATGGTGTTCCCTTTTTGGTGATATGTTATTTGTATTTTGCTGGTTGGTACAATTCCAGTAATACCAAATATGTAGGGTTTTCAGTGACAACTCATTTTTTGTGGGCTGGAATGCAGTAGTTATTGGTACTATTTTGGGATTGTTGCAGCTTTTTGATCACTTTTTATTTACATTTTTTGTAGACTTGATATTACCACAAAAAAAACAACAATTTTGAAGTTTCATTTTTTTAAATTCTACAGTGTTCAATGTACAGGATAAATGAAGTTATATTTTAATAGATCAGACATTTAGAGATGTGACTATACCAATTATGTGTATTTTTTTATTTGTAAAATGGCAAAAGAGGGTGATTTAAATTTGTAATGTTTTTTTTATTTTAAAACTTTTTATTTTTACTTGTAGTCCCCTTACCACTTAGGGGCTCAATCACTTGTATACAGGCTCGGACTGGCCCACAGGGGAATAGGGGAAACCCCCGGTGGGCCCCTGAGCATGGTGGACCTGGAGTTGTTTTTAAACTGCATATACATCCTTGAAAGAGACAGAAAAGTAGAGAAAGAGAGGCAAAAAACAAGGGCAGAGTATATGAGATATGTACAGTCATTTACAGCAGCAGTAGGGTGGGCCCCTAAAATAAATTCCACCAGTGGGCCCAGAAACAGCTCAACTGGTGGGCCACTAGAATCAACTCCACCTGTGGCCCCTAGGTACTCCAGTCCGACACTGCTTGTATACCCTTTTGTATTATGTAGAGAATGAAAAAGGGTGCACCAAGATGGCGCTTCTATTACGGTGCTTCTATTACTTCCTGTCTGAGGCGATGACATGGTAGGGGTGGGGTATTATGGAAGCCTTTCATTTATGGGCTTTCCAAATGTAGCCTGCCCGGGGCCGCTAAACTGTCGTACGTAAACACCCTGCACTCTTATGTGTGTGTTGAAGGGTGGGTCGGGGTAGGCAGGAACAGTAAGCAGTGCAACAGTGCTCAGTGGATAAAACCTGTGGACAGATGTAGCACTATTTTTTGTAGAAAACAGCCATACTATTCTCAACCTATTCAACCCCTTTAAGTCACCTTTGAAAAGGTGGATTCTTGATAATAGATAGCACCCTATGTTTATCAGCTGCCCTGTGTGATTTCACCTTTCACACACATGTCTGAAAGTCTATGTGACAATCGTCAGGCATGGTCACCTTGACTGCCGCTGACAGAAATATTTCACCTCAAATTAAAAGGTAATGTAGCTGCATGCTTTGCTGCTATGTTATTGCTGGTGAAAACGGTACTACTGTCTGCAAGGACACACCGCCTGAGTCTGCAGAATTCTGACATTCCAAAAGAGAACTCCTATGTTCTGACAGAGTTCTTCTTAAGGGTAGATTTTTTCCGATTTAGCTGCAGGGAATTTGCTGCAAAATCTGTATTTGCTACATTTGCATTTGCTGCATTTGCATTTGGGTGAAAATTTTTCACTCACTCTTTGCATTTAAAGAAGGGGTGGGCAATTCATTTTCCCATTGAGCCACTTGAGAAATTGGAATTTAGAAGGCCAGACTAATATATGTAACTCAGTTCTACCCAATACCTATATACTATAGACCCCGAAATTGATTGCTAAGCTCTTATCAATCGACTTGAGGCCTTAACAACCAGCTTAACGACTGTTAGCGACTTCACAACGCAGTAAGTTATATGTCCCCCAGTATAGGTAATAGGGTGCCCCAGTAAGTTATATGTCCCCCAGTGTAGGTAATAGGGTCCCCCAGTAAGTTATATGTCCCCCAGTAGGTAGGTATATAGGTTATATGTCCTCCAGTAGGTATATAGGCAGATTATAGGTCCCCAGCGGGTATATAGGCAGGTTGTAGGTTCCCCAGTAGGTATGTAGCTAGTTTATAGGTCACCCAGAAGGGATATAGGTAGGTTATAGTTCACCTAGGGGGTGGGTAAGTGGGTTATAGGTCCCCCAGCAGGTATATAGGTAGGTTATGGGTCCCCCAGTGGGTATATCGGTAGGTTATATGTCCCCCATTAGGTATATAGGCAGGTTATAGGTCGCCCAGTAGGTTTATATGCAAGTTATATGTCTACCAGCAGGTATATAGGTATCCCAGTAGGTATATAGGCAGGTTATATCTCCACCAGCAGGTATATAGGTCCCCCAGTGGGTAAATAGGCAGGTTATAGGTCCCCCAGTGGCTATATAGGCAGGTTATAGGTCCCCCATCGGGTATATAGGCAGGTTATAGGTCTCCCAGCAGGTATATAGGCAGGTTATAGGTCCCCCAGTAGGTATATATGTAGGTATATAGGTAGGTTATAGGTCCCACAGCAGGTAGAGAGGGCTAATTAAAAATAATTTGCTCTTTGATCCACAGAAGACTTCAACTGTATATGTATCCAGAGGATGCACACACAGTTAGTCCCCGCCGCCATCGCTGATCGCCAAGGTTCCAAGCCGATAGCCTATTTGATCCAAATCTGTGGAGGAAAACTTTGTAGATATGACAAAAGGAGCTTCCCTAAAGCAAAAACAAATTCAAGGCGTAAGCATGATATGACCAACATAGGCTGCTAAATGCTGGTGATAATTTGCATGGGAGAGATTATAATCTATTTCAGATTGGTCAAAACTTTAAAGGGGTTATCAAAACTATCCTACCACCTTCTACTATGCTTCAATAGAAAATTACCCCATACTTACCTCTCCCATCGCCACAGTTCCAGCGCTACCAGAGCTCCAGTGTTGCCCCCGGTCCCTCACTGATGACATCACGTTTATGGCTCACATGAGGCTGCAGCCAATCACAGACCTCTGTGGTCACATGCTGAGGCCAAAGTTTGGCTGAAGCAGATCATGTGATCCATGACCGTGAGACAGGATTGGGACAAGGAATGCTGGTGCTCTAGGCAAATAAGTCATATAGCACCCTTACTGGAAAATTTAGCCCATCCCATGCCGTCTTGCGCCCCCTTTTCTGCCTGGGACAAAGTGGCGCCCTAGGCGGTCGCCTACCTTCACTTACACGTCCCTGCCGTGACACCATGAATGAGGGATCAGGAGGGAACACTGGAGCTCTGTCAGCGCTGGAACGGTGGTGATGGGAGAGGTAAGTATCAGGATGGTAGGATGGTTTTTAAGTCTTGGAAAACCCCTTTAAATGTTAATATGCACGGAACGGATTTGCTGCAGATTTTATGTAAAGATTGGGATCTTACAAATCTCATGCCCATATGGCGGAAATTTTCTGTGTGAAAATTGACTGCACACATGTTTTTATTATGATGCGGATGGCACGCAGGTTTCTCAATGCAAAAAATATGTCATGTACACCCCATTAGGATATGTTAACATTGGGTGGGCATACATGCAGAAAATCCACAGCATGTTACAGTAGCAGCAAAGTGAATCAGACATCCCATCCACCTGCCACAGAACAAATCTGCCCAGAATCAGTGCAGGAATTGATTCGGGGTGAAGATTTTAAATTGACAACATGTCAATTTATGCTGCAAATACACTACAGATATGTGGCCCATTTTCCCTACTGGCAGCAATATCTGAGACAAATCTGTAGTGAAAGTTTAGAGAAACACAAATGCAGATTCTGAACAAAACCCCAATACTAAAAAAAAGTTGAGAGGCTGTGTAAAATGTAAAGAAAAGAAGAAATCACATTTCAGAAGTTGAATGTTAGAAATTTTTCCATGTCATTTAGAACAAATTAACTATTTTAGAAACTGATGGCAGTAATGTATCTTAAAAAATTAGGTCAGGGTTAATCAAAAACTGGAAAAGAAAGTAGAACTGATGAAAAATAGCTGGTGAGTCAATTTTCAACTAAGTCACATGACTGACTATAAAACCAGCATTTTAAAGAGGCAGAGTCTCTCAGAACCAAAGATGGTCAGAGGTTTCCCAACTTGTGAAAAACTACATCTAAAAATTGTGGAACACTATAATAAAAATGTTACTTAAAATATAATTGCAAAGACTTTGAATATTCCACCATCTATGCCACATAATATGATCCAAAGATTCAGAGATGCTAGAGACATTCGTGTGCACAAGGGACAAGGCTGACAGTCAATATTGGATGTTTGTGATCTACAGGCCCTCAGGCATGATTCGGTCATGCAAATCACTGTGTGAGCTCAGGAAAACCCTTAGAAATCATTGTCTGTGAAGACAGTTTGTTGTGCAATCCACAAATGTAAGTTCTAATAAAAATGTAAAAATTTTTGTGTAAACAATGAATTCCATGTCCTAGAGACTCAAAAGGAGAGGGACCATCATGCTTGTTATGTGCGCTCAGTTTTAAAGCCTGCATCTCTGATGATATGAGACTGCATTAGTGCCTATTGCATTGTTGTAGACGGAACCTCAAAGGGGCCAGATCAGTATATTGAATGACACGTGCCAGAGAGTAAGAATTCACAGGCTGACAGTCTGCAGTCAAATGAGTTCTCTGCCTTTATTACAAAAAAACACAAGTTTTTATAGTTGGGCGTAAACAAACATTCCATAGGCAACATGTGACATACATCCACCCCCTTTATTGGTTATTCTTATCTACATATTTGACTAACACAGCCCCCCTTTGTCTAAGAGAAGAAAAATAGTTAAGGCCAGTGGCCATCTTGGTTATCTTCTTGACACAACAGGGTGTGTCTGGACACAGGCGCCATTTTGTGGGTGAAATAGACATTTCACCTAATACATTCCATAACAGCATGGACAGCTTACATGTCTTCAAAGGCACTGAGCTGTATATAGTGCTTTTATAACAACATATTCTCCCATCCACACAGCATCTCTTTCATGGATATATATTTCAACAGGACAATGCTAAACCACCTACTGCATCCATCACAAGAGTATGGCATTGCACAAGAAGAGTCCGGGTGCGGAGCTGGCCGCCTGTGGTCCAGAACTTTGGTGCATTATAAAAATAAAAACCCTGCAAAGCTAACTCAGAATTATTGAGAATCCTACATGAGACAAGAATGGGACAGCATTCCTCTCCCAAAACTCCAGAAATTGGTCTTCCCACTTACAAGACATTTGCAGACTGTTGCAAAAAGAGGAAGGGATCCTGCACAATGGTAGACAGGGCCCTGTCCTAACAATTAGTACATTTTTTCAAATGAAATGGAAAAATGTATTTTTTTGGCAGACATATTCCACAACAAATCCTCAACAAATCTGCCCCCAAATCCATATAACTTGGTGTGGATTGCCGCTATGGAATAACTTGTGGAAATGCTGTGGATCCTCCAATGTGAATATACCCTTAGGGTACGTCCACACAACAAGTGTCAAAATACTCTTCGGAATCTGAATCCTGTGTTGTCTGATGAGTATTTTGACGCAGTTTTCAATGTGGATTTAAATTTTTTTTTTCCTGACGGAATTACAGTCAGTCCCATTCATCTCTATGCGGTTTTGGACACTGATCCGACATTTTGGAACGCGTTTTTTGACCTGGAATCCAGCCTATTATTGAACAGTTTTTTAATCCGACCTCAAGAAAATCCGAGTCGTGTGGACTACAACCTTTTCAGTTGAGGTCTACGGGGATGGTATTACAATCGGATTTTGACGGTTTTTAAAATCCGTATTCGCATGGATTTCCTAGGCGTGTAGATGAACCCTTACTGCACAGAGGGGCGCCAAGCCTAAAAACCATACATGGGTTTCAAGTTTTATATTAGAATAAAAAGCTTCAGCCATAAATCTTGATTAGGTGATTCATACTCTTCCTGCTCAAAATGTGAGTGACATATCAAACACAAGATATCGTGGATTAGATTGACTGATAAAAATAGAAACGTGAGGCAGAGGAACACAATATAGTGATGGGATGGGAAGCATTCTACTGATTGCTTGGTGTACACCTTCTGATGACTCCTCCTGGGCAAATGTCACATTCCTATAGACTGTACACATACGTAGGTGACATATATCAGACATGCCAGCTCAACCACATTGAAAACATATTGCATAACTGCATGGCTCCTATTTCTGTTGTTGTTTTGATCTGTAGCATAGATGTGGCAAACTCTAAAGCGTTATATGCCATCCATTCAATAGAATGTGATGCACTAAATGTCAATGTAATACAATACATGTCAAGCAGGTTAGGAGACAGCTAGATTGACAGTACGAAGCAATATGTACGAAATCTTGGGACAGACTGGACAATATAACTCAAATATGAGTTGCATATGATTCACTTAGACTGAGATACTGAAAGGGTATTAGCAGGGCAGGATTCATTGTGGACTATGTAACATTATGGGAAATGTGATACCCGCTATATTTACTGGAGCCTATTAGCACTAGTGCAGACTTACTACATATGTGCCAAATGATGAAATGACCCCCTCCGAAGCTGGAATAGGGATGTAATGGAATTTTATCTGAGACTCTACTGATCTTTTACAGCATTCCTGGGGAAAGATAGACGTATGGACACCACCGGAATAACATAACATCCAGGAGCAGACAGCTAGTCTTTAACATGGGCTTTGCTACACAATGGGGAACATTAGTTTTAAGATAGGTCACAGCCAGAAACAGCTGGGACAGTTCAGATCCAGTGAAAGACGCAGTATGAGATTAAAATAGGTACATAGCGAAGTCAAAAGAGTGTTACTAAGAAGCAACTGACGTATATAGTGGCATGAGAGTAAGCCCATACTAGCTAGGCCCACCCAAATCCCGTATTGCTAACCCTCCACCCAGGGCCGTTCCTAGGCTAAATTGCACTAAGAGCGAGGTGAAGAAATTTCGCCCCCCGCCCACGCCCAACCGGAAAATAATTCGCCCCAATGGCTCACCATCAACCAAAATTAAAATTTACAAAAAGTTTTACCACAATGTGCTACGTATAAAACTACTAAATAAGAGTCATAAAGGTACCAAATAACACTGAAACACAAAACCAGAATACCAGACTAATAGTGCCAATGTCCTACTAAGACCACATATCACCAGCACATAGTGACCGGATACCGCCACCATATAGAGACTGAATAATACAAACTGACCATTACTGAATACAAAGCATTATACTACAACCAATTTACCTGCATACAGTGACAGATACCAGCTGTACACAGGCTCTGCAGACATACAATCGATTACAGTAAAGTTACATCCAGGGACTTACACAAGATGTATCTGAAGAGTTGTTCTCTTCCTCTTCTTCTTCTTCATTTGTCCCAGACGCCATGAAGACTTCTTAAGGCCACAATTCTGCACTGTAGAATTTACAAAACGAACATCTTAGACGCCTCACTTTATCATCACTTCTCTACCAATTCCTACCTCTGTACAAACTCCCGATCTATAGCACCTCATATGGTAGCCATGTAGTAGCCCCTGTAGCCAGACAGTAGCCCCCTATAGCCAGACAGTAGCCCCCTATAGCCAGACAGTAGCCCCCGTATAGCCAGGTATATGCCCGTATAGCCAGGTAGTGCCCCTTATAGCCAGGTAGATGCCCCTATAGCCAGGTGATGCCCCTTATAGTCAGGTAGTGTCACCTAATAGCCAGGTAGTGCCCCCAAATAGTCAGGTAGTGCCCCCAAATAGCCAGGTAGTGCCACCTAATAGACAGGTAGTGACCCCTAATAGCCAGGTAGTACCCATATAGCCAGGTAATATGCCCTCTGCAGTTAATGATAATAAAATAAATAAAAAGTACTCACCTCACCACGATGCCACGGTCCCCGCGTTCAGGTCCAAGAGCTGCTGAGCAGTGTAAGCGGCGTGACGTGATCACGCTGCTTACGCCATCACACAGCTCCCAGGGATCTCCTTGGCGGCAGAGCTGCCGGCCGAAAAGATCCCAGCGCCGCAGGGGGCGCGGTGAAAGCCGTGCGCCCCCTGCGATGCTGATACATACAGGGGAGGAGGCAGGACGGTAACGATCCTTCCTGCCTCCTCCCTGTACCAGCAGCTGCACAGCGTGTGTGCAGCTGCTGAGTGACTCTGCGCAGCACTGTTACAACGGCTGCGCAGAGTCCTAGGCCGATCTTCAAGTGGGCGGCGCCCGCCTCGGGTGAGCAGACCCTCGCGCCCAGGGTGATTGCCTGCCTCGCCCGCCCCTAGGAATGGCACTGCCTCCACCTCTCGGTTTCAGTCACAAATTACTGACACTCCATGCAATTGGGCACTTACAGGCACTTATATGTATATAGGTGTACTGTCTGTATATAGATGTACTGCCTGGGTGGCAAGAGGTATTGTCTGTATATAGATGTACTGTCTGGGTGGCAGATGGTACTGTCTGTATATAGATGTACTGTCTGTATATAGATGTACTGTCTGTATATATATGTACTGCCTGGGTGGCAAGTGGTATTGTCTGTATATAGATGTACTGTCTGGGTGGCAGATGGTACTGTCTGGGTGGCAATAGTCTGAGTTATTGTACTCTGTATATAGATTGTATATGTCTGTTAGGTGGCAGATGGTACTGTCTGGGTGGCAGATGGTACTGTCTGTATATAGATGTACTGCCTGGGTGGCAGATGGTACTGTCTGAACATAGATGTACTGTTTGTCTATAGATGTACTGTCTGGATGGCAGGTGGTACTATCTCAGAGCTCCGAGGTCCCCAATCACTGGCCGCAGGGGTCATGTGCCCACTAGCAGAGGGAGGCAACTTTACATTGTGGAACTCCTTTCAGTACATGGATGTTTTGGATCCAGTTCAAAGCTGCTTTCCTCTCCAGCTAATGGACAGGGATCCATTAGCTGGGATAGGTTTTGTTTGTAGTAGGATTTTCTGAAGCAGATCACCCCTTTAACCAAACTTGGACTGGACCACAGAAGAGCAGGGGAAACCCCGAGTGGGGATCTGTGCTTGGTGAGCCCCTGAGAATATCAGGTCTGGAGCTGCTTTGCAGAGAAGGAAAGGTAGAAAACAACAGGTATGTACAGTCTTCAAGGCTGTCATAAGTAATTTCAGAGCCTCATACAGCTGAAGCATCCTGCACCATATCAGTGGAGCCCTTTTTTATGCACTTTCATCAGGACCCCTGACAGGAGAACTACCAGTAATGCCCTCATGGCACCCCTTGCAGCCATGTACAGAAACTGTGGGGTGAGCCCAGGAATCAACTCCACTGCTGGGCCCCAAGAAACAATTTCAATCATCGGCCACAAGAGTCAACTCCACTGGTGGGCCCTTAGCATCAACTTCACTGGTGGGCCCCAAGAATCAACTCCACTGGTGGGCCCCAAGAGCCAACTCCACTGGTGGACCCCAAGAACCAACTCCACTGGTGGGCCCCAAGAATCAACTCTGCTGGTGAGCCCCAAGAACCAACTCCGCTGGTGGGCCTCAAGAATCAACTCCGCTGGTGGGCCTCAAGAATCAACTCCACTGGTGGGCCTCAAGAATCAACTCCACTGGTGAGCCCAAGAACCAACTCCACTGGTGGGCCCCAAGAATCAACTCTGCTGGTGAGCCCCAAGAACCAACTCCGCTGGTGGGCCCAAGAATCAACTCCGCTGGTGGGCCTCAAGAATCAACTCCACTGGTGAGCCTCAAGAATCAACTCCACTGGTGGGCCTCAAGAATCAACTCCACTGGTGGGCCTCAAGAACAACTCCACTGGTGGCCCCAAGAATCAACTCCACTGGTGGCCCCAAGAATCAACTCCGCTGGTGGGCCTCAAGAATCAACTCCACTGGTGAGCCTCAAGAATCAACTCCACTGGTGGGCCTCAAGAACCAACTCCGCTGATAGGCCCCAAGAACCAACTTCGCTGGTGGGCCCCAAGAATCAACTCTGCTGGTGAGCCCCAAGAACCAACTCCGCTGGTGGGCCTCAAGAATCAACTCCACTGGTGAGCCTCAAGAATCAACTCCACTGGTGGGCCGCAAGAACCAACTCCACTGGTGGGCCCCAAGAATCAACTCGCTGGTGGGCCCCAAGAATCAACTCTGCTGGTGAGCCCAAAAACCAACTCCGCTGGTGGGCCACAAGAATCAACTCCACTGGTGAGCCTCAAGAATCAACTCCACTGGTGGGCCTCAAGAAACAACTCAACTGGTGGGCTACAAGAAACAACTCTACTGGTGGGCCTCAAGAAACAACTCCACTGGTGGGTCCCAAGAACCAACTCCAATGGTGGGCCCCAAGAACCAACTCCACTGGTGAGCCCCAAGAACCAACTCCACTGGTGGGCCTCAAGAATCAACTCTACTGGTGGGTCCCAAGAATCAACTCTGCTGGTGAGCCCCAAGAACCAACTCCACTGGTGGGCCTCAAGAACCAACTCCGCTGATGGGCCTCAAGAATCAACTCAGCTGGTGGGCCCCAAGAACCAACTCCACTGGTGGGCACCAAGAACCAACTCCACTGGTGGGCCCCAAGAACCAACGCCACTGTTGGGCCCCAAGAATCAACTCTACTGGTGGGCCCCAAAAACCAACTCCACTGGTGGGCACCAAGAACCAACTCCACTGGTGGGCACCAAGAACCAACTCCACTGGCGGGCACCAAGAACCAACGACACTGGTGGGCCCCAAAAACCAACTCCACTGTTGGACGCCAAGAATCAGCTCCACTGGTGGGCCCAAGGCAGCCCAGCCCGACACTGCCTCAGACATATGTTGGAGTTGGCTCTGTACCTTCCCATGAATATCTACTACTGATAAGTTGGTGGTAAGCTTACATCAATGCAGGACTGTTGGTGGCCCAGGTAGATAATCACAGATTGGCAGGCAAATAATTGAACAGCTCCTGTTGGAATATAAAAAAACTATAAAAACATCCACCTAATAAAGACAGACTTTAATATTAAGTAATCAATGGATTGTCAAAAATGTCGTAGCAAAGACAGATGATTAACAACACGCTGACTTGGCAATTCCAAATCTAATTATGACACTGGAAAATACAAGCATTAAATTGTACCTCATACTAAGCTCTTAAAGACAAACACGTCCTGTCACATGTTTAAGTGATCAGTTTATGATGTATCCATGTGATGGAGACTACTGTATGGACACCACTACATCTATGGCCCCTGGATGTAGACCAGCAGGTGGTCCACTGCCTGGTACAGCAGGAGCAGAGCTGGATTTCTCACTAGTAACTGGCAGTTCTTGCTTTCTACATCACAAGGACTTCTTTTGTTAGATTTTCTTTTGATACGGGAGGGTTATAAAATAACGTATGCCGATTCAGATACAATCTCATTGTGATGAAGAAAGGGCTGGACTGATGCAGAGTAACTTCAAGGAAGTATTTCATCAGCCGTCATGAGACAACCGCTATCCTTGTGTGTATGTGAGGAGCTGTGCAGTATTACATAGGGTTTAGGTTACAAAATGTAGCACAAGTACAGTACAATGCAAGTGAATGGGGTTTTGGAATATTGTATTTAAATACTAAAGTGAATGTGAGAAAATATTGTGTAAATATCAATCTTCAGCATGCATCTGTCATGGAGAACATGGAGGAGAAAATCCATGTCAAAATCTGGATCTAGAAACAATATATGGTTTTTCACATCAAAAAACTTTGTTTGAAAAAAATAAGCGCAAATGCACACTGGTGTGGCAGCACTACATATACATATTCCAATATCAGAGGCACACTATGGACTAAAGAAACTAACAAAAGGGACATAGGAATTTTGGAAAAAGCACATTCTGCTAACTAAGATACATGGAAAATTTTTGAGGTTCTTAGTTCACATTCTTGATCAAAACTGCTTAAGCCCACCTCCGAAACGTCAACGAGACCACAATGCAGGTGGGTCCTACGCTATTGTTACCTCTCTTTTGGGTCTTGTTCAGATCTGCATACTTCAGGGAGCGATGATACTTGCTTCAAAGCACACTACAAGACCCAAAAGAGAGGTAACAATAGCGTAGGACCCACCTGCATTGTGGTCTCGTTGACGTTTCGGAGGTGGGCCTAAGCAGTTTTGATCAAGAATGTGAACTAAGAACCACAAAATTTTCCATGTATCCTAGTAAGCAGTAATGCTTTTTCCAAAATTCCTATGTCCCTTTTGATAGTTTCTTTAGTCCATAGTGTGCCACTGATATTGGAATGTGTATATAAAATCTGTATCTAAACCCACTTGTTAAAGGGGTATTCCTATCTCACTAAATTTTGCTGGGAAGTTTAAGCAGACCAGTTTACCAAAATGTTTCCTTTACCTTCATAGTGATATCTTTGTGTACAATCTGTTGCCTAGATTACCGACCATGTACTGACTTTCTGACGTTTCTCGTGGACACGTTGTTGGGCATGAGCATTTCTGCACATGCGCATTTGCTCCTGGCCCAATCATGGCAACGTTACACACATCGCTTGTAGAGAATTGCTCCAGGGCATGCACAGAATCACTGGAGCAGTTTTCCACGTCATCCCTCCTGGTGCAGTCTCTTTGTCTATGCTACCAGTCCTTCCTTTGCCCATGTTATATACAAAAAAGCTACGGGTCTTCGGCACAAGCCGTAGTGGGGTCTATAGAAAGAACAACAGCTCCCAGCCATGTTTGAGGAGAGAAACCTGTCCCTCCATTAGCATAGGATGGCTCCAGGGAATGTGCATGAGCCCTGAAGCTGTCCTGAATTCTGACGTTTCTCATGGCCAGGCTGTTCTGCATGAGTATTTCCGTACCCGTGCATTTGCTTCTGGCCGAGCCACAGTAATGTTACATGTTTATAAAGAATTGCTCCAGGGCAAGCACAGAATCCCTGGAGCAGTTCTCAATGCTATCCCTCCTGGTACAGCCACTTTGTCTACACTTATGCATCAGACTAAGGTGGAAGGGGTTTTACTTCATGGTCTTCATGCCAACCATGTATACCATTGGGCAATGACTGGACCACGGAGCTCCCCACGCTGCCAATGGTGATGAATACTGAGTATTGATCAGGACTAGTTCAGGTAAGCAGCGCCATGATATCATCAGAGTCGCTCAGTCAGTCATCGCTTGAATTAAAGGGGTTGTCTCATTACAAAGATTGTTTTTTATGGTAAAGATCTTGCAAAAACAAGTCACTTTGCAATATATGTCCATTAACAGTATCCTACCTATTCCAAGATATCCACTCTTGTATGAGCTGCAACAGCTCCTTAGGTCGCAATAGCTACAGACCTGTTTGATCTATCATGATAGGCTGCCAGCACTGGTTGCTATAGCTACAGACCTGGCTTCTACTGCAGCCTAGTAGAAGCCAGTAAACACACCCCTGAATTCAAAGTGAAACCAAGAAAACAGGACTGAAGTAAGAGGAATCAATGTTGTGAGACAGCCCCTTTAACGGTCAGTCAATAATAGAGAACGCTCCATCTGCTGAGAACCACAGCACCAAGGGGCCTAGATGACAAAGAGAAGTGGAAACCCCTTTAATACAAGAAAAATCTCCAGCATTAGAATATGGTGCTACTTCCTATAATAGAATCTGGAAGTGATCACACATGTTAAATAACCTCTACACTACTTCAGCTCTTCGAGGGCGGTTTTTTTTGCTAGTTAGACCTTTTTCACACTTTGTAGTTTTTCTCTAAGGGAGAACTATGCATTTCCACACAATCCCTTTTACCTGGAGCCCTTATTATGGAGCCCTGGCACTCTAGGCCACCATGTGGTGCCTTTTTAGGTACCATATTTTCCAGTGCAAGCAGTGCTTTTAGGGGAGGGCAGCTATAGAATACGGCCAGGGATATGGCCACAGATATGTGGAAGGGATCATCACCAACGCTGATCCTCTCTTGCCCGGATGTTGTTTAGAGAACGACAATTTCAAATTGCAAAGAGAAAAAGAAATGTTTCCAGCATCACGAGAGCGTTATCAATCCAAGAAAATCTTCTTTTTAATTAATAAATATAAAAATCTCGTCAAAACCTCATGTCTGTGTGTAAACGCTTCAGACTGAATTATTAATCATAGCTATTATCATAGTCTTTATCCCTTCCATGTGATCAAGCTGACATATCTTTGATGCTTCTTAAAGGGGTTGTCTCACTACAAGGATTGCTTTTTATGTTAAAGAATTAGCAAAAACAAGTCACTTTACAATATGGGTCAATTAGCAGTGTTCTACCTATTCCTAGATATCCCTTCTTATATGGGATGCATCAGCTCCTCAGGTCGCTATAGCTACAGACCTGTTCAGTCTCTCATGATTGGCTGCCAGCACTGGTTGCTATAGCTACAGACCTGGCTAATACTGCAACCTAGTAGAAATCAGTAAACACACCCCTGAATTCAAAATGAAACCAAGAAAACAGGACTGAGGTAAAAGAAATCAATGTAGTGAGACAACCCCTTTAATTTAGCCTTAGTCTGTAGGTACTCCTCCCTAAAAGCATTGCTTGTATGGGAAAATACAGTGCCAAAGATGGAACCACTTGTGACCCACAAAGTGCCTAGAGTTTCATACGGGGGTGTCTGTGCTGGAACCCCAAAAATCTTGGCTGGAACACGAAGCTGAAGTTGGTTTCTTATTCACCAGTTTCGGGGCTGAAGTTGGTTTATTATTCGCAGGAAAATAGTGTTTTGTTTTTTAAAAGGATAAAAAATAGGAAAATGTATCAGCTTAATAAATATCATTACAGTGATGTGGACCAAAACCCTGAACATGCAGGACAGCTTTAGCTGAGACACAAGCAGTTTTCGGCTATGTTCACACGGCGTAATTGCAGGGCGTACAGTACGGCTGCAATTACGCCGGGTGTTCGGGAGTCGCGCTGATACGCGCCCACCGGCCCCATCATTCATTATCTAGACATTCATTTATCTCCCCGCACGTACAATACGATCATATTGTACAAGCAGGGAGAGGAGGCGTAATCCATAGTTCCCTATGAGAACTGTGGATTACCGTAATTTCAACGCGCATCTCACTCGTATTAGAGCGCAAATACCACGCGAAATGCGCACTGAAATTTGACCGTGTGAACATAGCCTTACACTCATTCTGTCTACTCAGGCTGTTGGTTATTCTATAGCAGTGATTAGCATAGTGTCTTTTTAGGTAGCTGAGCTGTTACACTGACAAGTGCAGGAGATGATATCTCCTAATTAAACACAAGGTACAAGTGCTGTGAGCACTGAAAACAATGGCTTATCTGTAATCTTGTTAGAGATGTTTGCTTTGGAGCTCAGTCCATCCATGGGATAACATTACTCCCCGCTCTAAACTCTCTTCTCTATTCAGATAACAGTTATGGTCAGTGAAGCAGGTAACCATAGAAACCTGTGGCTTTGGATTCCATGTTGGATTCATCATTAACCTGAGTCCCATTAATTTGAATTAGGCAATCGGTAACTGCAGCCTGGATTTCCTATACTACGAACTTCAAAGCCAAGGTGTGGGAAAAAAAGAACGGACGTGTGAATTCTGTGAAGTGGATCATCCTGGGATTCTGCTTCAGGCAGGGATGACGTGGGTGAGTCCCATAGGAATGGGGGTAATCTGCATTCTAGGGTATGTTGACACGGTGTCCTTTTGTCCGTATAACATACTCTTTTTAGCTGCGTTTTTGGATCCGTGTGTCGGTCCCTAAACATGCAGCTAATCGCAATGTGCTTTTACATTGCTTTTACTATGAAACACGCATCTGCGTTCACACAAGCATGTCAATTCTTGGTCCGAAAGACGCAGGAGTCCTATATAAAATGATAAGGTGCGCTCCTGCTGCATCCAACACGCAGCTAACAAATAGCAATGTGCTTCTACATTGCTTTTAATACGAGACAGGCATCGGTGTTCAGACGAGTGATCGCCGATGCGTCTCACTGCGTCTTTCGGATCCGTACCAAGAATTGACGTCAAAAGACTCAGGAGTCCTATTTAAAATAATAGGGTGCGATCCTGTGCATGCAACACGCAGCTGCATGCTGGATACGTGTTGGATCTGTTTTAGATCTGAAAGACGCTGCGCTTTTGGATGCGCTTTTCAGATCCAAAAACGCCGTGTGAACATACCTCTAATCAGAGGTGAAAACCGACTGTAAAACTAAAATCTGCGGCAGGTGAGCCGCTCAAATGCCATGTCGGATTTTTTCCAATTAGGAAACCTGACACATGAACGTATCCTTATGGCATATGTGAGATAATAGACAAGTTCTGTTTACTGCTCTTGCTAGAGCTCAGGAGTCAGACTCAAGGCCCCAATCTGGCTCTTTTATGTGGCTTCCTCCAAGGCCCTTTGAGGACAACCACAATGCTGATGTGGGCACGGGGAGAATGAGTTTGATATTACAGTGTCCTAGTAATGTGGATCTAGAGGGCTGCTGATACTGTAATAATAGTAGTGAGATCTCCAGCAAGGTCAGGGCGGCTCACACCCCCGCGCTCTGTGTACTGCAATCTCCCCTTCACCATGATAGTAGTGAGGGGAATAATCCTTATAGCAGGCATCCTCAAACTGCGGCCCTCCAGCTGTTGGGAGACTACAACTCCCATCATGCATTTATATAATCTATAACAGTGGGAATGATGGGAGTTGTAGTTTCCCAACAACTGGAGGGCCGCAGTTTGAGGATGCCAGCCTTATAGTATCAGGGTGCTGGCAGGGGCTCTGTGGGCGGGAAGTGATCTGTTCTATGGATCCCCAGATCCAGCGATCACCCCGGAACCAGGAGATCTCTCCCCCTTCTCCCACTGCTATGACGTCACCACCGTTTACTCTCCAGTCTCCGCCCCCCGCCTGGCTCCTCCCTCCAGCAGTTTAAACCGCAGAACGTGACGTCGGCGGGGGGCGTGGCCGGGGCTATGTGACGTAGCTGTCAGCTGTTGAAGCCGTTCTGATGATTGAGCCGGCAGAGGCTGTGCTGTACACAGTGCTGGGCATCTACCTCACCGGGCCTTCTGTATAGCGCGCTGGACACTGGCTGTATACACTGACTGCTGCACGGTAAGGACTGCTGGCCCGCACATAGCATTACCCTGCCTCTGTGCGGATGACCTCGAGGTGATGGTGATTGTGTTACGGTCCTAGGGCTGGGGCGCTTCTATCTAAACTTTGTACTGTAGGGTCTATAGGATTGCATGGATTATATGTCACTGATGGCTCCCTCCAGCACCACAGGGGTTAATCTGTGGCAGGGCTGTCATGTCTGTATGGGTGACAGGCGGTGCTGCAGGGGTTAATCTGTGGCAGGGCTGTCATGTCTGTATGGGTGACAGGCGGTGCTGCAGGGGTTAATCCCTGTTCATCAGGCGCTGTATAGGTGACAGGCGGTGCTGCAGGGGTTAATCTGTGGCAGGGCTGTCATGTCTGTATGGGTGACAGGCGGTGCTGCAGGGGTTAATCGGTGGCAGGGCTGTCATGTCTGTATAGGTGACAGGCGGTGCTGCAGGGGTTAATCTGTGGCAGGGCTGTCATGTCTGTATAGGTGACAGGTGGTGCTGCAGGGGTTAATCTGTGGCAGGGCTGTCATGTCTGTATAGGTGACAGGCGGTGCTGCAGGGGTTACTGCTTGTGTCCCCATGTATTTGTTGTATACACACAGCCTGTAGTAACCTTTACTATGGCATCGGGGCATTGATATTCATAGGACGTGCAGGGGCCGAGGTGGCGGCTCGATCTCCCTCTTCTAGCACAATATAATCCGAGCTGTGATGTCACTTGCTGAAGAGCAGATGTTGTTATAGGTGACAATGGACAGAGAAGGGTGGGGGAGGGACGGAGGACATCTTGGCCTTTCACCCTGTGTAAGGTGATGTTGTCCATCTGATTTGCCTCCCGGTGCTCCTAATCCTGCAGTTGCCCCCCCCCCCCCAGGCTCTTTGTTTACCCTGCCCCATTGTGTGTCCTGCTCCCTTCTTCTTGTCCCTGATCATCTTTCCTCCATCTGTACCTCTCCCCCTCCTCCTCTTCATCCTCTCTCAGGGTGGGCTTTGCTATATCCCACTCCCCTTCATCCCTCTGTTACTCCTGGGGGGGGGGAGAGGTGCTATAGAGGACATTAATGTCCCTGCTCACCCCTCCCTTCTTCCTAAGCTTGGCCTGTCAGTATGCAAATGTATAATCCGGGTCTGTTTAAAGCCCAGGATGCTTGATGCAGGGGGTGGGGTGTCATCTGCTGGAGAAATCTGCTTGAAATTTCAGTCCTTCTATGGAAATCGAAATGACTGTCAGGTGTCTGGAGCCGAACGCCATTCCCCGAGACGCTGTGCCCTGCGTGACAAGGATACTTTCTCCAGCCCCTGGACAGGAAGGGGTTAACGGCGTCTCCCCTGAAGCCATCTCCGCTCTGCTCCTGTTATGTGGATGATGAGGCATTACAGCCGGTGACATTCACTGACTGCAGTATGCTCATGGCCAATATTTAGATCACTTCTAATGAAGTATTTCATAGGCTGCATATTCATCAGTCCCCGTTAAGTTGTAAAGCTAGGAAAAAGTTAGAGGAGGGGCTAAGCCATGAGTGGGAGGAGCCATAGGACGCATGTCATAACAGACGGTGGCGGACCCTGGGGGGGGTGCGACCGCAGGCATTTCTATATCGTGTTTACCCGAGCAGCACCAGCTGTAAACAGGATCCACCTGCCGTATACTTCACATGGACGGATCCGGTGACGTGGCTGGATTTGCATATGACATTGAGCGTCACACTTCTGGGCCTGTCCTCCACTGAACTTCAGGAGGTGCCCAGAATAACCCTGCTCCTAAATCAAGCTGTTTACCTTTCCAAACCTACTTGACGCTGTTAACGCTCAAGTACATGTGTCCTGCGGAGTTGCTCCAGTTCTGTCTGGGCTTAGGACACCATTGCTCAATCTGTCGGGCAAGTTAGAGCCTGTATTAGGATGAAGTAAGGTGGAGATCAGCAGCCACCGAGACGGGGCTTCAGGTGGTCCCAGGGTGGAATGTGTGTGGTGGCTAATGTACAACACATCCATAGTGATAGTTGGTGTAGAAAGAGGTGCGGTGCCCCTGCTAGGGGTCTAGGGGGTCTCAAACATGTGGCACCGGAGGCTTCATCTCCACCCACTCTCGAGGCGTCCTTGGGGATGCCAGGGTCTGGCTGTCATGACCAGGATCGGAGCTACTTCAAGGGATGGTCCACCTTGTAAGAAAATCAAACCAGCAGCTCCTGGGGCCCCAGTAACCTAAAAATCAACTTGTACTCGCCTTCCTCTGATCCCCGGCTCCAGCGTCACTGCTCTTTGGTCTGTTCTTTTCATTCTTCAACTAACAGGGACGTCGCAGCCGCTGATAAGCTGCAGTGGTCACACGCCTCCGCTCAGGACAGTGATGTAAGCAGAGACGTGTGACCACTACAGCCAATGAGCTGCTGCGGCAGTGATGTCCCCATTTGGAACTTCAGGAATGAAAAAACAGGAGGCTGGAGCCGGGGACTGGGAGAAGGGAGTATAAGTTTTGTTAATTTACTGTGAGACCAGGAGCAGCTTGCTTGATTTTGTTACGGTATTAAGTGAACAACCCCATTAAACTCCGATGCTGCGGTGAATGGCGCCTGCGGCATGTAAGGCATTTGATTTAGGGGCTCCCTCTAGATCTCGACAGAACTCTACTGTGCAGTTGCGGGGTACTGAGGATTGCTATGACAGCTGGAGGTCTAATAACGGCTGCCAGGCCATGAACTGCGATGTATCACCCTGTTTCCCCCAAAATAACCCCCCAGCAGGATTTTTCAGGATCTCTTAAAAGATAAGCCCTACTCCAAAAATAAGCCCTAGTTACAGCTCATTAAAAAGTGTCCAGGCAGCTGTACATGTCAGTATAGTACAGCAGGACCGATACAGTAGCCCCTGCATCAATGAAAGTGGCACTCAAAGCACCCCACAACAATAAGGACATGGCAATGGACAAATACCGGTATTTGTCCTGTTTTGCGGCCGTCCCTACGGCCGCGGGGGGAAGGGGGGGCCAGCTTTTCTCTGCAATGAGCGGAGAAAAGCCGTCCCCTTTCACATTCACTTGCACATATTCCGGTCGAAAACCGGATGGAAGAATGTGCATGTAGAATGACTTGCGGGCGGCCTGCGGGCGGAAAAACCGCCAGGTGGAAAACCCGTGCAGTGTGGACTGCTGCACGTGTTTTCCATAGGAGCCCGTTGTGCTCATTTTCGGCTGGTTTTTCAGACGGTCTGCAAAACCACAAACCGTCCGAAAACCCGTGCCATGGGGACATGCCCTAAGAGTTGGTGCCAGGCTCTCACACACTGGTCGGGTGGTCCTGCTGCCATCACTCCACTCCTGAGCATTGTGGCCCAGTCACCAGGGGAATCCCACCACTACATTTGGCTGCAATGGAAGGGCAGGGGAGCAGATGGTGACGCAGATCTGTGTGCGAGAGCCCCTCCACCATAAGCACTTGTCAGATGTAGTGGGGGTATGGTGTGTGTGATTCTTTGGGGTGCTGCTTTTCTTGGGGCCTCGACATCCACCCTTTACTGCAGTGCAGTACTGTATGTACCTGTAAACAGAGGAACAGGAAAATAAGACCTCCTCTGAAAATAGGCGTAGGGCAAAAATAATATAAGACCCTGCCTTATTTTCAGGGAAACCTGGTACACAGCGAGAGATCGCACAGTCCAGTCCCATATTGGGATGCGTGAAAAAAAGCTGAATACGAAGCAAAGACCAGATAGAAGTAGACCCATTGGTATCAGAGCGGCCTCGGCAATAACTTCGTATTGCATTGAATTGAAATGAATGCGGCCCGACAACTTCACTATGTGCATGAATTTACCCAGCAGAGTTTGAGAGCCCTGACCTGGTGTCTGCCCCACAACCCTGGCTCTGTGGGGAGGACAACCAGTATCTGGCTCCTAGGTGGACACTGGGGTGGCAGCCAGGGACTACACTGCACTCCCTAAGCTTTGGCGAAACCCAATGACTGAGGGTTGGAAAAGGGGCTTCTCTTTTCAGGGTGGCCGGTGATGGACCGCATCCGGGTGACATATTGTACTGGAGCCTGGACCTGAGCCTCATCTATCCCGGGAGTAGTCATTGCATTCCTTCCTTATAAAGTAAATATCTGGAGGAAGGTGGACTGTGGTCAAGGTGTTGACATGGGATGGGCTTTAGGTTGCCCTGGATCCACCTATAAACACATGAGCTCAGCTTGTGTACAGTATGGGACCGCTTCTGGCATCTGCAGATCGTGTTCGTGTTTTTTAAAGGAGTTGTCGCCTCTCCGGTAAATTAGGTGTAATTACTATATGAGGAAATGTGATGCAACTCCCTGATATGCTGTTATTCTTTGCTTGCTGTCAGTGAATGTTTACACTTGGGGCTTGTCCCCACAGCAGGTTTTACAGTTTTCGGTTTTGAAAGCCATCTGTAAGCCGGCTGTCAAACTTTATTACGGATCTTAATGGAAAATCTGTACGGCGGTCCCTACTGCACGGATTTTCCGCCTGACTTTTTTACACCGCCGGCGGAGCGAAAAACATAGAACATGTTCATTCTTCTGCCTGGCTTTCGGACGGAACATGTCAATGTGAAGGGGGGGGGGGGGCGGCTTGAATCCACAAACCACGGAGAAAAGCCGTCCCCCTGCGGCCGTGTACACGGCTCCAAAACAGAGCACATACCGGTGGGATAATCCGACTGGTATTTGCTCTGTGCCGTAGGGACATGCCCTCTTAGAGGCTGACTGGGCACCAGTCCTGACCTAGGTCTTCCCATACAGCGGATAGCTTCTACACATCAGTCTAGCATGACAGAGGGGGTTTTACTGTTTTTCCTTGTGGAGGCCGCCACCTATGCTTCCAGCCCGAGCAATGCTCCTAGGGAAAAAAATATGTAAATTAGAGGATTTTTTTCCAACTGATGCAGTGTGACAATTATTCAGCTGTGAGATGCACCCTAAGGCCAGATGGGGTTTTAGTATCTGAATTACACAAGGATTCATCCGCAGTGTGTCAGACCCTTACAGTATGGCTCTGTAATACGGCTCTCATACACCACTGTACGCCCATAAAGTTCCCATGTGCGCCTCCATTTATATACAGGGAGGTTTTTCGCTCACAAATTTACATTATTTGGTGGGACAGAAATGATGGTGTGCCTCGTTGTTGTGGAGCTGTTCTGCAACAGAAGCATCTAGAGGAGTACATGGTGCCTCATAGAGAAGACATACAGGATCCACAGACACTCTATAAGCTCTACCCACAGGCACTGTGTATATGAGCATTGACTACAATGTGAGGATGCTGTTTGCAATCTGTCACTCTCATTGCTAACAGACACCCGATTACATTCTTAAAGTAAATGTCTATCCTAAAACACCATTCTTCTGCTCTAAAAAGGGTCTGTTCTGTTCAGATTATATTCTTATAGGGGTAAGAGCTCCATTTTTTCTAAAAAGTTCAAATCCTCTGCTTAGAAGTGGGTAATGCTGGTAAAATTCTCTGTCTGCAGCCACCACTAGAGGGAGATGGCTGCATACAGTTTATACATTGAATGCAATAATAACACTGTATGCATTAAAAGGGTTTCACCACAAAGTAAAATTGATGTGAGGTGCTTTCAAATTAAAAAATATACATTTTTACCATTCATCATTGTTATAAATTCTGTACCATTTTTGTTTTAGTTGCTCCCTTTTTGATCCATGGTTTACAGCTAGTCTCCAGGGGATATGACCAGTGAGGAGAGCTCCTCAGTCCTGGCCGCACATGCTTAGACATCACCTCCCCTCATGGGGAGCTACTGTCAGTCTATTCCCTGCCTTATAATCACACACGCTCATTGCTGAGCAAGTGTTCAACCCCAGATGCTGTCTTCTACTCCTGTCCTCTGTACTCCTTAGTTTCACACAGTATAAATAAATAAAAAGAAACCCCAATCGGGTATCTGCATTGAGGGAAAAAAACTATGTGTGGCTTTTGCAGGAAATTGAACCTAGAACCCTTATGTTGGAAGGCCGAAGTGCTAACCACTCAGCTACATTGTAACTACTCATAGCTCTTTACAGAAACAGACCTATGTTTGACTAGAGTGGGCAGACTGTGGGGAATGGCATGGTGATATCAGCCAGGTGGATCATATGGTATGAGGTTCAAACCAATCATGCATGCCCCCTGAAAGCTGAAGCAGGACAAACCAGGCATGAAATGTCTTTGTGGTAAAACCCTTTTAAGCTTAAAAGCTCCCTGTAGTGGTGTCTAAATGCAGTTACACTTTTATTGTGACTTGTATATGCAGAGGATTTAGTGCTCTGTATCAGAGAACGGAGCTGGAGATATTTTTGAAATTAATGGGCACAGCATTTTTGACTTAGAAAGTACATGGAGTGTTTAAAGGTGGACATTCAATTCAAAGGGGTTCTTCATAATGAAAACATTCCTAAATATCTTTAATTAGAAAAGTCTGCTTGTTTTGGCTGGGAGAGAATCACTATAGAAGAACAAAATGGCCGCCGGGCTACTTCCTCAGCAGAAACCGGTTGAGTTACTTCCTGGTTAGGCTGACTGACATCACTGAGCTGAACTGACTTGTGGGATGAGGGACGTAGAGTAGAAAGGAGACTGAGGGCTGTACACGCATATTGTATATATGTAAATAATTTGGGGTGGATGTAGAATCTACAGCTCAGCTGGAAGGAAGCAGGTTTTGTGGGAAATGTAGTTTTCAGAGAACGTGCCTAGCAACTGTAGCTCCGTCCACTCGCCCAGTGAGGAGAAAGATCCAACATGGCCATATTATGTGATATAACAGCGTCTGTAAGGCGTTCACACACTGGATCGTTATCTTCAGTATTACTGCATTATATCTTATTTTTGGGGTTTCTCACACAACCCCTTTAAAGTAGAATACTGTAAACTGTGCTGAAGAACTTGCTAAGGACCGGTTCACACGGCTTAGTGCCAGCGTAATTGCGGGGACGGATTTCGCCCCGCAATTACACCGGCAGCCGTGGGGCGGGGGGCCGGCCATAGAATGTCATTATCTACGGTGCGTACGCGCCGTAAATAATTGACATGTCACTTTCTCCCCCCCGCGGCGGATTCGCCGAGCGGGGAGTAGAGACGGAATCCATAGTTCTCTATAAGAACTGTGGATTACCGTAGTTACTGGGACGGATTGGAGCCGTACTGCAGCGCAAATACGGCGCGCAGTACGGCTCCAATCCACGCCCAAATAAGCCGTGTGAACGAGGGCTTATTCAGACTCCCTTGCTGTGGGTTTTGCTCTGTTACAGTACAAGCACGTCTAGAACGGTCAGAGGTGACCAGAGGGATATAAAGAGACGGGCATCTCAGTGACCCTTGTGCTGAACCATCTTGTCCTCTGACGTGGCTCCTGGCATAGTCTGAGCTTTAGCTAGTCAAAACACTGGACATTTCCTTCTGGGCCAGAGGACATGTAACGCTGTCAGGTCCAAGGTTAGTACTGGACCCCGGCCTCTATTTTTAGACGCTCTACTCTTTCATACACGGAGGCTTATTTCTGGCCCGGCAACCTTGTGGGCACAGCTGAGTGTCTGCTTAGTACACGGTGTACTAATCGTATTATGTCAGTGTCTGCCCCTTTAAACCTACGAGCAGTGTGCAGAGCAGGGGACGGGCAGAATCTCAACATCTGAAGTGAGGAGCCGGGCCTTCAGTTCTTTGTCTGTGATACATGTAGTGCGGAGGTCGAGGGTAGTCCGCCCTTGGGCTGCACTCTCAGACGCTGCTCTCTATTGTGTTGTTGAACTTGAGCTACATATTTAGCTGAGGGCTTGTATTACAGCTTGGTATATAAAATGTGCATGGACTCGAAGCAGGATGTCTAACTTCTTAATCCACAGTAATGCTGGGACATCACCACCAGAAAAATGTGTAGGTGCAGCACCCATATTACCTCCATGCAGTGCACATAATACAGGCGGTTCCCGGGTTACGAACGGGATAGGGACTGTAGGTTTGTTCTTAAATTGAATTTGTATGTAAGTTGGTTTATTTATTAAATGTAACTCCACCACAAAAGTGTTTTTTTTTAGTTAGTGCAGGAAGAGTTTTTACATTTGTTTTGCTGTCTGTGCCTCTGTTAAGGAGATTTCAGGTGCAGCTGTGGCATGCTGGAACTTGTTGTTCCACAGCTACTGTCTGCTATGGAACTACAAGTGCCAGCATGCCCCATAGCCTCCGTTTGTAACTAGGGGACAGATGTAAGTCAAGGACTGCCTGTACTCCCTTACGTGCAGTACAAAACACATTTCAAGTCACACTTAGGCTAAGTTCACACGGCATAATTGCCGCAATTACGCCGTGTGTTCGGGAGCTCGGGGGTGGAGAGGGGGTGGCAGCCTGCCGGCCCCATAGACATGCATTACTCACGGCGCATAAACGCAGTGAATAATTGACATGTCCCTTATCTCCCCCTGCGGTGTATTGCACGAGCGAGGAGAGGAGACGGAATCCATAGTTCGCTATGAGAACTGTGGATTCCTGTAATGACTGGGGCGCATTTCACTCGTATTTGAGCGCAGTACAGGGCGAACTACGGACAAGAATGCGCCCCAGTTGAACCCGTCTGAACATTGCCTCATGTACTCCTAGTGGCATTGAATACAAGCCAAAATGCAGCTTCACATTCCTCCCTAGCCGTGCCTAACAAATACCACAATGCGCTGTAAATTACCCCCCATGCTTTGTGCACACAGTGTTTTTCATGTGGATTTTGCCACCGATTCCACGACCGAATCGGTGCGAAAATCGGAATTTGCAAAGTCGTTCACACATCGGAATTGAGTTCCCTGGAATAAATTACATCAGAGTTCACACCTCAAAACCCCCAAAAAGTTCTTATTTTAATGCTGCTACCATTACCATCACAGATGGGAACCCGCACCTCCGTAGGGTCCCTGAGCTGCTCCTTACCAGGCAGTACGCTTAGATACACCTAATACTTTGAGCAGCGCAGATATAGATTGCATCCGTCATCTACACACAGTGGTCCGCAGCTTTACAGTTCATTGATGCTATGGACCTAGTCTTCATAAAGCCTGCTCAGCGGCCATTTTGTGGTTTGAACAAACACAAATGTCTCAAAATGGCCTACACCAGGAAGTGTCAGAAATGCAAAGTATTGTAATTGCATCATGAAATAACCGCTGTTCATCACATTTCCTCCTAGATCTGCTTCTGTGGAGAAACGTGTCACTTTATATGCGTTCTTTTATGCTTTTGAGGCAAATTCCCCATCGTGGATTTGCTGTGGATTTTCTGCCCAGATTGGTGAATGGAATCACTGCAGCATATTGCAGAAGCACCAAAGTGACTGAGATTAATACATTCCAAAAATGTTCGGCATATAAATTGACCCGCGGTGTGGATTTTAAAATCTGCTGCATGTCCAATTGGTTTGTGAAATTCAGTGGGAGGCAACAAAACCAATGTGTTGGGGATTTCACTGCAGGTCTGCGGGTGATGTGCAGCAAAACTACATGTTAGGCCCGATTCACATCTGCATTGGAAGTTTCGTTCAGAACCTCTGTCGCAAAGGAGGAACCAGAGCCTTGTTAAAACAGACACCATCGGCAACAGACGGACCCTGTTGACTACAGTGGGATTGTCAGTTTTCCACGATGGTGCCTGTCGGTTTAACAGAAAAATAGCACAGCATGCAACGTCATTTTTTTTCCTTCATTTCTGATGGAATCAATGATGCAGATGTGATCCAGGTCTAAAAAAAAAATGGAACATTAAATAAAGAACTCACTTCATTCACCATCCCTACACTCTGGCAAAGCTTCCCCGCTCCCCCGGCACTCCGATGCCAAAGCTCCCCCGGCACTCCGATGCCAAAGCTCCCCCGGCACTCCAGTGCCAAAGCTTCCCCGCTTCCTCGCTCCCCCGGCACTCCGATGCCAAAGCTTCCCCGCTCCCCCGGCACTCCGGTGCCAAAGCTTCCCCCCTCCCCCGGCACTCCGATGCCACCGCTCCCCCGGCACTCCACTGCCAAAGCTTCCCCGCTCCCCCGGCACGCCGATGCCAAAGCTCCCCCGGCACTCCAATGCCAAAGCTTCCCCGCCAGTCTCACGCCTACACACCTGGCCTTGACATAATGTAACGTGTGAACACTGCAGCAGTTTTTTAAGGGCTCATCTGCTTTCTGAGGTGAAAAATTCAGTACAAAATCGGCAGCATTTTCTGTGGATTATTATTCTGATTTGCTACAGAATAATTTGCAGCAAATCCGACCTTTGGGAACTCAAACACCCTGGTGTGTACACAAAAAATGGGGAAATTGTACCACAGGAAAAAGCATAAAGAAACAAGCACATTTGGATTAGATAATAAAACTGGGTACCCCTTGGCTAGCTGGTTACATGGGGCTGGGTTTGAGCACCAAAATGTCAAGTTGACCACCACTGGTCTAAAAGTAGTAAGCACCAGCTCTTGCTCTGGTGAACCTCTTCCATCTTTGTGTTTAATATCGGATAGAGGTGCCTAGTGCCCACCAATGGTATTTAATTCTAGGGGTTCACCTGTGGAGTTGATTCTGGGGGCCTATCCTACAGCTACTGTACGTGCCTCTTATACTTTGCATATTGCTTTTGTCTCTTTCTCTGCCTTTCTGCCTCTCCCAGGTCTGCCATGATCAGGGGCCCAACCGGGGGTTTTCCATGTTCCCCTGTAGGCCATTTCAAACTTGCTTGGGTTACATGGATGGGCTTTCAAGTGAATGGCAGCAATTCTACTATAATGGGCTCTAGAAGAGAAATGAGCAACCTCTGCTGGCAAAAATGGCCTCTGGAGTCACAGCTGAGGTAGTCTGCTACTCCCCACAGTGCTCTATGAGGAGACAATCCTGCTATTCTGACCAGCAGATGTCCTGCCTCAGTCCCCCATCAGCCCTCCTGCCCACGGCAGATTTCTGGACAAGACTGGTACCACTGAACTCCTGGAGAAACCAGCGATTGGGCAGGTCAATGCCCAACTTGATCCTCTTTGAGGAACTACAGGAAAAAATCGTGACCATTCCGTTGATATGGGGTGCACTATCTCACGTCTGTGGTACATATGAGCCTGGTACGCAGGGAGCTTCACCAGGCCGGCATGTTTGTGTCTCCTGTAAGGTGAGCTCACCCTGTGACTAGAACAAGCTGTCCAAGGCTCGGGTCAAATTCTCACTGTATCATTAACCCCTTGCAGTCTGATGTTAGATGAAATATGCTGAGGAGAGAACCATCGTCTGCTCAGAAGAGTCGGGTGACTGCTTTATTGGGAGGTTTCTGTGCCAGTCACAGCTCAGACAGTAAGGAGATTAGCGGAGCCCTAAATGAAAGCCGCCAATGTTCTGCATTCATGGAGCAGAGGGAAATGAGGTGACATATTGCAGAGTGTATATGATCACACTGGGCCATGCATCTGTATAGACTCTGACCGTGCTGTAGGCAGGAGAATACGTTCTCCTCACATAGTGCAGCTGACGTTCCCACAGTTTGCATTGAAGACATTTTTGGGTTTTCTGTGAAACGAGCGTTTAACTTTTCGAGCTATTCCAGGAAGCGGCCATAGATTTTGGTGACAGACGTAGCATTGTTTACTGCTGCTGATCACATGGTATGAATTACGCTGATCGTATCTCTTAAATTGACTTGTGCTCCCACAATGCCATGCACTGCAGCAACCCGCTTGTGACCTACAACAGTGTTTACTATGAGGTTCTTGTGTAATGTAAAACTTCTGGGATATTTAGACCGGTCATGAGCCGAAGAAGAATGCTGGGCGATCCCACTGACAATCTAATATTTATGAGAATATCCTATCTCTGATTAGAGATGCCTGGGAAGTGGAGGTCAGGGTAGATGGCTATATGTGCATAGCGGACGCTTCAGAAGCAGGACATTACAAGAGTCAAACCAAGGGCAATGCATTCATTTGGCGTATTATCCTCTTAAAGGGGTTTTGCCACAATGTAATGTTGATGTGGGATCCTCCAAAATGGATATTTAATCACTTTTCTAAATATATGTGATTACAAAAAGTGAAGACTCTGAGAGCTACAGCATTGCTCAGTTCCCCTTAGTTTTCCTGAAAGTTTTACATTAGACACCACCAGAGGAGCTGACAGGACTTATTCTGGCCCTCGCTTGCGTTTTGCACTTCCTTAAACTGAAAGACAGGGAACATGAAGGATTTTCAAGGGGCTGGGAAGAAAGTGCAGTGTATGAGTCTGTCTGCTGTTATAGAGAAATCCACTGGGTTTTAAATTTTTTAATTTGATAAACTTTTGAAGACGCTCCCTTCTTCCTCACTCTCAGCTCACCCCCTCCCTCTCACCCCTGCAGCCGTTCATGACTCAGCATGATTTGTTTATATTCTCCCCTGAGCTGATAAGGAGGTGAGGAACTCACTTGGTGGCAAAATCCCTTAAGGGCTTTCTCATAAGGATAACCTCACAAGGGAGGGATCCCTGCTGTGAAACTTCCCCCTGTTAGAACAGAGAGCTTCTCCAAGCAGCAGCTATGGGTAAGATAATATAACTGCAATAAAGTCTAAAACTAAATAAATTCCACATAAAAGCTAAAATTACACACAAAGACTTGAATACAAGGCACTTGCACCTCAATCTCTCCAAGCAATGTAAGACTCAAAAACTCTTCCAAAAAAAAGAACACAAAACCGGGATACAGAAATATGATTTTAAGCAAAACCACAGCTACGTTTCAGCTTTTCCATGGTGCTACAATTAAAAAAAAAAAAAAAAAAGTCTACTGCTGCTCTGATTTGTCTTTATCTAGATTACAAATTGGTCTTCCATTGTCTACAAACCTCTTTCTCCTCTCTGTCCAAAAATCAAACCCCCCAGGTCATTTTTCCCATCCAACTGCTACACTGATGCCCTCCCTTTCCCTCATTGCTTTTTTTTGGGCCTGTTCACATTAAAAATACAGTTTAAACTTAACTCATCTCACCCCCAAAAGGTGCTGAAATCTCCCTACTTTAACTCCCTTTCCCTTACCACCTACCCAAAATGCCAACAATCTGAGACTAACTCCAACTCCTGTCTCCAAGGCTTTTTCTCGTGCTGCACCAGCACACTGGAATGGGACACCCGGGACAACTCTGTTCATCCTCAACATCCCACAGTGCTGAACCATTGTATAAAACAAACACTTCTTGTCTTTTGTGTCACCGTCAATTCTTCATAGATTGTGAGCCGGGCCCCCCTTACTATAGTTTGAATGAATTAGTTTGTTACCTTGTAATGTCTGATTTTGCCCTCTGTACCATAAAGTGCTGCAGCATATGTTGGAGCTGATGATTATTATATCATGTATTCTAGTCTAGTAGAGTGATCTTCAACCTTTGGCCTTGCAACCTTCTAACTGCAAAATTGCAGATTCTTACGGGAGAAGCGCAAGGTGTTTTGGGTTTTAAAACCTCTAACGTCGCCTTTATCAGCATTTTTCGGCATTCTGCAGATTTGTAATATGGGAGCGGAGGTGTACAGTGTATTGGTGGCACTGTTCAGGGTGTGTCTGTCATCAAAAAGCTTTGAGGGTTTCCCTGGGAGCTACAAGCCAAACTCACCATATTCTGTTGCTTCTAATCCGGGTCGGGGAGAATTTTGCGATCACAATAAACTGTAGTTGTGAAAAAAGGGGGTTTTTGATCAGTAAAATCTATTTCAATATTGGATCTTTGCATGGGCGCTGCTTTATTGTATTAAGGCCTGGTTCCATCGGGGTCGAGCCAAATTCAGATTTTTTAAAAAAAGGGAAAAATGTAAGCACGTGCTGCACAATTTTTTCCCATAAAAAGGACCCTTGTAAAGGGAAGGGGGTCTGGGGGCACAGTTGGTGCGCCTTTTTAAACAAAACCTAACCTTTTTGAAGAAGAATCCTCCAACGCAATGTAAAAGATGCTTAAAGGGGTTGTCTCACACAAAAATGCGTTTTTATTTAAAGATCTTGCAAAAACAAGTCACTTTTGCAATAATTCCAACCTTGGCCCTACCTTTCCTAATTCCCCTCATTTGGGGCCAATCACCCTGGGTTTGCAAAAGCTCAACCGGGCTCTACTGCAAGCCTAATAAAAGCCAGAAAACACGCCCCAAATTCAAAGTGAAACCAAAAAAAACAGGACTGAGGTAAGATGAATCAAAAGTAGTGGAAACCCCCTTTAATCCTTGATGGGCTCTGCTTGCAACGTGTATAGGTTTGTGTATCGGCATCTGTATAAGGTAGGATGTATGAAAATGTGGCACTACATAAAACAGGGCTTCCAAGCCTATGGCTTTGTCTGTTACAAAACTATTACCCCAGCTGTTGGTTACTCGAATGGGTGGAAAATAACTGAAAACAGCGTTTTGGGGCCCACTGAGCTGCAGGTTTTACCTTTTTGTGGGAAAAAACAAGTTGGTCGCATCTGCTCTCTATCACTGCTTTGTGGGCTCTCTGATGTATGGGGCTTTATTATAGCTACATTACTAATTATCGCTTCTTGCCTCAATCTCCTGTCATGTTCTAGTGGGGGTCTATGAATCCTGGTTATGCCCTCAACAATGTGTTTAAAAAAAAATTATAAAGTATAATTTAATTTTTCCATTTACTAAAATGACTGCTGTGCTCTGTAGCCAGTATTGAATACAAGATAAGACTGTACTGTGGTCTGGAGCTCTGCTGGGATGCACCGCTGCTACCGTGTTTCCCCGATAGTAAGACAGCGTCTTACATTCTTTTTACCCCCAAAAGTCCCACTATGTCTTACTTTCGGGGTATGTTCTTATAGTGGGCAGGTATAGGGGCCGGCTGTAGGGCAGGTTAAAGGGGCCGCTGTAGAGCAGATAAACATTTTACACTGGCTCCCACGCTCTCCGTCTCACCGCGCCGCCTCCCTCGCTGCTCCGGCCTCCCGACGCGCTCATCCCGGCACAGGCAAAAGTTGACGTCAATCAGCAGCGCTACGTCTTACTTTCGGGGTACGTCTCACATTAGGCGACTTCCCTAAGACACCGCTACGTCTTACTATCGGGGAAACACGGTATTACATAGTAGTTTCCCTATTCTAAGCACAGAATGCACACCTCTCTAAGCATGCCAGTTTAGCGGATGCCAATTAAACTACTATGTATAACTAAAGACTCTCACAGAAACGGCAAAATAACTTTTTATGGTAACTTATCCTTAAAGGGGTTTTGACACGAAGTATGTGTGAAGCTTGCAAATGAAATAATAAACATTTTCACCATTCATCATTATAAAAATTATGTTGCACCGTTTTTGTCTTAGCTCAATTTACGTGTTCCATTTGTTTACTGCTCGTCTCCAGGGATAACTCGACCAGGTTAAGGCTCCTCAGTCCTGGTCAGCAATGCTCAGACCTTCATCCTCTCAAGGCTCAGACTGAGTGTTCAAAACCCAGTGCTGTCATTCATACACCTGTCCTCTGTGCTCCCTTAGTAATTAGTCAAAACAGTGCAAATAAATAATAAAGAAACTCGCAGTGAGTTTGTGCAATTGATAAGAAAAAAAAGCATTGTTTGGTTTCCTGCAGGGATTTGAACCTAGGAGAAGGCAAAAACTTTACCTCTCAGCTACTTGCCATGCTTTACATAAACAGACTTTTCTTTGACTAGAGAGAGGAAAGGCCTAGTGATATCCTGTGACCCAGCAGGCTGACATGTAATTCAAACAGATCACACAGGCCCCCTTCTGAGCACACAGAGCTGAAGAGTTGTATACAGGAGTTATGAAATGAGATCATAGCAAAACCCCTTTAATGCAGGACTCGGCTAATGGACCTTATAGCATTCATGCGGGGAAATAGGCAACAAGCTGTACGTTCTTGTTCTAGTGTATTGCATGGATTGTGATGGTCAGATGGAATATTTTGTAAGGGACAACCAGCCATTACAGAGAGTCCACAACACTTCTATAGTGTTCAGTGGACAATGTGTGGAGTACCATGCAAGCTGCTTTGAGCACTGGACAACAGTAGGGTGGTAGAGATTTGGTGAGGTGCGTGGCAGAATTCTTCTTGGACTGCTCCAAGAGTTGTGATCTTGCAGGACACCGACCACCGCAGCCATATTGCCATCAACACGACGTTGCACGCTTGCATTGACCGCTCCATTGTGTATCTCTGGTTGCAGGGCTGATTTATCCAAGCCATACAGAAGCCTCATGTTTACAAACCCTTGCCTGGGATTCTGCTGACCCCGTCGCACACCGCCGCCCGCTTGTTTACATCCCTCCGACTTCCACTCCGTAACCTCCGACAAGGTTCCCTCCAGCCATGTTCCAACGCCTCACCCGACTGTTCTTCAGCGAGGGACCAGCCGATGACCCCATCGAGCCTAAAGCCTTTGTGTCTGAGGAGGAAGATGATGGCTGGTTGATTATTGACATCCCAGGTAAGCACTGCAATGTAACAGGATTAGTTTCCACAGTTAGTGCAATTAACATTCCTTGAGTCATTCTCCAGAGAGGTATCTGCTTACATTTTAGCTCTGGACCGGGTGTGTGTCTGTCTGGTACGTCTTGCTATTTTGTAATGGAAAAAAGGTTAAGGGAGCAGCTATTTATCTCCGTTTCCAGGCAGGGTTACATTTAAAGGCCCAGCAGCCAACCTTCCTTAGCTCGCCAAAGACGTTACAGGAAGTAGCAATATTTCCACTTGCTTGTCGGGAATATGTTTGTCTCAAGAAAGTAATTCTCGCACAGTCTCAAAGATTTCGTGCGATAATTGTAACCAACGCAAGACGTTTCTCGTAAAAATGCCACAGATAATTATAATATGCGTGCAAACAAGATCTAGGCGGTATGGGGTTTATAGGATGCAGACCTCAGGTTCGGAGATACTCTCGATTCAGACAGTGTGAAAGCCCTTGCCATGTGTAAAACATTAGAAAGGATTGTGTAAGAGGTACTGTGTATAGCAGTTTTTATGTTGTACTGTGGAAGTTTATCTAGAAATGTGTAATTTAAAGTTATTGTGACTCCAGTGCGGATGTTGTATGGGAGGGGTGGTCATATGGGTGAGAGCTGTACATGCTTAGTTCCTGTTCTCCAAACGCAAGTGAAAGTCGAATGTCTTGGATATATGGGACATCGCGATCATAGATTCAATAAAAGTTATATAAGTAAGAGTATATTGGTGATTAAGTTATAGGGTTGACTCCATACTCGATTTAGACTTTCGCTCGGCTCGCTAGAGAACGCGCGCTAAGAGATCTAATGTTTATGTTTTAGCAGGGGGTTTGGTATAGTAACTGGAATACACACACTTATTTTTTATTATCGCGAAGTCATTGTTGGAGATTCTTCGCTGTGCTCCCGTGTGGGTGGTGGTAGCAGTCCTTGTTTGTTGTTTTTTTTGTTGTTTTTTTTCGCCGCTCGGTCACATAACGCTTATTATTGCGATTTGTTAAGAATTCTCGTTTGCTGTTGTGCTATTGTTCTATCTAGTTATGATAATTTGGTGTTTCCAGGGACTGGATCTTGTTAGATCTCTGTGACTTTTTCCTATAGGGGGAATAAGTGTGGTTTGGTGTGCGCTGTTGGCTAGAGCGGTTGGTTTGTGAGCTGAGGATTGCTGAGTTGATGTGGTGTTTGTTGTTTGGTCTACTTTGTTTTCTCATTGATTTCATGTCTGCTCGTGAAAGCGCTGAGTAGCCTCAGCAAAAAACTATTCTGTGATAGGATAGCGTGAGGCTTGGCTGACAGTGCAAAACTGTGTGGAATCACAGAAGGGAGTAAGAAGGCGAAAGCGCACGCTAGTTCGAGAGAGATTGTTGAGCGCAAAACAACGCACAAAGACTATATGCCCGCTCTACGCCAAATTGTACGTGCAGGGAGTTTACGTAGTGGTAACTGGCACGAGAGCTGCAATGGAAGGCAGATGGTGATTTAAATGTGATAAGATAACGACCACTTTTGTTATTCAGACTTTAGAGGTCAGAAGGCGGTCCTCTACTAGACTGCATCGCCAAGACTAATCATCGTGCTTTGGAGAAGACATCTGTCAGCCGCTGACTCATATTCGTGGTCACTCAGAATGAACGCACATATAACATAGAGATTTTTAAGAACGCTAACAGCGGCATATGTAAGTATGTATCTAGGACAGCGAGCTATGAAGGCAAGGTGACGCCAAGGAGAAAAATAGGTGGGTTGATTTTATTACTGCGTGATGGCAGGGGTTGAGGAAGAAAATTTAAATCTGTGAATAGTGTAAATAATTGAGGGGTGCTAGTAGTTATTTTGGTGTTCCGAAACTTGTATGTTCAGCAGTATGTTGGGTGGGGGGGAGAAAAAAAGAAGGTTGTTGGGTTATGTGAATATATATTAACAGGACGCAATGCGCCTTGTTTCAGAATTGGAAGAGATAAGCGCGTTAGAATGCCAGCGGGTTTTCTAGTCAGCGAATATTTTCTGACTCCCTCTGGTGTTGTGTACAACTGAGCATGCATGAATCAATCGTGAAGACTTGAGTGGTGAATGTATAGGATAGATTACGTGTTTATTGATTAGTCTTTCGCTCTAGGAAAATGGGTTATTCGATGTTTCGCAACAGGCTCAGGTTCATGAGTGGTGAGGTTCGGTTTGATGAATGAACCCTTGGAGGCAGGATGTGTAATAGGAGGTGATAGCGGAGACTCAGCTGATTTTAGGTTGGTCATGTGATTTAGAGCTGGGATTTTCTTGATAGGTAAGTAATTAGCTTTGTGCGAGAGAAAATTATCCAAACTCGCTTAAGTGAAGCGGTGCTGTTTATCTCACCCCAGCATCCACATAGACAGTAAGGGCATTTGGCAGTTTGCTATGTACACGAAGAAGATGAAGTACAGGGGAATAGAAATGTCTAGGTCGCTGCTTGAGCCCGGCACCGGCAATGCAGAGTGTGTGTCAACTGGTCGCGTCTATAGTAGGTGAAGCGTCTGCTTTTTAATCGCAGAAAATATCCTTGGCTTCCGCAAATCATATGAACGCCTAATATGATGGCTCGATAGAGTCAGCGGCGCGTCATTCTCTCTAGATGCATGTAAGCCTGGTATATATCTAGAGCGTCAGTTCTCGCGTCTCCTCTCTGATCATAGTAAATCCCTAGATAGTTAATGAAGAGCTCAGTCATTCTCCGTTATCTAACTATTAAACCCAGTATATTTTTCATCAGAGCTAAAGCTTCGCGCCTCGTGATCGTATATAATACTCCTAGATATCGCAGAGTATGGAGTGCTTCTAGATTTTTCGATGCGCTCTCGCTTCACTTAGATCGCTGGTGATTGACCGCCGCTCTATGGAGAGATATTGTGACAGAGGGCTCAGCTTGTTCCTTCTCCTGTCTAATGTGGATTTAGCCTCCTATTATATCGCACGAGCGTCAGCTGTTATCCATGATGTATCACTCAGAGAGCTCAGCCGGTTTTGTATGTGTCTTTTATCCTTTTTCGCTAGATATTAGTCTTCAGAGAGTCTGTCAGAGTGGCTCGCTTCTCTCGCTTCGTATTCAATTTGAACCCTATATTATCACAGAGGTTCAGCTTCTTCTGATCATTATACGCTATTATTTATGTGCCACAGAAGCTCTCAGAGGTGTCTATAGCTCACGTCTATAAACTTTGTGCGTTGGCACATCGGATAGGGCAGCACCGCATAGCAAACTCTGGACAGGTTAGCTTTCTAGAGTTTTATAATAGCGAGGCGAACTGCTTTCTACAAGATGTGAACACCGCATGGGCAGCGCAGATTGTTTTCGGTATTCTTTATTTATCTGTAGCTTGGAATGATGATAGTGTAACTTGATAATAAGTTATGGGATCCTCATGATTGAGCCAACTCTCAAGAATTAATTAGTCCAGAATGAGAAAGATTAAGGACAATTCTGCATTAGTGTACAGGTGTCTTGTGGAAAACTTAATGAATGAAGGGGGATGGCATATTATTAGCATGAGCGAGCAGTTTTGCGTACAGGCTAGGTCGCGCTAGCTGCGCGTTGAATGTGATGCTGGTGCTTTATTGCGCTCTAATACTGTGCTTAATCATATGATAAGCGTATCGGCTTCGTTCCTATGTTGCTTGAGCCACAAAGAGAAAACAGATTGCGCTCGCTCCAGATATTCGCTGTCACTTTTTGTCAGCTAAAGAGAATGTTAAAGGAAAAAAATTTATAATCACTAGAATTTGCCGCGCCTAGATACATCTGAGATTTTTTTTGTCCAGTGGTTGGTACTGAATATAGTTCGCCTCTTGGTCAGTCTAAAAGAATGTTAGATCTGTCGTATCTTATAGGTCTTTCGAAGAAAAGGCAATGTCGCCGAGCCTCTTTATGAGTTACCGAAGAGGTTTGAACTGCTGGAAGAGAAGGTTCTCATTTTTCCTGTTAGTGGTCTGTGACATGTTTGATAAGAAATGCCGGCCTCATTGTTTGATATCAGAGCTTAAGATGCTTGATCAGGGCTGTGGATGTAAGCGCATAAGAGAGAGAAGAGAGAGAAAAACATATTGCTGGCCCTCTGTCGCGCCAGACACACTAGAGGGTGGTAGCAAGTGGACTTCCCGCATGATAGTGACTTAGATTTAACAGTGTTTAAGTGTATAGTCCGTATGCAGTTAGCTTCCCATTGCGGTGGCTGCTGGCAAGGCAGACATAATGTTCTCTTTTAATGCTATCCCTATGCAATATTTTTGAAACCCTGTATCAGGAAAATAAAATTTAGATCTGTGCTGAATGGTAAATTTAAATGAATGACATGATGGTAAAACATTTAGGGCAACATGTATGAACCTGTTTAGGTTACTGTGGGCATAAGAGTGAGTTTTAGACCTAAACTGTTTCAAACATGTGGCCCTTAGTTTAAAAATCCTGGTCATCAGAGACACTAGGGAGAATTGTAAGATAACAGCAGGAACCATACAACAGGAGGCAATAACATTGGGGCTACATATTGTACCTGAGCTCTAGACTGACAGGTAGGAGGAGTATGTACGATCCTCTCTGTAGATGATAGGCGCCATCGTTATGCCCTATAAAGTCTGGCACCAGGAACTAACTGTACGCAATCCACTACTTGAACCTTTCATAGTCCTCTTCTAGATATTCTTATGTCGTGTGTCCATCTATCAAGAGAAGAACTATATTGCAAATGAACCGATTGGCTCAGTCCAATTCAGTATTTGGTGGAGGCCACATGTTTTTAGAACATTCCCAGTCTGGGGGTAATAGGTGCAGTTGAGTTAATCACTTCCATTGGTAGAATTAGTTATTTCTTGCTTTTATATGGCATACCGTAATAAAATAAATTATATCAGAGGCCTCCAAGCTTAAGTGGAAATCCAAGTAAATGATCCTCTAATATGTGGTAGTTAGATTTCAGAAGGTCACCTTGGTTGACTTTGTCTACCATGGTTCTTGTGTATTCGTCAACTACACACATTACAATTCCCCTTTTACCTCCAAACAAGGGGATCTGCAGATAACGTGTAAGCATGTTTTTGGGGGAATGGGAGTTAATATTGGATAAGGATAGACACCTATGTGATGTCTAAAATGGTTTTCATAACTAATAACTTCCCCATCCTTTCTCCCATCCCCCACCCCTTCTTTTTAACACTGTATGTGTGTGACCCTCCATCTTTCTTTCCACTCCTAACTTGACTCCGTGGCCATATCAGATAGCTACACCTTAACCTCAAGCGGGGAATATGTGGCAGAGGTGAAACGGACAGTGTTGACTGCAGCCCACTGCCACATTCCCTGGGTGAGCGGATTGGTTGGTCCATTCCCCCCCCCCACCCACCCCAATCGATGGACGAGAGCTGGTTCGTTACCCCTCCCCCCTGTTTCACTGCAGAGGGTCCAGGCCACGATGTGGTGGGAAGCAGTCCGCTAGAAGACCTCCTGATCGAGCACCCCAGCATGTCTGTGTACATCACCAGTGGCAGCATCGTGGTAGAGCGGGACACCAATGAAATAACCAGAGATCGGTACGTAATAGACATTTACACTGACTGTATTCTAGAGGATGAGCGTTAGGGGACAAGTTTGTAGCTGGAATAGAAGATATTCTTCCTTTAGAACTGTACCCACATTTTGTATTGGCTGATGGGCTAGAAGTAGACATTATATAAAACCAAAAAAAATCTAGAGTAAGCAGCATGCAAGGCAACAATGGGGTAGGATTTAAAGGGTTATTCCCATCAAAGCAGGAAATGCTAGAAGGGCCAATTACTGTAAAGTAAAAATGCACGTAATAAAAAAAAAAAAATCTGTATGCTTTACCTAATTCAGGCCTTTTTTGCACCTTCAACTTGCTCTCTTGTCCCCTTAGTTACTGATCACCACTGTATGCTTTCAGTGGTGGCTGGTAATGCAGCGTTACTGTGATGTTTTCTGTAGCCGGGATAGCAGAGATGCGCATTTTTCGCTAATGTGCACTCCACCTCCCTCACTCCAGCCCGGCCAGGCCACAGGATCTTATTGTCAGACCGTTTCCGATAACGTTGCATTACTGGCCACCACTGAAAGCAAACTGTGGTGGTTGGTAACCAAGGAGCCAAGAGAGCAAGTTAAAGGTGCAAAAAAGGCCTGTATTAGGTAAAGCATACATATTTTTGTTTTTATACATTTCACTTTTGAAAATTGCTTACTTTACAGTAATTGACCCTTCCATCAGCATTTGATGTCATGGGAATACCCTTTCAAAGGTATCATTAATAGTTTGTGTTAGATACCGTAACAACATATTTGTAATGTCTGCCCCCTTCTCTGCAGGTCACCGTCCAAATCCAGAGTGGATGTAACGTCGCACGCACACCCTACTGAATGCCAACGCTCGCCTTCAGAAGGTTAGCGCCTGCCGCAGAAAGCTGGCCCATTTGTAGGAAAAGTGTCAGGTACAAGTCTCGAGGATCCAACGCTGGTGGGGGATGCCAAGAAGAAGACTTATTGGTGGATGCGCGCTCAGAAGTTGGCTAGGACGTAAAAGAATTCTTAGACTAAGTTAGCGTGAGTATCTTGGACGGGTAAGTGTCGCTGGGGTGTCGGCATATACTGTTTGCGCGCTCGCGCGAAGAGTTATGTTATTGTTGTGCCGCAGAGAAGAAGTAACCAAGATGAGAGCGCAGTGCAAGCCAACTGTGAAATAGATCGTTTCTGTTATTGCTTGTTTTTTTACATGAGAACAAACGGGCAGTTATCTGCTATCCAATCGAAAATCGTCCGCATCCTGCCTCGCCAAATGGGTGTTTGGCGGGGAAGTACGCAGTCTCTAGACCTCTGTCCTCCGTGTGACCCTAAAGAAGAGTCCTCAAGACTCAGTCGCCCCTCTGTTTTATCTTGGGTATGTTAAAAAAATTACACCAATTGCTAGGGGTGCTGTAAGTATATAGAATTGCTAGTGTCTTCATTATGGGAGCAAGGTAACCTTCACCATTTGATTTGGAAGTTACCTAAACCCTTAAGAGGCAATATATTTATTTTTTTATGTTCTCACATTTATTATGGTCACAACCCGTCCTCTTGTAATTGTTTGTATAGATGTATCTGGTTTTTCCTCGTAAACACTCCATATACTTTCAGAAATGTAATCCCTGGAATCTAGTGGCCAAAGGCTTGGCATGTTGCAATAAGTGAGGGTAATTGTGACCCTGTAAGTCTACTGGGAATATATGAATGGCTAATAGAGGAGACCTTTAAGAACCTGTTACTAGAGATTTTTACGAGAAACCATATTATTGTCATCTATAATTCAACTGATGGACAGAATTACAGGTAAAACCACTGTCATTACAAAGCTCGTGTGGAACTTGGGTTACCCTCAACCTTATTTCTCATCGTCTGACACAAAGGGCCACATGTATGAAATGGTTTAGGTCTCTTCAAAACTCACTTTTTTGCCCATAGGTTACTATGGTAAAAGTGAGTTTTAGATCCTAAGATCAGTTTCATACATGTGGCCCAAAGTACATAGGTGATGGCATGCAGTATATGCCTCAGATTGGTATACAAAGATGAGTTTCTAACCTGTTCCCATCACTTGCCAGAGGGACCTGCAATGCTAGGCAACAGCAGAAAGGGGGCGCAAGTTAACGATGGCAAGTGGAAGTAGATAATTAGGGGAGGAGCGAAGGGAATCGGGGCCAGAAAGGTAATCTGATGACCAGGGTATTCTGATAACGGGAAAAAAGAGTTGATGGGTAGAAAGTAAGTAAGGCTGCTGTTTATACTGATGGGTTTAGAAACTTGGTGTGACAAATGGAAAATTGACTTTTTATTCAATGACTTTCTGTTCTATTTGAATCTATTAGTAAACTGATGTACATACTTTTATAATTACATTTTATTTTTGAGGCTGGATTCATAGGCTGCAGTTTTTTTCATTAGTCCTGTCATGCATTTTACTGCCAAAAAAGTGCATTCTTATACAAATAATACAAATTGTGGATATAGATGCTCTGTTTTGACAGGTTAAATATTTTTTACAATGCTTTTCACATGGAAAAACTGCATGACCAATAACCAGACCACCTGTTAAAATACCACAAAAAAGACATACTGCAGCATGTAAACCCACTAGAAGTCTAAAAGGAATCTGCCTATTTTCTCCTCTTGAACCAGTGCCACTCCTGTCCTAAGGTCGATGTCTGGTACTACAACTCATCACCATTCAGCTGAAAGGGGCTGAGCTGCAATACCAGGCATGGCTTGTGGATGAGAGGGCTGCTGTTTCTGATGGGAATAAAAGCGGGCTCTGCTTTTTAATCCTATTGAGCCCTTTTAAGGGCTGTATTTCCACCCTTTGTATATACGGAGCTGGCACTTGCTGATTAATCTTAGTACAATTTTTGGGCATCACAAAGACACAAAGGGTAAACCATCCTCCTGTGCGACATCGGCCATCATTTACTGACAGCAGCCTTACTGGGGTAAGAGAACCGAGCTTGAGCATTGCATGTCCCTTATGTACAACTTGATTTATAACAGTGGTGTTACCTGTAGCACCGCATCACATTTTATAAAATGAGGGTCTGGCCTGAGGGACTTCACCACTAACAAATAGGGTCAAGCTGTACTGCTCACTAACCCTCCCCCAGACTACTCATAGGATTCCTCTATAGCACCAGGTACAATTAACCCTCTAACAACTGTTAACCTTGTGGGCGCACTAGTGTAGAGACGGTAGAAAGGACTGAGTTATGACTGAACAAACATTGACCGTGGTAGTGGCTGACCCCGTCAAGCTACCCGCCAGACTTGTATATAATCACTAAAGGTGCTTACTACAGTAACTCTCTGTAACGGCGTGTACATATTTTAGAACACTATGAAGCATGTGTGAGTATTTGACGACCGTGTTTTCACAAATGGGAATATGCACGATTGGTGTGATCCATGCGACGCCTCACAGATGTTTGGCTTCATTCTCTTTTATTACGGACATCGCTGAATGATACGTCAACTATTTTTGAAAAACTTGTGTGCATGTGTGAAGAAATGTACATTTCTGTGTGGACTCAGGGACCCTATCTGCTAGTGAGGACGCTATCTGGTTGTGCATGTTAATTGGAACATACCCATCCCCCTACTCACACTGCAGGCAGCCATTTTGTGGGCCTGGTCAATTCAGTTAAAACTAGTGACCTCACCAGTGATAGCGAAGTCTCTATGTTGGCCTGGCCCTCAAAGTCACTGCCTCAAGTGTGAAGTTCACAAGTCCCCCTCATAGTAGATATCAACCGTATTGGAATTGAGCTGAGTATGGCTTGCTTATCTCAGTGGCAGATGTTTTGCTAACCCCCTCTGACACTGAAGGGGCAGCCATTTTCTCTGATGAAGGAAGATGATTCTTTTCTTCCTCCATTTAGCTTTGGTGGTAAAGAGTCCTCTTCCTATACAGGTTCTGTATGAGAAATAATCCTAGATACCATTTAAAGTGGCTACCACCATACAATGATGTTAACCTCTGTGGTGGGCAGGAATCCGCTCCTACTATTAAGCGTGTGGCGCTGACCACACGTCTTCTACTTTCTGGGTCAAGCAGGCATTTGGGTTGTGGATTCAGCTGTTTAGGAGGAAACTGAAAAATTCAAAATTCGACGGCATTTTAACATTGCTGGACCGCAGTTTTTGGCGCAGATTTATGCTAAAAAAAAACCTGACTTTTTGGAATTGCTGCTGTACATTGAATGCACGGGAATCCAATGGCAATCCAGCTGAATATGTGACGTTTTACAATCCGCCAGAATCCGGTGGATTTCAAAAACGATCAGAAAAAAATCGGTGCTGTGTAGACTACAGATCGGATTTTTCATTAAGGTCCACACAGCACGGTATTCAAGTCAGATTTTCCGTGGATTCTAAATACTGAATCCGACGAGAATACCGTGCTGTTTAGACAGAGCCTAGGGGTTTGGTCACATGGCAGATTTTGACACCAAATCCATGTCCCATTCATTTCCATAGGAAATCTGTGCTGTAGTTTACATATATAGTGAACTGGAACACAGATCTTTGCCACTGTGGATTTGGAATGGCATGTAGCATGTCACTAGATCCGCTTGGCTTTGGCATCAGGTAGCCAAAGCCCAGACTGACCTTCTGAGATGACTGTAATCTGCAGCAAAAAATCATGTCTGCATTTCAAGGTTTGTGCGGATTTTAGACGCAGATTCAGTTTTAGATTTATACATGTGAAATCTGACATGTGAACATACCCTAAGGCCTAATTCCCACTTAATGAAATTCTGCAGCAGATTATTATAGCAGGTAATTTGATAAGATTTTACACATCAGCCTGGAAATATAATGCTGCAGAATTTCATTCTGTTGTGGATGTTTACTGCGGATAAAATCCACAAAGTTTACACTGCAGCAAGACCCACAACCGAAAATGTCTGCTGTGTGTGGACCCACCATGAAAGAGAACCTGTCGGGAGAAGCACGGCAGCTCCCTGGTCTGGAACAGGCTGTTTCCACGACATGTTACACCACGTCTATGGTAGCTGTTGGGGTCTTGTGAAAAAAGGTACTCCGACGTAGCTGCCATGGCCCCATAGGAATTAGAGCACATGTAGTCTTAAGTGGATTACATTTGCTCTATCGTCCGGCAGTATAAGATTTCCCTATGTGACTCAAATGCATGGTAGATCGGATACTGCCAGCACATAGACTGCTATGGGGCCGCAGCAGCTACATCGCGGTATCTGTCCTGGTACACCATGTGAACGGCCCCTAACCAGCGAGCTGTCGGGTTTTCATCCTGCTTACGGTCCGGAGAGTATGAATCTCCTGACTGGTTCTCTTTAAATAAAGTTTTCTATTTCTTGTCTTTTTTAAAGTTTTATTCTAAAAGTATTACAAAATCTGCAAGTTTAAAGTGTGACACAGCCGTGTAATGTGTTATCCGGGCTATGATAGGGTTTTATTCAAAACACTTATTATATTACATAAGAATGGTAATCCTGTCTCATGAGGCCATTGTTCTTATTACAGTGACCTCTGAACTTTTTTTTTTCAATTTTATGTAACTAAAGCTTGGTCATTGTATAATAGAGCTTTGCAACTTTCTAAAATATCTGTGTAGCATGTCATTGCCAAGATATCTGCTCGCTGTCCGTGAATAGAAATAGGGTCTGTACACATGGTGTGTTGGGTCCGTGTGAACATGCGCTTTTGCATGCGTGTCTGGGTCCGTCCAGACAGACCCAAACATGCATCTAACATCGAGCAGTGTGATTTACGCTGCCCGCAATGTAAAATACGTATCGCCGTTCACATGAGTGATCGCCAATTGCGGTTTTCAGATCTGTTCCAAGAATTGACATGACAATTCTTGGAGCGAAAGATGCAGGAGGAGCCCTATAATAAAGTATAGGGTGCGATCCTGCTGCATCCAACCATGCAGCTGCGTGTTGGATCCGATCGACGCTACGTTTTTGGATGCGATTTTCAGGTCCAGCGGTGCCGCTTACACCGATACATGACTGAAAGAAGACCTGTGGCTGTCCCTGAGGTGGCTGTCCCTGAGATGGCTGTTTTATTAAATCCTTGTGTTGCCCATGAAATAACAATTCTGGGGCATCTTCACATATCTCTGTGTTGTGCTGTTCCTATGTTATTCCTTCCAGAATTGTATAATGAATCTGTCAGGTGGGTGTGACCATTTCAATTTTCAGAGGGGGTGTGTCACTGTATTCAGTGACTGTTCGCACTGATTGGTCAATGTCATACTGTGCAGGGGCACTCCACCAACTAATAACACCCAATCCGATAATACATTTCTAGGAATAACAACTAAGGAACAGTGCAGCGCAGATATATAAGAGAAGAAGCTCCAGAATTTACATGTCTCTTTAAAAGAATTTGCATCCAAATGATTAAAACTGATTAAGTACTAGAGCATCAGTTGTATTTCATTTACTTGCAGAGATTCAGCCATTTTTTATTCCACTTGAGAAACCATTTTTTTTTTTTTATGACAAAAGGAACTGCAGCCATGTTGGTTGTCACAATTATCTCCTCCATGACTGAGTATAGTGTATTCTATCAAGATTGGCGACAACGCTATGAGAACTTGCTGAAAAGCCCGTTTCAGAGGCGACAAGCAATATGGCTGCACTTCCTGTTGTCATGTTTGCTGAACCAATCATAATAAAAAAACGAAAAATACAAATATATTAGTAGAGCTACCAAAAAGTTTTTTTTTTTTTTTTTTTACTCCAGATGTAATTAGGAGATGGACAATTTTACTGTTTTTGGGTTGAAGTCCTTAAAGAGTGATGTAGCTTAGTGAGCAGCACCTTTTCAGGGCAGTTGTTTAGCCTTTGAATATTCACCTACAGCTAGCAGAGGTCTTGAAAAATAAATAAGAAATAAATAATATATATTATTTTATTAAACATATGTTTAATAAAACAGCTCTATTATACAAAAGACTTCTTGCAGAATGCCATGTATGTTCAGGACTGAGCTGTCACAATTATTTGATTATTGTAGTGATATTATTACTACTTGATTAATTCAGCGATATTCAAGCATAAATTCTTTTCAGTAGAAAGTGAGCTTCACTGATGTAAACTGCTGCTTCTTACACTGAAAAGAGCGGTGGCTGTTTCCTCTAGATTGCAGTACTTATTATGGGCACATTTATACGGTCAGATTTTCAGCCTGATTCATTTACGTATTTTTCATTGGCTTATTTTTTTTGTCCCTTCCCCCCAAAAATTCCCATAAGAAAAGTAGAACATTGGCAAGAATGTAAATGACTGAGTACTGATACTTAAGCCGTGTAAATGTTCCCTTTTAGTTTTTCTGAGTATAACGTATTGGCAGCAATCTTTCCTCTCACATCAGCTATTTGGCTAACCTAGAAAATAGACACCACTGCAGAAATAAATCCCACCCCCACCCAAAAAAAATAAAATATATAAAATACAATAACTAAAAATAATAATATAACAAAATGAATATATATCTACAGTAGTTGTAATATTTGCTTCTACTTAGCATTACTTTGCTGCGTTTTTTTTTTTTAGAAAATCAATGCTATGCTTCACTCTAAAAGTATGTCAAACTTTACATCATGCAATACTATAAACCACACGAGATTTCCTTCACATCAAATAAAATCTTGTACATTGCTCCACACTTGCTCCTGAGGCTTCTTTTACTGTAAAGACCGTCTGGTGCTAAGGAGCAACTGCAGAGCAACTGAAGACTAGACTGAACCAGCTCTATACACTTAGTGGGAGCACAGAACTCTTGTGTTATTAGGGCATGGTCACACGGTGTGGATTGTGCCAGGTGATTTAGAAGTAGGCGTCGGGGAAGAAGCAGATAATTTATAGCTCTCAAATTACCGTAATTGTGGGCCATTTCGGGCGTATTGCCCCTGTACTTATGCTGTGTGAACATACCCTTACTCCTCCTGTAGACCCCCACCACTTTCACTATCTGGGTGAGCACCATGGACCTGTAGCTACAGGTGCAGACCTGGACACAACCTCCATCAACGACACAATATGTCTGTCTATATAATTCAGGTTGGTTTTAGGTCCCTCTCTATAGCAAAAATAACACAGGAACCTTACAGCTGTAAGATAAAGTGCACCAAAAAATGGCAATACATTAAACTTTATGGGCGACATGTATGAATTCGAATGCGTACTTTTTTTTTTTTACTTGCTGCTGACACCACAGTTCTAAATAGATATAGAAGAGTGTAGAAGACGACACTATGAAGATTTTTGGACATAGAGCTTAAAATTTGGCGCATTAAACTCTATGTAATGCACCAAAAATCTTCATACTGTCGTATTCTACACTCTTCTATATCTATTTAGAACTGTGGTGTCAGCGGCAAGTTAAAAAAAAAAAAGTATGCATTTGAATTCACACATGTCGCCCTATGCTCTCTGTGTACTTAGAGGGAGGGTTTGTTAGTGTAGCAGGCATATATAGTCATGCGCTCACAGTGATCAACAGGGGCAGTTGTGTGTTTAGTCGGTCATACGGACTAAACTGGTCTTCAAGGGTTTATACTAGGTAAGAAAAACATGCCTACTTTCTTCTAAAACAGTGCCCACCTGTCAACAGGTGATATGTTGTACTGCAGCTTACCTCCATTAATGTTGAATGGCCTTGAGCTGCAGTACAACATATATCCTGTGATTAAGTGTGGCGCTGTTTTAAGGCATACCCTTTTTTCTAATCCTGGATAACCCTAGTGATAAACAGCTCCAGCGCAGGTTAGGCTCTCCTCTACACAAGGATTTCAGTGTCAGGAGGTATATGGGGAGGGGTACATGACCGAAAGCACACACTATTTTACCCTTGTGCAAAGGACTAAAGGGAGATGTTGGGGGTATAAACAGGAGCAGGGCACTTAAAAGTGGGTTAAAGGAACCAGTCTTAATATTACACCCGGGAATTGGCCACAGATTAGAAAAAAATAAAATTCCAGAACCATTGCCCCTTTTGGCCATAGCTTGTATCTGGAATTGCAGCAGAAAAAAAAACTAGTTGTAATCCTAGGCTGGATTAAGAAAAGTATCACAATTTGGAAGATGCTGAAGGTGACCAAGAGAGGATAACATTGTGCTGTACATGGCCACACCCTGCACTATGTCAGGAAACTGAAACTTACTCATCACCCAAAGAGCTCGAGAGCTCCTAACAAGGTGCTAGTCTCCGTCCCATCTCCATATTGGCCTCCGTCCATAAAATAACTACTTAGGAGCATCATTTCTTAGAACTCTGCATTGTGCTCTCCCTCCGTTCTTCCTCCTGAAAACAGATTAAAAACAAATGTACACTATGATTTCCCTTGTCAATGGGGCATAGCCTTACAAAGTCTGACACCGCCCAATCAATTCTGAGAGTGCAGGGAAACACCCTATGGAGAAGAGCCACATTCCCACGACGGATTTGGCCGCGGTTTCCGCCGCAATTTCCGCGGCCTATACCACGGCCAAATCGCGTCTAGTTTATTAACATGGTTTCCTGTGGGAACCCGCGTTTATATTCACACTACGCAGGTTTGGCCGCGGCTCCAGGGCCGCGGCCAAACCCGCGCATGTGAAGAATTCTCCTGTCAAGTCCTGACAGCGAGTTCTCTGCGCGGCGGCAGTGCGGTGCTGCTGCGGGCAGCGCGCGCGGGTGGTGCGCGGCTGGGACACACGTGGTTTGCCCCCTGATATTAATTTGCATGGGGGCAAATCCTCTGCGCAAGCTGAGCCCCAAACCACGCCCCTCCCGCGCCCACCGCCCGCGCTGAAAACCCGCGTCGGGAGACGCGAGTTTGCGGCGCCGTCCGACGAGGTTTGGGCCGCGTCCAAAACCGCCGTGTGAACGAGGCCAAACAACCCAGTTTTCAATGTAATCATGTCCAGGAGGTTGGAATGAAGGCGGAAGGAGGCAATGCTTGGCTCTAAGAAACTACAAGGATGTAGTAAAACATGTTAGGGAGCCGATGGATACACTACACAAAATGGTGAATAATAGATACCCGGAGTAGGCATGTGTTTTGGCAGACTACAAAATCTTTACAATCCCCAGTACACACAAAAACTAGGTTTATGCCTAAGCGGTGCTGCCTAATGTCCTGACCACATGGGTGAGGTTTACCTTCCCAATAAACCTTATGGACATTGGGCCTTATGTACGAAAACAGTCTAGTATTAAGCTATTGATACAAAAAGTTGGTTCAGGCAGCTCACCTCCTACATTATAAAGGGTGCACGGCTAAGTCCAGGAAGCCTCTGCCAAATGTGTAGTTAAAAGGATACCACATAGGTAGGAAGCCAGCACCAAAGATATAAAACGTAGCATTTATTGCATGTCCATTAAAGGATATGTTCACACAATTTAATTTTACACCCATATTGGGGCTTTCAACAGCGCTCCGACCTGGCTCCCATTCACTTTAATGCCGGAAAATCATAATCGCTCAATGAGCTCTATGATTTTACCGTATTTGCGTGGCATACTTGCAGTGCAATTACACGAAGAAGTACACTCACAAATAGGCCGTGTGAACATCACCTTACACTTCAAAATTTGTCATGTGAACATACCCTAAGACCATCTTTGTTGCCAATAGCAACCCATCAGAGCTCCCCTTTAATTTTATATAGGGCTCTGGAAAAATAAAAGCCGAGCTCTGATTGGTTGCTATTGGCAACAAAGAAAGTCTTAGGGTATGTTCACACAGCGTTTTTCAGATCCGTTTTTGGACCCAAAATATATATCTAACAATGTGCAGTGTGATTTACATTAGTTTCAATGTAAAACACGTATCGGCGTTCAGACGAGTGATCGCCGATGCGTGTTTACTTGCGTCTTTTCGATGCATTTTTCGGATCTGTTTAAAGAATTATGTCATGTCAATTCTACTTGCGTCTTACGCAAGTGAAATCCCCATAGGAAACAATGGAGTGCGTTTTAGTAGCCTGAAAAATGGATCCAAAAACACAACATCCTTTTGGGTACGTTTTGGATGCGCTTTTCGTATCCGAAAAACGCATTGGATTAAAATTTGAATGTCTGATTTGAAAGAAAACGCATTGAAAAAAAGATCTGAAAACGCATGCAAAACGTATCCAAAAAACGCATCTGCAGATGCAATGTTTTTTGGATGCAGTTTTCAATGCGTTTTTCATGTAATGAAAAACAGATCCAAAAACGGATCCAACGCGCCGTGTGAACATACCCTTACTCTGAGACCGTTTTCATACACAAGGCCCATTGTATTTTAAGGATGGGAACTATACTGATAAGCACCAGCAAAGGTTCTAGATCTACGAGCCATTTAGGAGCCATGCATTGAGGGGCTTTCATCCATGGAGTGTCTGTCATCTTAGTTTGTGTTTTTTGGCAAGCTTGTCTTCAGTAGAATGATAATTAACATCATTTGATGCAAAGTAAACTGGCAGTCGTCTGCTATTGTAATGACGTGCGAGAATAGACATTTAACCAGTGAGGATCCAGACAACATTACTGTCTGCAGACCCCAGGCACAGCGTCACAGACTGCAGCCATGTCCTGCAAGGTGGTGACATTTTATAGTGTACGCCTCTTCATACTGTGGAGACAGCAATTTTGAAGAAGTATAAAAAAAATAAAAAATTGGTACTTTCAATATTGTTGCTTCTGGATGCAGATTTCCAGGAACTCCCCTACGCAGGGGCCATCATTGCTTGCATGGGGCATAGAGGAGCAATACTAAAGTGCTGCCCCACTCTGGTGCAAGTATGGCTGTACGGTTACATACCAGGGCAGTGATCCGCAAGCTGTGGCTCTCCATTCCCAGCATGAGTACTGGGAGCTGTACTTTTGTGAAAGCTGGAGAGTCGCAGTATGGGGATCACTGTGCTAGAGATATCTAGTGACTCAAAAGGGCTTTCCCATCTTATTAGCAGGTCTGAGGCAAGCTAGGAGCCGGCTGCAGCAAGGAGGGAGAGGACCACACTTGCACAGCTCTCCCCCACTCAGACCTATGGGAGTCCAGCACATAGCCCAGCACAGCTCAGCTGTATTCAGAACTGAATGCGGAGCGGTGTTGGTACAGCCATCTCCCTGTTCTTGGAGGCCCACTTGTAGCTGGTTTTAGACTCAGAAGTAATATGATGGGACAACCCCTTTAAAGGGAACCCGTCACATTGAATATAGTATTTAGTATAGTATTATATAGTTTTATGGGGAAAGGTGCAGTAGAAGCTATAATTTATTCGTTTACATTTCTGCCCATTGTGGGTTAAGGAGTCCAGTAGGCGGTCTTAAAAATCACTGGCAGTTTTCCATGCATGTGTGCATATATGGCTGCCAGTCACTAATAGGACCGCCTACTGGACTCCTTATCACAATCTATTTATTGAAATATTCACTTATTTTAAGTTTTCCTAAATCAATCCGCTCTGTAACGTGAGGCTGACTGATCTGAGTGCTTGAACAGTGCGACTGGTTCCCTTTAACCTGTGCCTCAAAAATGCCAATAACGAAGCTCCCCACTATTAATGCCATTAACTCTGTTGTAGAACATTGGTGTTGTTGCCCAGAGCAACCAATTGCAGTAAGCCATAAAACCTGAGCTCAGATTGGTTGCCATCAGCAACAAGGCCAGTTTTTCTGTTACATAAATTAGGATAAATTAGGTCCCTGATAGATGTCTACACAGTATTAACACAAAATGGGCTATGCCCACGGTGCAGAAACAGCAGGGCAGTCACCACTGTATGGGGAACTTTCTGATACCAGCTTTCTCCTGTCCGTATGGCAAAATGGTCACCTCCTAGAGCGTTGTGTGTCTTACATGCCATTTCCATATGTCGGACCTTTAGACAGTGACCTTATATCTGGCGTCAGGCTCTAGAGAATATCACAGCTTGATGGTGCTGTTCACTGTAACAATCTATCCAATGTATTTGCACCAGGTTAGCGTATAATGCTGGTGTTGTATTCTGGGTGCTAGTTTTGATAATACTTTTTGTGTGCTACAAACTAGATAATAATTTAAAATGTTGAAAAAAAAAAAAAGTTGCAATGATAGAAAAGTTGTGTGTGGCAAAATGATCTGCAGCAATATGAAAAGCAGTGGTCTGCAAGCTGTGGAAGTCCAGCAGTCGTGACACTGCAACTCCCAGCATCTGCTGGCTGGGAGTGATAGTGCCACAGCTGCTGGCTGGCTGCCGGCTGCAGAGCACTGATGACTACAAATACAGTGTATATAGTAGTGGGATTAATCCGTCCATCCTTGCAGTATACAATGCATGTGCCTTTAGTCTTGTTTTTGCATGGATTTTCAGTCACGTCTTTACTTCGAGTGGGTGAACGTTTGCGCTTCTCCAGTGAAAGCGCTGTGTGCGGCATTATGAGATGTGAGCAGATGTTTTTAAATACTTTGACAACCTCAACCGGGAAATCAACCAGCAACCGGCAGAGAGAGAGGTTAGAAGTGTGGGAGTGTGGATTGTAGCCAGTGTGTGTGATACTACTCAATCCACCATTTGTAGATTGGATCCCACATACCTTTCCATCGTTTTATAGAAAGATATGCCTGCCTTACAGAGGTCTACATGGGTCTAAGACTGGCTGGCATGCTTGGGGCAACTCCCATTCATAGTACACGAGCATCATCCCCTGCTTGGGCACTTGGGAATCGGGCTGTCCTACAATGGTACAGCTGGTTCCGATTGCCTTGTAGGAGCCATTTACAGACATTAGCAGTGACGTCAGCCTCATCTCTCACATTTCCTCCATTACCGGTGTATTCTTGGATGGTGGCTATAGCCAGAGTCAGCGCCTTGTCCTTCCACAAAACCTTTTAACCTGTCACTCTCTATTAGAGCTCTCTCTGCCCTCAGTAGTGTATCTGTGTGTGTGTAGTTGATGATCTGTTATTAATAAGCATAGTGCAATTAGATATGTATTAAATTCATCCCCGATGGTCGGGGTTGAAGCCTTTTAACCCATTCTATGCCTTACAACAAAACATCTTATGTACATCAGAGAAAGGAGGTTCTGCCAGGCTATGTCATGATGAGAAGTGAGCTCTCTGCTGTCTAGCTGTCCTGTCTTCTTGCCTGTGCATTGACCTCCTTGCACCGAAGAGAGTCATAAATGAGTTAATAAGCTGATATATATGTAACCCTTTCATTGCTGCTGCACTCGCATGGTAGCTAAAGGGTTACGACGGTTTGTCTCCTCCCTCTTAGAGGGATTAGAGTTGAATTCTGATTATAGTGCGTTCGCTATTGTGTGCGTTTGAGCGATAATGTGTTATCAGTAGTGGGCAAAGACTGAGGATAGATCATATATCTTTGGCTGGTTGTATGTGGTTTAATATATTTTATTTGTATTTTTTTTTTTTTTGAGGTGAGCCTGTAACATGTCATTGACGAAAAAAAAAAATATAAAATGATAAAATGCAAAGAATAAAAATACTACTTACCGCTGTGCAGTGTCCATTTTTTGAGGGTAGCGTCCCCTGCGTGGAGAAGAGTCCCGTCCACGCTTACATGGGTGCCTGGCATGTATAGGCGGGAACACAGCATGAGCGCAGCTCAGCACGGACATAGTCCACAGCACTGGAAAGAGAATCTGGAGGTAAGAAACTATCCCAGGAAGCTCCGCCAGTAGCAATGTTCACAGAACTTCATGGAGGAAAAAATAATAAGAAATAGGACAGAACAATATACATGAATCACAGAAATGGTAACCAAGCGAATATATATATACACACACACACACACATACATACATACACACACACACACACACATACTAGCAGTGAAGCAGACACCTTGGATAGCAGTCATCTCCCACATCGTACTGGGTGCACACAAAATACACCAATTTAAGCATTTGCATGCAGGTTAGTGGGATAAAAACCAACACAGCTTTTGTTAAATTTTACTCCAACAACTAAATTCACATGGAAGCAGGATTCATCCTCACAGATTATCAAAGTGATGAATCCAAAATCCAGTACTAGGTCCAAAATTCTGTGCAGGTATTCCTTTAATCTGTACAGGGACTGATCTATGACCACTGTACACCTACCTGCAGACAGCCCTATGGGAAGGTAACGGAATGACATATCTGTATGGAGTAATCGCCATGGTGGTGGGAATGTTTCCTGGTAAATTTATCTCTTTAATACTATAAGAAAACAGGGTTAGGTCCAATCTGGGAAATGCAAGAAAACCGTTCCATGCTTTGCCATGCATAGATCCAGTCCAGCTAGATCTATGGCTCGCACATGGTTATCTGAGCACAGTCTATGGGTTCTGCAAACAAGAGTTAAGTTTTTATAAATGGTAAAATTAAAAAAAAACGAAGTGATACTACACTTTTCTCGATATAGAGCCTTTAAAGGGATTGTCCAGCAAAGCAAAACAATAAAAAATTCTCTAATTGCCCTTATTCATGATGTTTTCTATGCCAATTTTTTTACCTTGTCTGTTCTGTGTGTAGCCTTCTCTCTCTGCAGCATTACCTTTTCAAAAGTCATTTTCCTTTGCCTTCTAAACTACAACCCCCAGGATGCTTTGCTGTGTTTTGTCTATCCTCTTTCCTCCCAACCTCCAAATTCATGCTAAATACCTGAGGAGACAGGGACAAAGGGTTCAATATCCTTTTAGGTCACATCATCTCCTGGGCTCAACACACGAGCTTTCTCTTCTGTGTCTAGAAACACAAAACTACTAAGCTTCCTAACAGCTAAACAGCTGATGTAGAACTGAAGGAAGCTGGCAAAAAATGTAATGAAAGCGTATTACAAAAGTTCCTAACTTTGGAAAAGTTATTATTTAAAACATTTTTTTTAAAGGACAACCCCAATATGTTATTAATAAAATTAAAGGCAAACAAACACTTACCTATTCAAGTCTGGAGGCATCCAAAAAAAGAAGTCTTGCAGAAGTGGGTTCTTAATTTCCTTGTGGTCTTCATGTTTCAATCAAATTTTTTTATAGAGGGCAGGCTTAGTTGTGGGAACATCATTTAGTCATGTCTAATGTTTACTGTAAACAGGACAGTGGTGAGGATTCTGCGAGACTAGGAAACCTACACAACATTTCAGTACCCCGAGGAAAAACTTCACAAACAGTCATTCCAAATGAGTCTCTGACGACCTGCCCAACTAAAGCGCATATATATACACTCACCGGCCACTTTATTAGGTACACCATGCTAGTAACGGGTTGGACCCCCCTTTTGCCTTCAGAACTGCCTCAATTCTTCGTGGCATAGATTCCACAAGGTGTTGCAACGATGCTCAATTGGTACCAAGGGGCCCAAAGAGTGCCAAGAAAATATTCCCCACACCATGACACCACCACCACCAGCCTGAACCGTTGATACAAGGCAGGATGGATCCATGCTTTCATGTTGTTGACGCCAAATTCTGACCCTACCATCCGAATGTCGCAGCAGAAATCGAGACTCATCAGACCAGGCAACGTTTTTCCAATCTTCTACTGTCCAATTTCGATGAGCTTGGGCAAATTGGAGCCTCAGTTTCCTGTTCTTAGCTGAAAGGAGTGGCACCCGATGTGGTCTTCTGCTGCTGTAGCCCATCTGTCTCAAAGTTCGCCGTACTGTGCATTCAGAGATGCTCTTCTGCCTACCTTGGTTGTAACGGGTGGCTATTTGAGTCACTGTGGCCTTTCTATCAGCTCGAACCAGTCTGCCCATTCTCCTTTGACCTCTGCATCAACAAGGCATTTCCGCCCACAGGACTGCCGCTCACTGGATGTTTTTTCTTTTTCGGACCATTCTCTGTAAACCCTAGAGATGGTTGTGCGTGAAAATCCCGGAGATCAGCAGTTTCTGAAATACTCAGACCAGCCCTTCTGGCACCAACAACCATGCCACGTTCAAAGGCACTCAAACACCTTTCTTCCCCTTACTGATGCTCGGTTGAACTGCAGGAATTGTCTTGACCATGTCTACATGCCTAAATGCACTGAGTTGCCGCCATGGATTGGCTGATTAGAAATTAAGTGTTAACGAGCAGTTGGACAGGTGTACCTAATAAAGTGGCCGGTGAGTGTATATATATATATATGTGTATGTATATATATATATTTCATCTCAAACATTAGTGTTTTTACCCCAGAAAACTGGCATAAATAAGTTGCTACATCTGACCCAAACAGAACAGTGACTTCTAAGCATAAAGAAAGATGAATAACTGCATTCAACATTTCCCTTTACAAGTCATTACTTAGGTTACCTGCGGGGATTAGAGCAAGTCTTCGAAAATACTATTAAGATACTTGGGGCAAGAGGCCGGTCAATCACTAGTTAAGGTGGACATTGACATTACAGGAGTTTTATGGCATACTCCCAGGCGTCTCTGCATCTCTACTCTGTAAACCAAGGCCAAGGTGCTCCTGCTACTATACAGGCTTCAAATGCTATATGAAGTGCCCCCGGCCATTGGACAATGCAGGTAAGTGAAGCATGTGATGGGACCAACAGGTTACTGAATCCTATTAATGGTAGAGCCCTTTAAATGCGTCAGGTCTTTCCCCTAATGAATACATCTTTATATAAACCAGAAGCCACACTCTTTTCAATAAGAATAAAAACATTTAATTTTAAAACATCCACATATTTGTTACAAACTTTCCACTGGTCCAATTCTACAACAAATTAACCATATGATTATTACAATTATTTACAACATTTCAGTCTGCTAGCTGACGCGGTATTAAACTCTTCTATATAAATACAGTACCCTGACAACACAAAATTGGTGACGTATTCACTGCCGTAAAACCGAGGGGTGGGGGCTGGGGGTGTACAACCATTCATTTACCGTTTCTTTGTGGTCGCTGATCACCGTTATACTGCGTGTGTCACACTATCTAGGTTATATATACACAATATTATAACAACCTAATGGCTGCCCTGCTGGTAAAGTACAACTCCTTGTATACCACGACAAGCTAACATTATGCCGGGAGTTGCACGTGTGTAACAGCTGGACAGCTATGGCTGGTGATGTATCTGTTATGGTCTAAACCAGGGCTTCCCAAACTCCAGTCCTCACGCTCCACCAACAGGTCATGTTTTCAGTATCTCCCACAGAATGCACTGATAATAATTAAGGCACCTGTGCAGCATAATGATATCACTTGTGCACTGCTAAGGAAAGCCAGAAAACATGACCTGTTGGTGGGGCGTGAGGACTGGAGTTGGGGACCCCTGGTCTAAACCAAGGCCAATGGATCTAATATACTGAGGCCATTTAAGGCGGCATGCAGGAGGCATGAGATCAGAAGGGATGTCTTACTAAGTGCCCCACAAGTAAGGTGCAGAACTACATCCCGCTATCGACTATGTGACTGATGCTCCATGCTGTACCTCAGAAATCTTTACAATGGGCATGGCTCTCGTGCTCATTTAGTCCAGTCTTGAAGAGTGGCTTTTCCTTCTGGGACCCAGCAATTGGCTCTTATTAGTTTATTGCCCCTGCAACGCTTCTAAAATCAGTGGCGTCAGTCATTACCAACAGATGTCACTGAGCCAAGAGCCGCGCTGGATGAGTCCTGAGGGGATTTTCCACAATTAACATTCATGGCATAAAAGTCTGTTCGGCTGAGAACCCCAGTGCCTGATCCCTGTTCCCATTCCAACATGGGCAGTCACTCTTCATTGAACTCTATTGGACATACACTGACATGGCTATTTTCCAATGGACAGCGACAGTGCATGTGTGGGGAACTCTCCAGCAGGTACTTGGGGGTGTGCATCCCCATCTTCCAATAATTACACCCAGCCATCAAACCTTTTTCTCGCATAGAACAAATAGCACAAAGTTTCACTTGTGGTAAAGCCCCTTTAGCTACCATGCTATACTGGAGCCTAAGAGCAGAGCTGGTCTGAAGCACAACATTCATTTCAACAACCTTTTTCATCACATACATTACTATGGATTATAATATGGATGGTATAGGATGAAGGTAGCGGCCATGGAGACAGCCATATCTGTACAGTACTACTCCTTCCATGCCTCAGTAAAGGTTACAAGCAATAGTTGAAAACACTTTGCCCATTTTATAAGTATTTTATATAATAATAACCAACCACCACTGCCCTCTAGTGGTACAGAGAAATTGTAAGCGACAGGTCCGATGAGGGTAGGTAGCTTAACGGTGTTCATTTACCAATAGAAAAAAACAAAAAAGGTTTCTCCACAGAAACAGGAAAAATAATTAAAACCAATGAGAACTGTACAAGCGTATTCACCTCCAGTCGATAAAAAAATAGAGATATCTCACAGCTCACGAACATATACAGATCTGTCAGCAGATAAAAAAGGGGAAGAAATAGGAGACCAGAAAATTTACTTCGACTTCCTCCGTTTGGGATGAGGGGGGCTGGCTCCAGACTCTGCAAGAAACACAGCAGATTTAGAAAGAGTACGATGCAGAACATTTGTGATAAGAACACTATGTTGTGGAGCGGTCCTGTAAATCCACGTAAATAGGCTTTTTTTTTTTCTATGGAGTAAGATGGCTGTGATCACACTCACTGGCCAACAACTGGTACCCCCCCTGGCCAGGGACAATTTCCCAAAGACCCGTCAAGGCCTCAATGCAAGCCACCGACTACACACAAATTCATAGGGGGTAACGCTCCTCATTAGGGAGAAGCACCCTGTAGGCGTGTGGAATTGGGGGTGTTCACACAGCGTTTTTGGATACAATTTTGGGTCTGTGTTAGACCTGAAAAACGCATCCAAAAACGTATCGTCGATCGGATCCAACATGCAGCTGTGTGTTTGGATCCGGGTTGGATGCAGCAGGAGCGCACCCTAAATTTTTTAAAAGGGGTCCCCGCTAAGTCTTTGCGTCAAAATTGACATGCCAATTCAGGAACGGGATTTCCCAAAAAAAGGGTCTTAAAGGGGGGGGGTATGTTTTCAGTTCGCTGTTTCTTGAAGCTTTATCCCTCATTCCTAAATTCAGGGGGGTTACTTCCCCCCCCAGCTGGGGGTTTCTTAACTGAAAAAAGGGTGACACATCCCCCCTCACTGTTCATGTGGCTCCCCTGTCCCCCCCCCCCCCCCCCTCCACATTTTACTGTCCCCTAAATAGCTCTTATTTTTTGTAAAAGCTGTTTACCTACCTCATTCATTAAACAGTCTTCCATGAACTCCACTGATCCTCACAGTGGACGGCTGCTCAGTTTTCCAGCAAAATCCGTCCCCTTCATGTTTTTCTAATGCCCACACGCAGAGCATTAAGGGACCGGCAAATTCGCCGTTTTTTTGAATATAGACAGCTGCAGTGTCAAATTAGGAGGCAGCAAACTGTATAAGGGGGAAAAAATGTCATGACCCCAATCTGAGTGAGAGGCAGGAAGCAAGCCCGTGAATAGGACCGGGGCTGAACAGAATGTAATGACTCTCAGCAGTAAATGCAAGGGGAGGGATCCGCCCGGACTGGAGAAGTTTGTTTACAAAAAACAGAAAAAGGGGAACTGTGAGAACAAGACAGTTTGCTAAAACACCCCAATTTGAAAAGTTCTTTTTTTCCTGCCCCCCTTATTTTTTTTTTTTTTTTTTTAAACAAATTTTTTATTGCATTTTCAAACATTTGAACATGAACACTATCTCTACTGTAATATTGGTCAAAAACACGTATTCCCTTTTTTCTGAACCATTTAATGAAATGAACAACCCCTTTAAAGACGCAAGAATGCAGGTATCACTAGGAACGCAATATGTTTTTTACATTGAAAGCATGTAAAATCACACTGTCATTTTTGGATGCTTGTTGGGTCTGTCAAATTTGGACCCAAACACCATCCAAAAGCTATGTTCACACAGACCCAAAACACTCAGGTAACATGCCCAGCCCCACAAAAAAAAAAAACATATTCTAAAAGGGGGGAATGACTGGGGACTCTCCCCGCTCCAACTAAATCAGTGTCCCAAAATTCACATCCGACTCACTGAGCCTTGCACTGTAAATGGGATTAGACGTAACCCCTTGGAAACAGCTGCCTGCAGATAAACACTTGGTTGGCTCTAATCCTGTTTCTATTGCACGGCCCAGTGAATCAGATGTGATTTGAGGAACACTACATCTAATATGTGGTGCTGCAAAAGTCCTAGCTCGTTTCCCATGTGTCTTTTAGAATGTTTAGATTTCAGTGGAGCAGCTAATATTATAGGTCTCCACACACCCACAAGAACCCTCACCCTAATGAGAAACTTCACCCATTCAAAACCAAAACCCAGCTTGTTACCTGCCAACCATAAATTTTTACCTAATAGGGAAAAACCCCCAAAAAAGCGGTTGCGACACAATCGCTTGGCCTTACCCCATTTCATTAAAAGGCTCAGTGATTGATAAAAACCCCGACTCTAGCTCATTTTAGAAACCATTATATAAATGCGAGTTAGGGGGCTTTTTTTAAATTTCTACTGGAAATCCAGTTTTCTTCACCTTTCGTTGCACCGGATGCAGAGCTGGGACGTGTCGACCGCTTTCTCTGTCCACTCTCCAAACTATCTTGGGGCACAGGAAAGTCCTCTGCTCTGGAATTTCTTCGGCTTGGAGGCCGTGACCGCTCAGCTGGTTCACTAAAATAAATATAATGCAATTTGCATCAAAAGCACCAGCATACATGCTTTACACCATATTTATTATGGCTTTTAGGCAGTTTCTAGACTTCTGTGCATCATCCAACAACATTGGAATGGCCTTGGTAAAGGTGGCACGGCTTAGTGTGCGACACCGTGTGCCAAAACTTTTGTGCAATTAGTGGCATGAAGTAACCCCAAATAATAAGATTTTTGATTTGACTACACAGTTCTAACATGCACCCCGATTTTTGCAAACCCTGATAAAGGTGGTCTAGTCTAACTTTACACTGTCTAAATGTTAAGACACTATTGATAAAATCTGACCCATGGTGTCCGGAAGATAGGTGCCCCGGGGGGACACTGGGTTTTATTTGTTAAACGAGGCACAATAAGGAGACCACAGGTCATAAGATGCTTTCAACCTTAAAGAGAACCTGTCACATAGTTTTTTGCCTTTTTTGGAGGACAGCACAAGTAGTGCAACCTGCTGTTCCCCGCACTGTGTCCCTTATTTTGTAAGTTTCTGAGCATTTGTGCTCAAAACTATTTTTTCAAAAAACCCCCCCCACTGAGGCTAGCCCCCGCCCCCCTCAACTGATAAACCCATTACTTTGAAAGGCAAAACATGTGAATAACTGTCAGGTGGGGGGGGCTAACCTTTGGGGGGCAACACCCGTCATGAAAAGATTTAGTTTTAAATGCCAAAATACAGCCCCTTACGAATAAGGGGCACAGTGCTGGAAACAGCAGGTCTGACACTAGCTTATGCTGCCCTCAGCCAGGGGGGAATCACCTATGTGACAGCTTCCCCTTAAACAGCTGAAGTGTGGAGAGAAGAGGGCCCCAAAAACCAGATCCTTCACCTGTCTTTTCTAAACCAGTCTTTTACCACAAACTCCTTGGATAATACAGTTGATATTTAACCCCAGCATCTAAAGGGCTAAACGTCCGGGCACAGGATGCACCCAGTAGACGTGCTATTAGGGTAAGCACACCACAGCTAGGATAGAAACACTTCAAAGCTCTGCTCACCTTTCCACAGTATCTTGCGACTCTGGATCTGAAAAGACAAAAAAACCACAATTTTCAAATTTTTTATTGAGTCCTTTTATGGGGGATGTAGACAGTGATGACTACTGTAATCTATAGACTCATGCCTCATAGAAGACCTGCTGGGACCCGGCCATAAGCAGTTGATCCTTATGGCCACCATAATCGGCCATGATACCCAGCAATCCACTGCTCTTCTTGGTAGGTCCCAGTCTGGTTGTTTTACTGTAGACAAAGAGGGACAGCAATGGGCACCGGCCAGGCCCTGCCCAAGGCAATCTGATGGAATTAACCTCACTAAAGACTTAGGATAACTGCTGTGCAAATGCCTATGCCAATAGGAAGGGATAAGTGGCTGCCAGAGAACTCCACCTCTGCTCCTCTCCGAGCAAAATAAGAACAGCTTAAAAAGAGAAGAGTCTCTGCAATGTCGTTCATCCAGGACGCCCAACCTAGAAAGATACAGGGACACAGCACCTTCAGGGCAGGGAGAAACCACCACATGACAAACATCTTACCTACTGCATCCTGAACAGTTTGCTGGTCACTGACTGCTCCTCCTCCTGCCCAGTGTTCTCACAAGGAGCTTTGTCAAGGGAAGGTTAACAAAGAGAAGAAAGGTATTGAAAGCAAAGAAGCCACAAAATGGACTTTCAGCAATATTCCAAAAACAAAGAATACGAGGCGCATGTCCATTCAGTCAACCAAGCGCATGAGAAGTAACCAGGACAGAGGGAGGAAGAGAAGGCTGCAGCTGAGTCATGACCATCGTTGGAGGGATCGAAAAACCAATTTCGTTAGAACAAATATTTTAGGCAAGGATGACTATATGTAAGCACAGTAATCAGACAGACATGGCCCTGTACACAGGCAAGTCACATTATTATGACCAGTGTATCCGAGGTGCGACACAGACAGCAGCTAGAAAGGCTGGGAGTGACCCAATAGGGTCCTGATAGGTTGTCACATGTATCTGGAGCCATGCTGACTGCAACCCACAGAGGCTGGAGGATCCATAGAGACGCCACCTCCATCAAGGTGATCCCACAGATGCCCAATTGGGTTCAGATCTAGGTATTTAGAGGGCCAGGGTAGTACTTGGTAGCCTTTGTTATGCTTTTTCAACCAATGTCAGACATTTCTAGCTATGTGACATGTTGCATTGTCTTGTTGGAAGATTCCATCCACCCAGGGAAGACAATCAGCATGTATGGGTGTACGTGACCTGCAAGGGGGTGGTGGTGGTGGGTTCATACCGAAATAGGTTGAGAGCACCTTCCACATGGATGAGTAGTCAAGAAAATGCATCAAAAATGTTCCCTAGATCATAACCCTGTCACCACCGGCTTGTGTTCTTCCGGCAATGGTTTCAGGTGTTTCTTCTCTGATGTTTTTCACCTGGCACATCAACATTGATCCATTATTTGATGACACAGAAAACCTGAATCTTCAGAGAAGGCAACCCTCTGCCAAAAAGCAGAGCTCCAATTCCAATGCCGTAAAAAAAAAAAAAAAAAAAAAAAAAAAGTATTTTATGTTATTCCATGTATTTATAGCCCTTTTAGCAATTGGGTGCCACGGAGGTTGATATATTCTATATATATCTATAATATTTTTTCAGTATCTATATATCTAATATCTAAAAAAATTTATTTTCTAGATACCTACTATACTAGATACTATCTATATCAGATACATTTATATTAATACTATCTTATCTATATATATCTAGATATCTATATAATCAGATATCTTATAATATATCATAATATATCTTTCTAGATATCTTTAAAATATCTATATTTTATCATAATATCTTTGGTTGGGAATATATATATCTATACCCTTTTATATATATCTTATGGTTGCAAAATTCTATATCTATATATATATATATATATAAAATTTTTTATTATATATATATATATATATAATATATATAAGCCCCCCCAAAACCTCCCCATGGCACCGGTTTTCCTTTGTGGTTTTCAAAAATTTTGTTTTGTGCAGAACTATACGTTGATTTGGCAATATGCTTTTTAATTTATGGGAAAAATGGATCCCCTCCATTTTGGTCCTTGATCCCCCCACCTCCACGGGTTTTTATACAGTGCGTATGCGTGCAAGGTTGGTGTTTTTTTAATTTTTCTCTCTGGTTATGGAGGTTGATTCCCCCCAATGGAATTTGAATTTTTTCAGTGAGAGGTAAAGATGAGTAGGACCACCCGCCTTTAATCGTTGTAAGCAGGGGGCGGCTAACATTTTTTTTACAAAAAAATTGAATTAAGAATCTCAAAAATTTTTTTTCATGTATTATAGTTAGATCATAACCCTGTCACCACCGGCTTGTGTTCTTCCAGCAATGGTTTCAAGGTGTTTGTTCTCTGATGTTTTTCGCCTGGCACACCAACATTGATCCATTAGATGACAAAGAAAACATGAAGCTTCAGAGAAGGCAACCCTTTGCCAAAAAGCAGAGCTTCAATTCCAATGAAAAAAAAAAAAAAAAAAAAGCAAAAGATATTTCTACCAATGCCACTTCTTTAGCAGAGGTACAGGGACATCCGTCTGCTTTGAAACACAGTAGGGTTCACCTCTCAAATCCTATAGTGTTCTGCCAGATCAAGGTCACTGATTCGCAATGGTGCCAATTTCTCCATTCATCATAGAGTTTCACTGCAGCAACATGCAAACACTTCACTGCACAGTTTGCACAATACTGATGAATTGCCCCTTTTATTCACGACAATGAGGGATGTGTGCAGACAGCCTATTATGCACCTTACACACCCACCAAGCCGCCTCACCACACGTGACTTCCTTCATGAGCTATGCACTGCAGACATTAAAAGTAGGAAATGGTCATAATAATGTGACTAGACAGTATTTGGACGGGTCAGAATTATACTAGGGAATTCTTGGATCACTAATTGGGTCATTAGTAAGGTCTCATAACGACAACTAGTTGGTCCAGCAAAGGTCGGAGGTGTCACCACCCGTGCTGTCCACTAAAAATATATCTGTCTAAAACCTGACATCATACAATGCAGTACATATTACCAAGAGAAAAACATCTACTGCTAAGTATTCCTCTTCTATTCCGCTATACATGGCCTGTCTAATTGTATAGTAGCTTAGTGATGAACAATGTTAAAGGGGACTCCCGACGCTAAACATTTACTGTTCACACCCCTGGATGGACATTCATATGATGCAATGGTGTGCGAGGTCCACCAGAGCAGAGAATGGGAATGTAGAGGGGGGTCCGAAGCAGGAGAGCCCACCTAAAACATCAAAAAAAACTTTGAGGTTCTTAGTTCACATGTTTTGATCAAAACTGTTTAAGCCACCTCCAACGGGACCTCAACACAGGTGGTCCTACTCTATTATTACCCCTCATTTGAGTCCAATTTTAGACTTCTCATTTGGGTCCTCAGACCTTCATAATCCAGAGAGAAAAAGGCACCAGCTTTATCTGCATACTGCACTGATCTAGCAACCTGTGGAGGTCCCGTTGAAAGCCGGGGGTGGCTTAAACAGTTTTGATCAAAACATGTGAACTAAGAACCTCAAAGTTTTGTAGATAGCATAAATGCTTCTTTAGAGGTTTCCATGTCTTGTTTGATAGCCCTTTTAGCTGATGGTGTGCCACTGGTATTGGAATGTGTGTATATATACCACAGCCATGCCAGTGTACACTTGTGTTCACATTGTGTTTTTCAGAAATGTTTTTTTGTGCAGAACCATACGTTACATTTGGCATATATTGCTTTTAACTTATATAGGGAGGAATGGATGCCTCCATTTTGGTTTTTTGCACCTCGCCCACCTCCACAGGTTGCTAGATCAGTGCAGTATGCTTAGAAAGCTGGTGCCTTTTTCTCTCTGGATTATGGAGGTCTGAGGACCCAAATGAGAAGTCTGAATTGGACTCAAATGAGAGGTAATAATAGAGTAGGACCACCTGCATTGAGATCCCATTGATAGTCGGGGGTGGCTTAAATAGTTTTGATCAAAACATGTGAACTAAGAACCTCAAAGTTTTTTTCATGTATTGTAGATAGCATAAATGCTTCTTTAGAGGTTTCCATGTCTTGTTTGATAGCTCTTTCACCTATAACATCCACACACTTTGAAAAGACATCACGATAGGGTTGTTCCATCAGAGACAGCTTCTTTTTAAAATGTAACTTTTGAGGCCTCCCGACACAGCAGTCAAACCGCTAAAAATTGGGAGGCATTTCCCTTGCAGGGTACTGTAAAATAACATGGCAGCTATATAGAGCTGGCTGTTCATGGAAAACAAGGACAGCTCAAGTCCAACACAACAGCTTTATGTTCTGGCTGATGGAGAGGTGTGAGGGTCCTCTATAATGTGCATATATGCTCATAGCACACATAGACATAGGTGTACCTAAACCCTTAACGCGGAGGCCTATTTTCTTTTTTTTGACGTTCGATTTTCCCTCCTCGCCTTCCCGGAGCCCCAATTTTTTTTTCCCCACCTACAGAGACAAATGAGGGCTTTTATTTTGCGGGACAAGATGTACTTTCTAATGTTGTAATTCATATTATCATAGAATATACTGGGAAACTGCAAAAAAAATTCTAAGTGGGGCAAAATGTGAAAAAAAAAAAAAAAAAACTTACTTGTGCCATGTTTGCAGAAGTTTTGCTTTTACAGGGTTCAATTTTCGATAAAATTGATGTGTTATCTGTATTCTACAGGTTGATACGATTCCAAAAATACCAACCGTGTACAGTTTTCGTTATTTTTTGGTACCATAAAAAAATTCCAAACATTTTCTATTTTTGAAAATGTGCGGCCGTGCCATTTTCTTCGACCAATAACTTTTTTGTACTAACACCTACAGACTTGAGTGAGGCGGCATTTTTTGCGGGCTGAAGTGTACTTTTTATTGCTACCAGTTTGGAATACATGGGACTTTTTTGATTACATTTATTCCAATTTTTAGGGGACGTGAAATGAGAAATACTACAAATTCTATATGAACAGAGGATTTGTACCAATATATCACTGCAAATAATAATCCCTGTTAAAACATAACTTTTACTAGACTATTTAAAATATTAATATCTAAACCCCTATATATTACCACTGCATACCTAGATGATACAGCATACTGTACACTATCTGCCAGTGGAGTAATCGCCCCGATAAAGAGCGGCTCCGCTTTAATGACAGACAATGTCACTACATGCGTGTATAAACACCTTTAAATCCCAGCTATCCCGACGCGTTTCCCCCATACAATTCTAGGGTTCATCAGGGGATTCAAAATTTCTCACTGTGGAAAAAGAATACGCTATATACAACGCATATACTACAACACATGTACTTCCAAATTAGATAAGTGAACTGATACTTAGCTCAAGTGCTGCCAGGTATAATGACGATAGTTCCCGCAGCACCTCTAGTACGCTGGCACCCAAGATAAGAGGGATCCCTCTTATCTTGGGTGCCAGCGTACTAGAGGTGCTGCGGGAACTATCGTCATTATACCTGGCAGCACTTGAGCTAAGTATCAGTTCACTTATCTAATTTGGAAGTACATGTGTTGTAGTATATGCGTTGTATATAGCGTATTCTTTTTCCACAGTGAGAAATTTTGAATCCCCTGATGAACCCTAGAATTGTATGGGGAAACGCGTCGGGATAGCTGTGATTTAAAGGTGTTTATACACGCATGTAGTGACATTGTCTGTCATTAAAGCGGAGCCGCTCTTTATCGGGGCGATTACTCCACTGGCAGATAGTGTACAGTATGCTGTATCATCTAGGTATGCAGTGGTAATATATAGGGGTTTAGATATTAATATTTTAAATAGTCTAGTAAAAGTTATGTTTTAACAGGGATTATTATTTGCAGTGATATTATGGGGACGTGAAATGACCAAAAAAAAAAACGCAATTTTGGTGTTTGGATGCTCTTTCTTCTACCATGTTCAGCGTACGGGATAATTTATGCTATATTTTAATAAATCGGACTTTTTCAGACGCGCAATACCAAATATGTGCAACTTTATTATTTTTTTTATTTGTAAAATGGCAAAAAGGTGGGTGATTTGAAATTTTTTTTTTTTACACCTAAAAATTTTTTTTTTTTTTTTTACTTAGCTTCGAGTCCCCTTAGAGTGCTTCACTTCTAGGGGGTGCAATCTCTTATACAGCCTAATGCATTCGAAAGGGGAAAAATCTCTCCCGGAGGAGAGGAACCAATAAATTGGTCGGTGTGAGGGTTTACTTGGCATTCAGACCTCACTGACTGTTTTGCATGAAGCAAAGGCTTATGGGAAAAGAGGTGAGGAGCTCCACAGCGCACTCTATTGGATGTAGCTATCCTCAATTCACATGTAGCTCGCAGTGTGAAAGGGATTTGTCATACAATGCATTACGGGGTACAAAGATGGCAGTTTTAGTACTTCCGGCTTGGGACAGGGAGTAGTAAAACAGAAGGCTTCCAGCTGCCATGTTAACCGCTCGGAAGCCCGCAATTTCGCCACGGGCGCCCGGATCGAAGTGAGGGCAGTGCGCGGCACCGTTTCTCATTGATTTAGACACTGTGGCAGCGGCGTCTAAGCGGTTAAATAGCGTGGGAAGGCACAAGCACCATACCGCGCTATAACCTCCGAGTCTTAGCTGCAATTAGCAGCTAACAACCGCCGGCTGTGTAGCGGAATCATTACGTCCAATGTCAGTAAGGGGTTAAAGGGGTATTCCAGTATACAAAACGTGACTCCTATTGAATGCACGCAGTACAAAGTTCAAATCTTCAACATAAAGTAAATAAATATTTTTAGCAGCTTCCCATATAATTGCTCTGCAATTACTGGCTCAAAATAGGAGGTTCATAACTTGTTGCCGAGGGATACGACCTGCAGCTCTTTTTCAGCTTTCTGGTCAGGCATGCTCAGTTCCAGCACTAGGAAGGTGAGCTCTCACTCTATGAAGCAGCAGGAGATGGGAGGGGATGTAACGAGAAGCTAATGTGATGGCTCAGCAGAGGGGGAGCACAATATAAGATGCGCAAGAGGGTGGAGACTTGCTCTTCAACAGGAAGGGGCCTACAGAAGAAGGATAACAGTCTGAAATAGATGTCAGCAATGCATGATGGGAACTATAGTCTGCCACTCACACGCACTGCTGCTGACACCAAACCCACACTTGCTGTGCTGAGAAGGAGCACATAGGGGGCAGCAGTGTGACAAAATATGGCAATCATACATGTTTTTGATATGTAATGATCCTGCAGACCCCTTTCAGGAATTTTGTTAAACATCAGAATACCCCTTTAAGGAGACAACCCCTTAAAGGGGTTATACTATGAAGTAAAAACCCCGGCGCCGGTGGCCTGCAGCTAGCTGTGAGCCGACCGTGCATGTGAACGAGAAGGGTGGCAGCTTCCAAATATAGGAGAGTACACACACAACTATCTCCGGAATCGCCCATACAAGTGAATGATGTCGGCCAAAAGCTCCGCCCTCCTTGTACACATGCACGGTCGGCTCAGAGCTAGCTGTGAGCGGACAGCGCTGGGGTTTTTACTTTGTGGTAAAACCCTTAGGCTATGTTCACACGGCTTATTTTGGGACGGATTTCAGCCCGTATTTCGCACTGTACTGCGCGAATTACGGATGAAATCCATCCCAGTCATTACGGTAATCCACAGTTCTCATAGAAAACTATGGATTCCGTCTCCTCTCCCCGCTCGTAATGAGAAGTGATATGTAAATTATCCCGGTGGTATACGCGCCGTGGATAATGAATGTCTGTGGGACCGCCGAGCTGCCCCGAGCACCCGGCATAATTGCGGGTGAAATCTGTCCCACAAGTACGCCGTGAATAAACCGTGTGAACATAGCCTGAGGGTGGTAAATGCCTGATCCAATGGGCCTCACTGATCACCATTTGTTCCTGTTGCACCTCATTATCATAACTCGACTGCAGTCTGAATAGTGTGGCCCCTCCAGATCTAATGTTTAGCACCTATCTGTGAATAGTTAAAAATTATTAAAGGAAAATGCCCTGAAATAGACCTAAAACACAAAAGTAAAAACAAACAAAATGTATAAAAATAATTTAGCAAATTATTACTTGTAGAATAAAATATTCGCGCTACAATTTGTCAATATATTTAAAAAATGTATGATCAATTCTCTGTGGGTTTTTAAGATGCCTTCTGCCACTTCCCTTACTTGTTTGCTTGTAGTCCTGGTCATGTGATGGACACCCAGGTACACGGCTCGGCAACTTTTAAGTACTTGGAATCCAGCAGGGCGCCTATGCGTCCACCACATGATCTGGACAGGTTTGCATGCAAACTGTCTTATTGAAAGGGAGCAAGGATTCGAAAACCATGAGGAAATTATTCCTCTACATTTGATGAGCAATAAACAGTTGTAGAGTTTGAATTGCAAGCACTGGAGAACGACTTCAGAGACAGCCCTGAAAACAATGGAGCAGAACAGCATTACAGCAATGGCAGAGTAACATCCGACTACACGGGGCTTACCTGTTTCTAAGATCTGTTCAGGAACGGTTTCATCATAGGTGGTGCTAATCTGTTCCGCTTGCGTGGTCTCACTGGCTTTATCAGTCAACATAAAGGGATCAGGAGAAGGATAAGTCAGAAGGTCAACAGGAGTGTTAACTACAGGACCCACATGATCCATGGAAAGAGCGGGTGTCCCACTGTTCTCAGGAGAAATCTGACTGCCTTGTGGTGTGGCTCCTCCAGATGTATCTGAGCTGTCCAAGATGGCGCCCGTCACATCAGTGTCGTTCTTGGTAAGCTGACCGTCTTTTTCCGCTTTGCTGTTTCCTGCAGAAGGTGCAGCTAAGAACTTGCTTGTAGAAGCGTCCAGGTTGTTGTCCAGTGTTGGTGATGTGGTCGATAGTAATGGCGCAGGAGGACACGATTCTGGAGTTTTTACCAGCTGGGAGTTGATCTCTTCTGAGTTGCTCTGAATTGGAGCAGGTGGTAGCGGCAGAGGTGAAGAGGACTGGGAAGAAGTAAATTGGGGTGTACTTGGTACTGGGCTTATGAGGCCTGGACGGGTGGATGGGAGGCTACAGCTATTACTAGTAGGAGCAGAAGAAGAAGGTGGTCCAGGGAACTGAATATTTTGGGAAATATGTAAGGGTCCAACAACTGCAACAGACTGAGGCATCATGTTACTGTTGGAAGTAGGTATGTTACTTGGCTGAGATCCTTTCATGACTTGGATGATGGATGAAGAATTAAAGAAGACAGGAGTGATAAACTGTGGGCGACTGCTGGACTGAACAGCGGCCTGTCCTTCAGATACAATCACTTTATTGCCCACGTTTGGCATCGTAACCACAGTTGGTACCAAAGTGGGTTGTAGATGAGAAGCCTTCGGGGCCGATACACTTGCTGAAGTGGTGATAGGATTGGAGGTTACAAAGACAGTGATCTGGCTTGGAGGTAAAGCGCTAGAAACGCTGGTGGGCGCAGGTCTCTTGAGTGACGTGCCAGCGAGGTTCAGCTGTACGTTAGCATTGGGCTCCGTCGACTGAGTGGGATTAGGCTCTGTGTACTGCTGCGGGTTGGTCATACAAAGAGCCTCTTTATTAAGTGCATCTCCTGGCAAAGCGGCAATCTCGGTTTTTGTTTCTTCGGTGGCCACCTGCATAAGGGAGGTTTCTGGAGAGGGATTTGGGTGCTTAATGTTGGGGGCATTTGAATGGTCAAGCAATTGACTCAATGATGTCGGAGCCTCTCTCATGGCTGGAGAAACGGCACTCAATTCTTCACTGCTCGAAGGCTTTAGGACATCTGTGTACAGAGCGTCCTTCTTAGGAAGCTCTTCTGGGGACGTCATTTTAAGGTCTGGGTGAACACCCGCTTTAAAATCTGGTGGTGCCTTTTCTTTAAGAACCTGAACGGTCTGTGTGTCACTCTCTAAAAGGACATGTGGATTTTCTTTCATTTCCTCAGTGATGACAGCTGCACTTGGCATAGACATAGGAGGATATTGCCCAACTGGAGGTGCTACTGCAGGGTTTTGCACCAACACTTGGCTGCTCATCATGTTCCTCTGTATCTCCAAACTGTGCAGAACCCCAGGGCCCTGCGCTCCTCCGAGCATCATTTTGGCAGTCTTGGAGTTCTGCCTTCCCGGGCTCGGTGTTGTTTTGCGACTTGATGCAGGGCTTGAACGTCTGCTGTTGCTTGGGCTTGCTCGCTTGTTGGCACCTGCATTTGGTGGTTTTCCTGAACCATTATCCATCTTATTTGCATGTGGGCCAAAAGGCTGACTGTTCACAGTTAGGCCAGGTGGAGCCTGTCCTATGGCTTTTAGGGTAGTTGGGTTCAAACCTTGTTGATCAAAACCTCTACTTAGTGTAGGTCTGGGAGGTAATGGAATATTAATCTGAGGAGGAAAGAGACCAGCAATGGAGGCGTTCAGTCTTTCTGGGGAAAGGCTTATCTCTGAAGGCTCTGTGCTAGGAGGACGGTTGTTGGGAGTCTGTGGGTAATAGGGTCTAGGGCTTGCTCTGTTTGGCGTCTTAGGCCTTGATGTCTGTGATGGAGCCTGAACACTTTGGTAATGGTGCCCATGAGTTCCAGCCATAGTGTTGGAGTGCTGTTGTTGTGGGCTTGCACCTTGTCCCAGGGAGAGAGTGGAAGCAGCCCCTGGCTTGGTGCCAGACATCATCATTGGATTTTGAGAGATAAGCAAGTGTGGTGCCATGCTGCCTTGGGGCCCAGATACTGTGGGGAGGTCGGGAATGTCAGGAGCTGATGAGGAGCCTTCACCTAGAGGTGATCCAGATTGATTCTGCCCACTTTCTGGGAATCCCATCTGTCTACCATTGCCTCCTAATGATGCACTAGACACCATAGGCATCCTCTGCTTGTCTGGAGAAGGTGGGATAGAACTAGAGCCCTGTAAGTTTACCATAACCGACATATGACCACCTTGCTGCATGGGCATCCTCTGTGCCTCAGAGTTCATAGCTGCCCGGGGGTTAAAGACATTCTGTTGTAAGGGAAGCTTTACAGGTTTTTGGTCTTGTTGTTGCTGCATCATCAGCATCATCATCATTTGTTGTGGAGGAGTCTGTCCGCTTTGACCCTGTTGCTGTCCCAGCTGCATTAGCTGCGGAGGTAGCTGCTGAAGTTGTCTCTGATCGATCCCTTGTGCTGGATAACCTAGAACAAGATTGTAAGGGATGAGAAACTTTACAGGAGAAACTTAGGCAATGTTTACATGGCAATGGTAAAATGCCATCAGAAAGCCGACAGTATTTTACCATCGCTGCTCCACGGTTTTTGAATTTCGGCCAGCCTTAAGGGGTTTTGCCACAATCTCATTTCATACCTCCTGCTTCCAGCTCTGTGTGCTCAGAAGGGGGCGAGTGTGATTTGTTTGAATTGCATATCATGTGACCCAGCAGGATGACATCACCAGGCCTTTCCTTTTTGTAGTCAGAGAAAGGTCTCTTTATTTAAAGCATTGTGAGTAGCTGAGAGGTAAAGTTTTTGCCTCTAGGCACAAGTGTCCTAAGTTCAAATCACTGCAGGAGCCAAACCTGTGCTTTGTTTGTTTTTTTCTCTTTATCAATGCACAGACTTCATTGTGGTTTCTTTTTTATATATTTGCACTGTTTGACTAATTACTAAGGAGTACAGACGACAGAAGCAGAATGACAACACCTGGGGTTTGAACACTCAGTAGCTGTCTGAGAGAAGAGGTTATGTCTGGGCATGTGCGACCAGGACTGAGGAACGCTCAGCCCTGGTCGTATCCCCTGGAGACGAGCAGTAAACAATGGCTCACTAAGGGCAGCTAAAACAAAAACGGTGCAGAATTTTTAATAATAATGAATGCACTGACAAAAACCAGTGCTGTGTAGACGAGGCCTTATTTTGATAATGGAAGACACATTTAGCAGATGTAAGTATTGTTTGATGAGGGAGGTTTTTTTGGATCTGGATTTCTACAGTGATACACAATGACATTTACAGCTTAAAGAGAACCTATCACATAGATTTTGCCCCCCATAGATTATGCACAAGCTAGTGACAGACCTGCTGTTTCCAGCACTGTGTCCCTTATTCTGTTAGATGCTGTTATTTTTTTGAGTATTTATTGCTAAAATCTTATTCATGAGCAGGTGTTAGCCCCGCCCACCAAAGACGCCCCCACCCAACTGGCAGTTAGTCACATGTTTCTACCCAAAGTAATAGGGTTATCAGTTGAGGTGGGCGGGGCTAGCCTCAGGTGGGCGGGGTTTAAAAAACTGACTGTTTGAATGACTCTTCTGGCTGAAAACTGCAGATTTGAGCACGAAATACTCAAAAACTCCAGCATATTACAGAATAAGGGGCACAGCGCTGGAAACAGCAGGTCTGACACTATCTTGTTCTGCCATCAGCCAGGGGGGGGCATAAACTATGTGACAGGTTCTCTTTAAGTGGGGTTCACATTCCCACCACCTCCCCCAACATACATGCTAAACATCTCCATAGGAATAAGGCAGAGGCCAATAGAGTGTTCTTTTGACCTCAATCTATACAGTATACATCAGCATACCGCAAAAAAAATAAAAGTATGGAATACTGTAGTAGACTATGCTAGCTCCATAGACCGGATCCTAGTACCAAAAAACAGATCATAATACTCATTTTTTGACAACATATCCATATGAGGTAATCCAGCGGATGAGAAATCCAACAATTTATTTCAGCAATAACATGCTCACAGGAAAATAATTATGCTCGATAACGCCAACGCATTTCCAACCTCTTATAAGGGGTTTGCTGAAATAAATTGTTGGATTTCTCATCCGCTGGATTACCCGTATTCATTGTGGGATTTTCGAGTCGATTTGTGAGCGTGGACTGGCAGCTCTCCGTGTGGACGGAAGATATCCACACAGCAGCACAGCTATTAAATAAGGGAAATAGGATCGTGGATCATGCAGTTGGCAGTGCATTGAAAATTCTACATCGGTGAAAAAGGAGGTGGTAAGGCGCACATGTTTATTGTCTATTACAAGTTATCCATATGAGCGCTTGTTTTGTTGTTTTCTTTAGGCCAAGTTATATTTTTTAATGACAACATTAAATTTTTTTGTATAACGTACTGGGAACATAAAAAAAAAATATTTGTGGCTTGGAATTATTTTTAAAAAATGCAATTGTGCAAATTTTTTTTTTTCTTTTGCAGGATAAAGATACATAATGTTAGATTGAACTTTTATGTTAGATTATAACACTGTGACCCTCACCCTTTTTAACCAGTTAAAGGGCCTTATCAAGGCAATTTGGCTTTGGGGAAAGCGGTTAGATTTTCGGGCACCCCTTGTTCGGCCCCCCCCTCTTCCTTTAAATTCTATTTTTTGTTTACATATAAAAACATATTTTTTTTAATATTAAAAAAAAAAATAAAATATATAAAAAAAATGTGTGTGTGTATATATATTTCCCCTTTGACATGGCTTTTTTTTTGGGTTTTAAAGGTTTAAGATCCAGTTCTTCACAATCCTGGCGCAGACTAAGGAAAGGGGGGGGAAAAAAGCTCGCTCACGAGCGGCCTCCCTAAATTATCTCCTCAACACCCCCAGGGAATTTTTACATGTCTTTTAAGGGGGGTTTTAAACGTTAGTGCTTTTGCTTCGGGGTTTAACAGATGCAAAACTGTATGGCATTAATTTCACAGACCTGTCAACAGCTTTTTATGACATATCAGTTAAACAAATGCAATTAAATCTTATGGGTGATGAATGTTTTAAAAGGGTTTGGGCCTTTTAAAGTGGTATTCTTACCCCAAAATGCAAAAATGACATCCTTTTTCCCAGACATGTCTTTGAAAAAAATCTAAATGCGCATTACTTTTAGGGGGGTTGGACCCAATAGATTATCATCATGCACGGGGATAGGTAAAAAATTTTCCTAAATCACGGGGGTTTCCCACTGGGGGGGACCCCAATAATCTTCAAAAAAAGGGGGCTCAAAATTTGCAAAGGGATGCCCAGTGCGTTTAATTTTAAAGGGGTTGAGGGGAAGAAAAAAAAAGTTTGGGAAATTGGGGGGCCCCTTTTTTTAGTGATTGGTGGGACCCCTGCGACAAGAAAATTTTTTCCCCTTTTCCTGTGAGCGGGTTTAATAAATGCCCATCAGGGCCCCAAACGCTTCAACAAATGAAAACTTTGGCCCTTTTAGGGCCCACACAGGAGATTGCGAAAATTTTGGGGGGGAATACTCCAGGTTGTACTCGTCCCTTTTTGTGTCACTGGGAAAATTGGGGTTTTGGGACCCAGTTTTTTGAGCCCCAATTCCTTTCCCCCATTTGAGCCATGTTGATACAAAATAAAAAGGCAGCGGATATCTGGGAGGGGAGATTCAGGGGGCCCATTGGGGCCTTAGAATAGAAAGTCCTGGGCCAAAAGGGTTTCCAGCTGAGTGGAAAGGGTTTGGGACCGGAGAGTTTTAGTATCAGGCGGGGAAGCGGTTTTTAGAACTGCATTTGGTTAAAGGGGAAAATTTCCCCCGGCCCTTTTTTTTCGGGGGAATTATTGTTGTGTTTTTCATAAACCGGGGAAGACCTCCTAAATTTGTGTATTTCGAAAAGGGCCCCTTTACCCTATTAAATTTTATTGAGGGCCCAAAAAATACTGGCAAAGGGTTTCCTTAGCCATGAGACTTAGGAAATTTAATATTATATTAGTGGGGGCTGGATCGTCTGGATTCATCCCAGGAAAAACCGACTGACATTAATCTGGACGTTTATTAAAAAAACCCCAACAGGTAGGCATCCCAAAAACTCAGGGTCGGGGGAAATTTGCTGCCCGGGGACAATGAGAAGGCATTTGCCTCAGTGGAAATTGGGGGTTTATGGGGGTTTGGGTTTTTGGGCCCAAATGGGGACCCCGCCGGAATTTTTGCGTTGGGTAAAAAATTTTATATTTAATTTTCCTGTGGCGGGGTGAGAGTCAATGGACACTTATCTAGCCCTTTCCCCTTTGGGAAAAAGGGGGGACTAGACAGGGGTCCCCTCTGTCACCGCTACTATTTGCCTGGGGAAAAAAAACCCTTTAAGCAATCCTCCTACTATTCATCGGGGAATTGGGGGGGAGGGAAAAATCGCGGAAATTTTATGAAAAAATTTCCTCTTATATGCCGTTTGATTTTTGTTGGTGAAACCTAGGGGTACTAGGCATCATTGGATAACTTACTGGGACATGTTGCGCTTTTGGGTTTTTATTCAGGGCTAAAGGTAAATTGGGCCAAATCTATTCTTTTTTCCCAGTGGACAAAAATTGTTCCCTTGAAATTTACTCCTCATCTTGTCTGAAGGGGGTTTCCCGGTTCAAATATTGGGCATCGGGGGTTGACAAAGGCCACAAAATTACTTGGCTTTTGATTCTTCCCCCGGACAGTGTGCATGTAAATCTTTTTTTAAAAGGGGCCTGGGCGACACTCCTTTTGCCCCTGTTTTGGGAGGATTAATTTTTTTCAAGATGGCCCTACTCCTAAGCGGTTTTTTTTTACAAAAGCGGCTCCATGTAAAATTTCCCCAAGCCCCACTTTGTGGGAATTTAGTTTAAAATTTTGGGACCTCCTTTTGGGGGGAAGCAGGCCCCACAAATTCAGTAGGGTCCACTTTAAAGGGGTCCGTACAACAAAATGGGGGGGGGGTTCCCCCCTTGCTTTCCCGGGGGATTTTTTTTATAAAATTTTATATTTGCAGGCAATTAAACCACAAGGGCGGGTTTAGTGGTTTCCCGGTCGGGATAAAAAACAATCCAGCGGTGGTTCTTAAACCCGCACTAAATGGGCTCAAAATTAAAGGGACTGCCCACAAATTTGACTTTTTTAAGGGGAAGGTTTGGAAACCCAAAAACAAACCATTTAAAACATCATTGAGGGGTTTTTGCATTTTGGTTTGGGGAAAGGAGGGTTTTTTTGTGCCCATTAGGGAGAAAAAATTTTGAAGGTACCCCATTGGTCTCCTTATTTTTCCCGTTGGGGGCGAACGCAAAAACTACCTTTATTATTTTTACCTACAAGACAAATAAATTTTTTTTTGGGGCTCTGGGGGAAATTTAAAATATTTGGGCGCAATTGTATGTGGGGGGGTATTTCCGTTTTTTGGGGGTGGTTTTAAACCAAAAAAACTTTTCCCGTTCTCCCTAGGGGAATTTTTTTTTCAAAGGGGTTTCCTGCAGTTTTAAGGCACGCTTGTGCTGCGCGGGTTTGGGGATCGGGAAAAACTTTTTTTCACTGAAGGGGCGGCCCTTTAGAAGCCTTAATTAGGTTTTGGAAAGTTTTTGAAAAAGGGGCCGGGGGTCTCCTCTCTTTTTCAAAAGGGATCAGGGGAGTGCCCAACCTTCCCCCATTGGTAGCTCCCTTTTTGGGGGGGGAAGAATGTTATATACCGGACTGGAGAATTGCTTGCGTTTTGGAGGAGCGGGTGCTTTTTCCCCCTGGGAGCTTTTTTGGGTTCCTAAGTGAAAGAGATCAACCTTTTCAAGAAAAAAATTGGCTACTTTAGGGTGTTTTTGGGACTCGGGTTCGCCTAAGACGGATGGGTTCCCCTATTTCCGCCCTGTGAAACTAGATGTGGCACAGCGGCGGGACTTTGACCCCATCTTTGGGAGGAATCCCCAAATTTTTGGGCAATTTCTGGCAATGGGTTCTTTACTTTTTTAAAATGAAAAATTTGGGGGTTTCCCTAATGTGTTTTCAAGGGGGGTTAAAAAAAGGGAAAGGGAAACTTTTTTGGGACTATGCCCCGACTTAGTGCCGGGAAAGAAAAGAAAGAATTCTCTATAGGGGCTTCTCTTTTTTATGCACGGTAACCTACTTCTTAACTGGAAGCCCGCCCCCAAGGTCCCTACCTTGGATCTTGGGTTTTTGGGTTTGGGTTTAAAGCGGGTCTTCCCAAATTTTAAAATTTTTTTTTGGGCCCCCAAAGGGATAAACCCAAACGTTTTTCACAAAATTTGGGGCAATTGGATAGAAAGGGGATTAAAAAACAGGGGAAATTAAAAGTGTGGGGGGGGGGGAAAAGGGTCTGGGGGCTGGGCAATATGAGTGGGATTGAATGTGTGAGTGTTTGGGGGGAGAGCAATAGGGGGGTCTTCCCAGAACGCATTCGTTTTTTTTCACTTTTTTTAAGGTTAGTTTTGTTAGGGACAGGATTCACTCTGGTACTTTTAATTCTAAAATGAAAACTAGGAGGGAGGGGAACCTATACTTTTTTTTAGGGGGCTATGTTATGATAGAATTAATGTTAAGGTTTTCCTGGCCCGTGTCATGGGCTTCCAATATTCGCAGGTTAATTTAAAAATTTTTCCCAAACTTACAATGGTTAAAAAAAAGTTATGGTTTTTTTGCCTAAAATTGCTCTAAAAATTTTGTTGTGTGTTTGGGCGGGAGTGGACAGAGGGTTTTTTAGTTTGTTTGGTTTTTTTTTTCATTTAAGTTTTGGGATTTATTTCAAAATTTAATAAATTAAAAAACTCTTAAAAAAAAAAAAAATTTCAAAATCAGGGCTATATGCAAAGGCCTTTTACATGCAGGTGAGCAGTTCAGATTTTTTTTTCCAAGGGCTAATGGGGAGAATTAGTTTTTCCAAATTCTTAAAGAACAAATTTTTGGGGGGTAAATCACCCAAGGGGTTGTTCCCCCCCCGGAGGATTTTTTTTGGTCAATTTTTTAAAATGGTTTTTTTTTTCAGATTTGAAAGCCCCCTGTAAAACGACGGTCAACATCCTGATGGACTTTTTGGGTTTTTTCCACGATGTATTGTCGCGCCGCAATTTCATCGTGTTTCTTCGGGGGGGGGACGCCTGATCAGCGGGGCCCCCTAGACATGCAAATTTCTCGTGGCCGGGTGGGGAACGGGGCCCCCGCGAAAAAAGTGGAAAACGTCCCCTTATTTTTCCCCCCGTGTACAATACGAGGGATTGTTTTGGCAAGGGGGGCGAGGGTAAACCATTGTTCTCTATGAGAACTATGTATTACCCTTTAATTTTGGCGCCCCCATCTCGCCTGGGATTTTGAGCGCAAAAAACATGTCAAAATGCGCGCCGATATTACGCCATGTGAACATATCCTAATAGAAAATCCGTTCAGTGGGGACTGCTGAACTGTTTTTATATTAAAGTCTGTCAGGACTGTTGACAGTCGGTTTACAGACGGCCTTCAAGTCTATAGATGCCTGGATATTCTCACCTGGTGGCCTGTTCGTGAAGTCAGAAAGCTTCTGCCCAGCATCCAGGGTTCCCAGCTGTTCGCCAATCATCCCCGTCTGGTCAGAGTCCTCCATACGAGTCTCATTAGTGCTGGAGGGAGAAACAAAATATTTGTTGTATCTACATATCTATATCTATCTATCTAAAGAAGCAGTTAAAGGGGTTGTCTCAGTACATTGATTTCTCTTACCTCAGTCCTGTTTTCTTGGTTTCATTTTGAATTCAGGGACATATTTACTGGCTTCCACTAGGCTGCAGTAGAACCCAGGTCTTTAGCTATAGCTAATCAAACAGGTCTGTACCTATAGCGACCTGAAGAGCTGATGCAGCTCATACAAGAGGAGATATCTAGGAATAGGTAGGACACTTAATGGACACACATTGCAAAGTGACTTGTTTTTGCAAGATCTTTAACCTAAAAAGCAATCCTTGTAGTGAGACAACCCCTTTAAGACCACTAAATGGTCAGCCACATATAAAGATGTTGGTGTTACTCATTTGTACTTGTACAAGGTATCCAAGTCCCAAACATACAAAGATGGTGAGAAAACCAATGAATACATTTCCATGAATGCATGGTTCAACAAACCTTAAATAAGACCAAGACGCAACCCAATCATTCCAGGTATTTAAGAGGGACACCTTGAGAACGACCTAACCAGGCCTGGTTTCCTAGCTGAGATGAGCTTCCACTATGGATTACAATATACATGATCTGTGTTCAACCTCTACATACCTCATATGTTCCTCTCCTTGTTGGTTCTTTTTCTTTCTTGGTGGCTTCTTCTTTTTAGGTTTAGCAACATTGCTATTCTGTTTGTTGTTCATCCCAAAGTGTCCAGCGGATATGTCGCTCTGAAGCAGATTGACCAAGAGAGGGCTGGTCAAAGTAACGTCTTTATTAACAGGAAAAGCTGGGTTTTGACCACAAGAAAGCTGATTTCCATTTCCCCCCTGACCAAATGCAGATGCGAATGATAGACCATGGCCTGGAAAGTGTTGGCCAGGGCCTCCATTCCCTGACATGTTCTGCAAGTGCTGTTGGTGTTGTGCAGCCAGGTTTCCTTGTTGCTGCATGGAAATGTCATTCAACATGGCGCCCAAATCACTGCCAGTTTGACCTGCGGTATCAGAATGTGGCTGCTGAAGATGTTGCCCAGGTCCAGTCTGTCGGAGGACTTGACCCTGCATATTAATACCCTGTGAAGCATTACCACCTGCTGTGCCCTGTTGAGAAACAGTCTGCCCTTGAAACTGTAACATGCTGTTGGTCAGACCAGGAGTTGGTCCTCTTACTATCTGACTAGGTCCTGTCATCACACCGGCTGGATTTTGGTTGCCAAATCCTTGTTTATTGCTCTGCATAATTTGCTCCATCACAGGATTCTGCTGCATCACCGTTTGACCTTGAGACACCATCATCTGGCTATGACTGGGAATCATTTGTTTTGGAGGTGTCATTCTCTGCGGTGCTTGACCCAGACCATGAGATGCTCCCAACATCTGTCCCTGTGACATGAGCTGGTTTCTTGACAGGACCAGCTGTCCCTGCGTATTTAAAGGAGTTTGTCCTTGAAGGTTCACCATTTGACCTTGGGATGAGATTATCTGTTGATGCATACCCAGAATCTGAGATTGTGGTCCTTGTTGTGATTGACCATGCAAGCCACCAATGCTAACTTGGCTCACCCCACTTCCACTTGGCTGCTGGTTATTCAGGTTGTTATGAAGTCCTATCAGATTGGTCTGCATCAACTTAGGACCCCCATGGGATCCTTGCATTTGACTGTGGGAAGATCCATTTGTCTGACCACCTAGGAAGGACACAAAACACAGTGATGACTTAAATCTGAAGCCACTGTTTATTGACAGCTAATTTATATCCAATTTAAAGGAGTAGTCCATCTCCCCCCAAAAACCTGCATCGAGCCACAAATGGTGTACAGGAACAAAAAACAAAAGTACTCATTTCAATCCAGTGTTGAAGCACCATCAGTTGGCCTTCATTTACCTCCAAGGGGGAAGTGACCACTGCAGCCCATCAGCGGTTTCGACGCTCATGTGCCATTCCATTGACTTCCCCACTGAGTTAATGAAGGGCACATGAGAGGTGATGTCAATGGAGTGGCACATGACCACTGAAACCACCAATTGGCTGCATTGACATGAGCCTCCTGGGAACAACCAGATGCTGGACCAGCTTCAATGCCAGATTGGCCGTGAGTAGATTTTGTGGTTCTTTTATACTATTCAGGGCTAGTTGTACTTTTTTGGGGGGCAGTGGACAACCCATTACAGAAGAAGCATTACATACAATTTAAAGTGTTTTCCAACAATTAAAAGTTCTCTCCGATCCATGGGATAGGTGAGAAGTGTCTGATCGGTCAGAGTCCTACCACTGTACTCGTCGCCTATCATAAAAAGGGGTCGTCTCAGGGGTTGTTCACAGAGCCCCAAGCCGTTTTAGATTAATGCTTCCTGTCTCGTCCTGGTTAGGCTGTGGGTGGTTCTACAGCAGTAATGTGTATATCCCAACTGTATTCACAGTTCTTTTAATTGCACTGACAAGAGAGCAGGATATGTTATCTATGCGCTCGGAAGCTCTCTGCTCTAAAGTAAACTAAAGTAATTCGTCTCCTTCTTTAGAGATAACAAGCTGCTGGCTTTGCTGAGGGGGTCACTCCCTGCTCTAAGATAAGCAAAAGCACAGAGAGACGGGGAGAGCATGACTATAACCAGAGAAACCAGTGTGCACTAAGAGCAGATAAAATCTCTCTTATCTCCTCGACAAAGCAATGTATTTGGAAAAGTCTTCATTTACTTACATGTTGAAAGCTAATCTTTCTAGTGAGACAATCTCTTTAACCATGTCTCGATGCTAATCATGTGCACTGCCATTTCAAAGTCTATGGGACTTCTGAAGATAGCCAAGTGCTGTACTCAGGTCTTGCCATCTGTCCCATAGAGCCACCACTCTATTAAAACCGGTGGACACGTAATCCAATTTTTATTACTGCACTGTACTTATTAAGGTGGCAAAAAAAAAAAAAAAAAAAATTAATAGGTCTTTGTTACAATTTTGCAATTCTGCAGCAAACGTGTATGTTTTCACATTTACTGCAGGCTGCTCTCATTAACAAAGATTCTATATTTGTTTGGATAGCTTGATCTTCAACTTATATTTTAGTTCAAAGTATTCTGATTGTTTTTTTGCTCTTTGAAGGAGTTTAACTTTGCTATCAGTTTATGCCAATCAGAAGATGGAAATTGTATGTGTATAGCTGTTATTATTTGCAACAGTATGCAAATGACTGTTCTGTGAACATAAATTTATATTTTGCATTAACCAAAAAATGTTGTTCAATAGAAACAGTGAAAAAAACAACAAACAAAAAAAAAAGAAAAACACAAGACTACAATCCAACCAAGAAGCTGATGTCTCTTCAGCCCTTTTCTCTCCCCTATTCAAAATCTTAAAGTTAATCTCTTTTTGTCATAAATAAACTTAGCAAATTGTTCAAGGGGCTGGAGACTGAGCCTTCTGCAGATTCTCCTAAACAGGATTACACTATATTAACAGGAATGTGTCATCAGAAAATGACTCCTTGTTTAACTCAAGTTTTTATGTTAAAAAAAAAAAAAAGTATTTTTAGGGTTTTTTTTCTTTCATATTACTGGCAATATTTTTAAAAAATCCTCAAGTTCTGCAGTTTCCACTTTGGACACAATAGTTTGGAGAGAAATCTCAGTCTTCTCATTATCAGCACAGGCAAGATTACACTGAAATGGGACACCAAAGTGTATAGTCAACTCAGGAACCACCATTCACAATAGCAGATAGTCACAGCTCCCCCTGTCCCTGCACAATGATCGCTTTCCAGGTCACAGAGCATGACTAGAAAACTCTATAGAAGCCAATGGGTCTGATTCTGTTCACAGGCTCCTATATCCATGAAGCTGCAACAAAGTATCTCTCTAAAAGCTGTTATAAGCAGCTCAGGCAAGATGGTCGCGCCCATAATCCTATACACACACAACATAAATAAAAAAATAAATAAATCTATGGTTGAAAAATAAAAACGGCTAAAAGGAAAAGAATACGTATCAGTATCTTGTTTTAATTAGTACAAAAAAAAAATGGCGACAGATTCCCCTTAAAGGAGTTGTCTCACTACAGGTTTTGAGCCTACCTCAGTGTGTCTGGCACCATAAGATTTTTGAATTCAGGGGCGTGCTTCTTGTCTGCCTCTTCTCCTCACCCTTCCCCCCTCCCCTCAGTACACAGACAGCTCTCCTCCAACTGCAGTAACTTCTATAAAGCAGGGGGAGGGGGTTTGCTGCCAGAGTTAACTCTGTGTGTGCCTGCCTAGGTCTGCTGCCGGCTGCTCACTGCTGATTCAGCTGCACTGTGCGGCTGCAGTGGCCGAGGTCTTGCTGCTCCTCTCCACAGAGTCAGGAGACAGCACGGAGAGGGCTATCTATGAGTGGCTATGGAGCCAGAGGTCTGTGAAGCTGTGTATGCTAATAGCAGAGCAGGTGGGGATGCAAGTGTTCCTATACCCCCCTGCTTAGCATACAAATCTCCACGGACATCTCAAGCAACAAACCCTGTTCTGTGCTGTCCTCCCATCAGAACAGACACAGGGCAACTGTGAAGTGTGTTACTATAATCACCATGTGTCACTAATACAGCAGAGCAGGGAGGGATATGAACCGTTCACATGCCCCCCTGATCTGTTCTTTTAGTATAGTCAAAGCTCCACATACACATCATGATTATAGTAACACACTTCACTGCTGTCACATCCTACTGACCACAGATCAATAGGACATTTGTAATGAACGTATATTGCAAAGCTGCTTGTTTTTTAAAGATCTTTTAATTAAAACCCAATCATTGTAGCAAGACAACCCCTTTAAGGACAATACAAAAATGAAAAAAAAAAATGCATCCAAAAAGGTATCCATAGCTTTTAGGCCATGATGAATCTTGTAAGCTATAACTTATTTGAAATGACAGATCTTATGATGTATGATTGCAAAACATAATTTGCTGTAGTCCTTACATCAGTGCCTAGTAGTAAACGCTCTTCACTGAGCCCCAACAAGTCATGTTTAAATGCTAGTTATTTATTCGAGGAATATTAGTGTATTAATCTTTTTTTCCCCCCAATCTTTTTTGAAATCTCTCAATAACCCTACAATACAGATCAGATGATTATCTTATTTCCTGCACCCACTCTGAACTCTCCCAAACTATGTTGTTCTCCAGACCTGTCTCCTGGAATACAATTAACATCTCGCTGTGCAGCAAGGCAAATAGACCTCCACCGTTAACATCCTCTCTCTGTGGTAGTTATGCATATTTAAGTCCTGTTGTATTCATGAGTGAATGTATTTTTTGTTATGTATCACATATCAAAGGTTTCCTTAAATTTGTGGACATATAAACCCTTTAAACACCCATACATTTTCCTTTCCAACCCCAGACTTCTAAACTCCATAACTTTATGGTTTTATAAATCCAAAAATAAAATTTGATCAGCACGCCTAAAATAATTTTAAAGAAAATTATGCAGGCGAGGCAGCAAAGCAATGCAAACATACCGTATTTTTCAGACTATAAGGCGCACTGGACTATAAGGCGCATTAACATTGAGCGCATTAACATTGAGCGCCGTTCATATATAAGGCGCACCGGACTATAAGGCGCGGCGCATTAAATGAAAAAGTTCAGAGCGAAAGCCAAACTTTATTCAACACAAGCATCATAAGCATGTCTCTTAACAGGAGGCATTTTTCGGGTAGTGGGTATAAAAAATTTACAGTACGGTATTGAATGCACAGACAATGTTGAAACACAGATATTCTGCACACAGAGCTGTACATATCACCGCACGTAGTGACGCCTCTGACTATGGTAGCCGTATAGGCCATTCTCCATATTTTCATGCCGTATTGCCGCCGCGGATTGCAGCCGCAATACGGCCGGATTTACAATGGTCCTGCCACTTATTGTGCCTTATTTCGCGACGGAATCACCCGCTGTAAAGAATGGGTTGTAAATCCGGCGCGAAATACGCGCCAGTGGCACTTATTTGCAACTGATTTGTAACTGATTTCGGAACGTATTTACTATTGTAAATCAGTTGCAAATCAGTTACAAATCAGTGTCACTAAATTAGCTGTACCTAATACGTTCTGAACAAAGACTGAAAACTGAAAGTGAAAAATTGATTCATATCTAAGGCGCACCGGACTATAAGGCGCACTTTCGATTTCTGAGAAAATCTTAGGCTTTTATGTGCACCTTATAGTCCGAAAAATACGGTAACATCATATCAGCAGCACTCTAAGAAATACCAAGGGCGACATGAATGAATGGAGCAGCACCAGTTTTCTGGTGTAATTTGAGCCAGAAAGAATGTATGAACAGGAGCACTCCAAACTTTGGCCTGCTTTTGTAAGGCGCCAAAGACACTTTTTAATGCGCTAAACATTTGGTGAGTTCTGGGGACGTCGCACCATATTCATAGAAGTAGACACATTTAGGATTCTTTGATGCCAAATCTAGGTGCAGAACAGTTAGAACATCCAGACCAGGTTAAAGGTGGTGCCTGAGCCAGACTTGTATTGGTACTAGACTGCGCCTGTATGTATGACCTGCAGAAGAACAGGTTCATACATTCTGGTGCATTCTACACTGCCTTAAAAATTTTTTAGAACTGACCTGTCCGCGCCAATGTTCATACATGTTGCGGCAAAAAAAACAGTCAAAGTGAATATAGAATTTTTTTTTAAATGCATTTCTGCTACTTTTGGATCCGTGAAACTTTGAGGCTCTTCTTGTACATTTCTGATCAAAATTGCAAGAGCCCATTCACCGTGATCAATTTTTAGTTTTGGATAGTTTGTATGGGGGAGTGGCTGAACTCCATTATGGTTGTGCACTGCGTCCATCTACACAGTTTTTAATCAGAGAAGATTGTAGATGGGACCTTCTCTCCCTGAAAATATGGAGGTCTAAACAGGCACCAAGTGAAGTAAAATGTTAAAGGGGTTGTATCATTTCATTAAATGGTCTTCAGAATAAGGGGACAGGGAAAACGAGCAACTTTGCAATTGGATGTCTACCTTATCTTTGTTTAATGTAAACACTGTTCCCCAATGCCGGTCGGATCCCACTTCCTTTCATTTCATTGGCTGCAGTCTCTACTAATTTACACACTGTCTGGCCCCCGGTCATATTCACGGGAGCGCGCCTCTCTTACTCAGAATAAGGGGCTGGCAACAATTTCACGCTGTACAGCTTGTTGCTCCTCAGGGACCCGGCAGCGGCTTCTACAATCAGAAAACAGCAGAATTGTGGCTTGGTGCCTAATGCTCCTGCGTGTATGGGGCCGGCAACAATTTCACTCTGTACAGCTATCAGCTCCTCATTGACACTGCAGCTGCTTCTACAATCAGAAAACAGCAGAATTGTGCCTCGGTGCCTAAACATAGAAGGGAGATGGATCTGTGCTCTGGATGGGTTGATAGAAGGCTGGATTCAACTGTAACAAACCTCCAGCTGTGAGAGGAGAAGAGATCAGTGCTCTGAGTTCATAGAAGGCTGTCTAGACTGAATGCAGGACTGTGGTATGTAAACAGCTCTTACAAAATAAGGGAGAGGACAGTGACATGTGGACTCAGAGAGGGGGAGAAGAACATACTGACTTGGGAGCGAGCATGAACAGTGAAGGGGGGGGGGGGGGGTGATGATGCCATCCCCCTTCAGTTAAGAAACACCCAGCTGGGAGGGGAAGGAACGCCCCTGGATTTCAGGAACTAAGAAAATCAAGCTTCAAGAAAACAGCCAAACTGATTAAGCAATACGTCCCCTTTAAATAGTTTCCCTTATCTACTAAGGTTATCTACTAAGGTTTTATTTTTCTGCTGACAATTGTTTAAGGACTTAATTTATTTGTAAAATTCTCCTCAACTATTTCGCAATTGGTTCCCAAATACATTATGTAACACTGCAATAAAAAAATGTTTAGAATAAAGATAATACAGTATTTATAGCAGAGGTCTGTACAATTCCAGCATTACCCATTTATATCATTTTTGTGTTATTTTGTTTACCACTTTCAAAATTAAAAAATTTAAAAAATGCATTGCCATTTTCTGACACCAGTGGCTTCCCCCTCTCCCTATCACTGGAGTTGTATGAGGGCTCACTGCAGGGCAAGTTGCTTTTTTTTTTATTTATTTTTTTATTGTTACCACCTTGAGATATATGTAACTTTTTATCTCATTTTAACATCTTTTTTTGATTATTTTTCTATATGTTAAATGTGAAAATGTTTTCCTTGAATTTTAGTAATTGAGATTTATAAAAAAAAATATAGGTTTTTTCTTTTTCTTTTTTTTTTAAACGGAAATTCTCAGTCCTCCAAGGGGAATTGAACATTTGAGTGTTAGCACTGTATTCTACTTCTGTTCTAAAGTATATAGTCATTTTATTGATCTATTATACCCTGCTAGGATTTAAAAGGAACCATGCCACAGCAGACTTGGGGGGGGGGGGGGGGAGGCTTCTTTTGGCACCTGGCTGCCATGGAAACTGAACTGTACCTCAAGGCTGTCTCAGCATGGGTGGCAGGGGTCAAACTGGGTACTGAGTTTGTATGAGTTGTATGATCACAGTTTAGATGCTGTGATCATACAAACTGCAGGATCTAGGTACTCGCCAGCTGGACCAACCCAGGAAGAAGCAAGAAAAACCTTTCTGACAAACATATACAAAGTTGTAATTGCTGTGATTGGAGGATTATCTGAATAATGCCATTCAAAGCGTACCCCCAATTAGAAAACAACTTTCCATACAATAATACAAGCAAAAATAAGAAACTCTGGAACATCAATGTTGCGCTTCAGATTAATTTTGTCCAGACCCATATTTTGCCGGAAATCGTCAGTAAGTCTGGTAACCAAACAGCAGCCTGCTAGTCAACCTAGCAAAAAGTAGTGTTTCCTTCATCTCAGATATGGGCAGGAATTCTACTGCACACCTCAGTAAGAGCAGACCTGAATCCAAAGCTCAGTGCAATATATCTAAAAAGGGGAAAAATTCTCTTATTCACTTGGCAGTATCCTTTTTCTATCAGTTTCATGAACCAAAGGGGAATCCATCTCCTGGAAAGTCCTCAGCTTCACTGAAAGCTCATATTACAGATGCCTATAGAAGTCTATTAAGAAGGGAAGGGGAGGAGTGGAATGGAGACAAGCAGAGATAGTTCCAGATTGTAGACTGAAATGTATCTTACCTCAGTATTAAAGGGGTTGTCTCGCTACAATGATTGGGTTTTAATTAAAAAGATCTTTAAAAAAAAACAAGCAGCTTTGCAATATATGTTCATTACAAATGTCCTACTGATTTTGAGTTATCCCTGGTAGTAGGAGTGCATCAGCTCCTCAAATCGCTATAGCCAGTGATTTTTATCTCACTGGCTGCCAGTGCTGGTGACTCATCAGCTTCTCATTACAGGTCTGAGCACAGAGCCCCTCCTGCACAGTATGATGCCACTTATGATGCTTCTGTAGGGGAGGGGGAGGGCTTCTGTGTCTGTGTGGATTATCCCTTTGTGTGCCTGCTCCCTCCTGCTCTCTACACAGATTGAGGTGAGCAGAGGTGAGGCTGATCTGTGGTCAGTAGATGTGACAGCAGTGAAGTGTGTTACTATAATCATGATGTGTCTGTGGAGCTTTAACAATACTAATAGAACAGATCAGGGGGGCATGTGAACGGTTCATATCCCTCCCTGCTCTGCTGTATTAGTGACACATTGTGATTATAGTAACTCACTTCACAGCCGGCCTGTGTCTGTTCCTTTTTTTTTTTTTTATAACAATTTTTATTGACACACTTAAAGTAATACAGAAGTTACAGCAATGCAAATTATCAGTTATAAAAGATAGTGTCATTTTCATTATGCCATAAACTATTATGTATACAACCATAAAGAAAAACCTTAAACATTAACCCCCCCTCCCCATTACCACTACAGTCAGGTAACACTTCACCCTTATCTATATTACATTCAGATGGTCACAGAATGGTTACATATTAGTGTCATAACAGTCATATCCTCGCCTCAAATAATGTATGTCTCCATAAACCGTACACCGTATCAAATCGCTACTTTCGTAAGACCTCCTGTATCTGGCCTAGTCACGTTATGTTACTTTAAGAGGGCCTAAATCACCTGCTAATTCCTTGAGGAAATACTATGTGGTTTCACTAAATGGAGTCACGTAGTCCCTTATTTCCTGCTTTGTCAAAAAAGCTTCTATGAAAGTTCTCCGCTTTCTAATGAATTTTGTGACCTGCTGTTCTTTATGCTTTTCTGTGTCTGTTTTGATGGGAGGACAGCACAGAACATGAGATGTCCGTGGAGATTTGTATGCTAAGCAGGGTGTATAGGAACACTTGCATCCCCCCCTGCTCTGCTATTAGCATACACAGACCTCTCCACACTCATAGATCAGCCCTCTTCCTGCTGTCTCCTGACTCTGTGGAGAGGAGCAGCAAGAGCTCAGCCACAGCAGCACAATGCAGCTGATCCAGCAGTGAGCAGCCGCCAGCAGACCTAGGCAGGCACAAACAGGGTTAACTCTGGCAGCAAACCCCCTCGTCCTCCCCGTGCTGTATAGAAGTTACTGCAGTTGGAGGAGGAGAGGTGTCTGTGTGCTGAGGGGAGAGGGGAAGGGGGAGGAGAAGAGGCAGACAAGAAGCACGCCCCTGAATTCAAAAATTCTATGCTGCCAGAAACACTGAGGTAGGCTGAAAGCCTGTAGTGAGACAACTTCTTTAAGCCCACAGCTACACTGCCCCTTATTTTGGGCTCAATGTTCTTTACGATATTGCTTCTCTTATTTTCACTTCCTCTCCATAGACTCCTAAGGGCAGCTGTACCCTGAACTCTCACTAAAACAGAAGCCTTGTCTCGTCTGCAACATGGATTCTTTTAGCGATTTATGACAGACTGCATGCATAACAAAGCAGGAGTGGGAGGCTTATACAAAGTTTTCTTATTTTTGTTTGCATTGTTAGTTTTTGGAAAGCTGTTTTACAATTGGAGGTATATTTTAAGGAAAAATACAGTAACGAGTTTGTCAAAATATTGATAATCATTATAGTTCAACTTCTTAATACTTCCAAACGCTAAACACTCTAAAAAAAAAAGAAGCATTTTTTCAGGTTGTATAAAGAGAAGGAGGGATACCTGTTGCCTGTCCAGCAGGATTGGTCTGCGGTTGCGCTCCTCCACCATTGGCTGGTGACCCTGCAGTACTGGGAGGAGTCTGTCCCTGCAGAAAATTTGCATTTGTCTGACCCGCAGTAAAACCTGGTGGAAGTCGTTTAGGAACTCCTTAAGACATAAAGGATAAACATTTTGCATAAATTCAATGCAGTGCTTTGTTGGGTTTAGTGCTAAAGCGCTGTGTCAATCATTTTCAGTAATATACACCATCAGACAGTGTATTACATACCTGTGTGAATATTTTGTGGACCCTGATTCTGCTGCATCAGAAAGTTTCCTGCTGTGCTTCCCTGTGGCATCATGCCACTGCGTCCTGGAGAGCTTACAGGCTGTTGCTGAAACCCCTGAGGCAATGTGCCACCCTGTCCCGCCCGTGGTCCCATGGCCTGCTGTTGTGTTTGGTTCACTGTAGGGGAGGAGGCAGGAGAGCTTTGCTGAAACGAAGAAGGAGATGAGGCAGGAGACTTGGATAGATGGGGTTGTTGCAATGGAGTGAGCACCCGTGGAGGTGCTCCCTGCATTGGTTTCACTGGAGGTGAGCTGAACTGATTTGAATTGGCCATGGAGGGGAAATTGGAGTGAACCTGTGATGTCTGTTGGCTGCCAAATGGGTATGGAGGTGGGGGGTGAGAAGGTGTTTGCCCTGTGGACAGTGATGGTCTCTGAGGAAACTGCTGTTGCTGCTGTAATGGACCTCCACCCAGACCAGATTTCTTCCACTGTTGGTTGGCCACAGTCCCCATACTTGCTTGGGCTGGAGGAGGCTGCAGAGCTCCTGATGCCAGCTGATTCCAGCCTGGTGGTACAGGAACTTGAGCAGGGGTTGCAAAAGCAGGACGAAGACTTTGGGAAACTTGCTGATGTTGGGGTAGACGAGCCTGCTGCTGAAACTGTTGAAAGTTGGCTGGATTGACTGGTCGGTTAGCAACAACACTTTGCATAGGGTGCATCTGGGGAGCCAGGGAACCGGAGGGATGACTCTGTGGCTGAGCATTCAAACCAGACACAAAAGGGTCTATAATATCTAATAAGAGAAACAGAGTGTTAGCAAATAATCTGCGGGCTGTTCATGTGCGAGAAAAACAAAATAACAAAAATAGGACAAAATGGACAGTTCTGGTAAATGCGGGACGGTCTAACAGTGAGATGAACTTCATTGCCAACAGCAACCAAAGCTCAGCTTTCATTTTTATACTGCTCTGGAACAAAGAAAGCAGAGTTCCAATTGGTTGCTATGGAAAAAGAAGAATTTTACCACCATGTTTCACTATAGGCACCAGGCATTTTTCTCTGTACTCCTCACAGTTTTGAAGTCATCCGTTCCACAAATGTTTATCTTGACACTGCTAGGACCCCGGAGTGATGAGACCAAGATAAATTTTTTTGGAAAGGGGGTCTTTAAAACTGTACAGAGTCACAACGGTGAAAAGTACAAAGAAAAACACATGGTGCTTACAGTGAAACATGGTGGTGGCAGTGTCCTTACGTGGGGCTGCTGGTGTAGGAAAGCTACATTTCATTGATAGTATCATGAATCCACGGATGTACTGATTTATATTGGAAGACAAGATGCTACCATCACTCTCTGCCCCAAGTTGTCGTGCACTTTTCCAACACAACAATGATCCAAAATACAGTACACATCTAATACTGCTGTATTTCTGAAGATGAACAGGACAAAAGTGCTTCAGTGGCCAAGTAGGTCTCCTGATCTGTACCTAATCCAACAGCTGAATATTTTGTAATCCAAGGTTATTTTATGAACCTTACTTTTATGTTCTGGGTTTAAAAAAAAAAAAACTTCTATGAAACTCGGTCTTGTCAAAATTTTGGCAATCGTTTTTATGTTGAGTTTTATATTGACTAAAATCCTACTTTTCAAAAAGGGCGTACTCATTTACATTCAGCACTTTAAATAAATAAATATATACACACATATACATTATTATAACCAGCAGCCAGATGGTCACAGAGACGCTGGTGTTGAAAGTGGTCATACACTATGTGTGTGTGTGTGCCTGGCGAAAGTATTCGCCCCTTTTTTGTGAAGAATCAACAACAAGTGGGACACAATTGTGAAGTGGAACAAAATTTATTGGATATTTTTAACGTTTGTAAAAAAAAAAAAAAGAAAAAAACAACAAAAAACTGAAAAGTGGGGCGTGCAATATTATTCGGCCCCTTTACTTTCAGTGCAGCAAACTAACTCCAGAAGTTCAGTGAGGATCTCTGAATGATCCAATGTTTTCCTAAATGACTGATGATGATAAATATAATCCACCTGTGTGTAATCAAGTCTCCGCATAAATGCACCTGATCTGTGATAGTCTCAGGGTTCTGTTTAAAGCGCAGAGAGCATCATGAAGACCAAGGAACACACCAGGCAGGTCCGTGATACTGTTGTGGAGAAGTTTAAAGCTGGATTCGGATACAAAAAGATTTCCCAAACTTTAAACATCCCAAGGAGCACTGTGCCAACGATCATATTGAAATGGAGGGCGTATCAGACCACTGCAAATCTACCAAGACCCGGCCATCCCTCTAAACTTTCATCTCAAGCAAGGAGAAGACTGATCAGAGATGCAGCCAAGAGGCCCATGATCACTCTGGATGAACTGCAGAGATCTACAGCTGAGGTGGGAGAGTCTGTCCATAGGACAACAATCAGTCGTACACTGCACAAATCTGGCCTCTATCGAAGAGTGGCAAGAAGAAGCCATTTCTCAAAGATATCCATAAAAAGTCTCGTTTAAAGTTTGCCACAAGCCGCCTGGGAGACACCAAACATGTGGAAGAAGGGGCTCTGCTCAGATGAAACCAAAATCCAACTTTTTGGCCACAATGAAAAACGATATGTTTGGCATCAAAGCAACACAACTCATCCCCCTGAACACACCATCCCCACTGTCACACATGGTGGGGGCAGCATCATGGTTTGGGCTTTTCTTCAGCAGGGACAGGGAAGATGGTTAAAATTGATGGGAAGATGGATGGAGCCAAATACAGGACCATTCTGGAAGAAAACCTGTTGGAGTCTGCAAAAGACCCGAGACTGGGACAGAGATTTATCTTCCAACAAGACAATGATCCCAAACATAAAGCAAAATCTACAATGGAAGGTTCACAAACGTATCCAGGTGTTAGAATGTCGAAGTCACAGCCCAACCCTGAATCCAATTGAGAATCTGTGGAAAGAGCTGAAAACTGCTGGTCACAAACGCTCTCCATCCAACCTCACTGAGCTCCAGCTGTTCACAAACGCTCTCCATCCAACCTCACTGAGCTAGAGCTGTTCACAAACGCTCTCCATCCTACCTCACTGAGCTCCAGCTGTTCACAAACGCTCTCCATCCAACCTCACTGAGCTCCAGTTGTTCACAAACGCTCTCCATCCAACCTCACTGAGCTCCAGCTGTTCCCAAACGCTCTCCATCCAACCTCACTGAGCTCCAGCTGGTCACAAACGCTCTCCATCCAATCTCACTGAGCTCCAGCTGCTCACAAACGCTCTCCATCCAACCTCACTGAGCTCCAGCTGTTCACAAACGCTCTCCATCCTACCTCACTGAGCTCCAGCTGCGCCAAGGAAGAAAGGGCAAGAATTTCAGTCTCTCGATGTGCAAAACTGACAGAGACATACCCCAAGCGACTTGCAGCTGTAATCGCAGCAAAAGGTGGCGCTACCAAGCATTAACTTAAGGGGGTCGAATAATTTTGCACGTCCCACTTTTCAGGCTTTTTTTTAACAAAAGTTTAAAATACCCAATAAATTTCATTCCACTTCACAATTGTGTCCCACTTGTGGTTGATTCTTCACAAAAAAAATTAAATTTGATATCTTTATGTTTGAAGCCTGAAATGTGGCAAAAGGTTGAAAAGTTCACGGTTGCCTGAGACATAGCAGACCTTTCAGACATGCGATTGGGCCTAGAATGGCAGCTTATCCTGCAGGGGACCCTTTGTTCTGCTAATTGCAGATTTTCATGGTGTGACCTGACAGATCATACATTGATGGGCTATGCTAAGGATAAGCTACATATGCAACTTTCTAAAAACAACTAATTGTGCCCGTTTGAGTGACACAAACAAACATGAGGAGGCACAAAAAAAAAATTGTATGCAGGAATATATTTCTGATCAAGAAACTGAAGTAGTCTACACCTTGATGAGGATCATTTGGGATAAATTATCAGAAGTAATGCACAGCCAAAATACAGCAATTGCCGCCTCTTAAGAAAATAAAAGCTGTAGTTTTTTCCATGACCTGTTACTAATGCAGCATTTGAGCATTTTGGAGCTCCTTATACCAATTTTACCTTGTTGTGAAGGAGGCCTGGGAGCCCTTGGCTGAAGTTCAGTGCTTCCACTGGCAGCCATCATAGTTGACGAAACATGGGGACCCTGGGACATCATGGAAACTGTTCCGGGTTGTTCATTCTGACTAGGCCTGTGCAATAGACAAAACAGAATTCGCATTTAGTAGGACAATGAAATAAGATCCCCATGTAAAATATAATTATCTTGCGGCAGTAAATATGTGTGGTGTTGCCTCAATGTAGCAATGACGAAATATTGGACTGCTCAATGTTTAGGTACTCCTAATAAAGCAAATATTGTAAATTGTAATATATGGACAGCTCTATCGGTATTAGTTTTCTGCTTTGTTTTCTTTAAAAGAGAACCCACCACCTCCAGGGAAACCTCATGAAGTAACAGGAGACTAAAATACAAACACTTCCTTAAATATTCTTCATTAGGAAAATCAAAGCATTTCACCTGTAATCTAGTCTTTAAGTAAGGTGCTGGCCCTTTAAGACAGCTCTGAAGTCGGGCCATGTCGGCACCTGACAGCTTGATGGATCACTATGTTGACAACTGTGTCAAAGTAACTGCTTCTGAGCTCGAAGAGTCCACTGTGAAAGGGGGAGCCAGGAAGTCTACATTATGTGCACACTGATAAACTCTGGGTTGCTATGTCTGTTCTGGATATAATACTAGCAGCAGTGTAATGTAGATGCCTGCAAACCCTGTCACAATGTCCTCAGTGTGCTGTGCCTGCTGCACTGTATGCAGTGAGAGACTCAGATTACCCTGTACAAGCAGCTATGCCCTCAGTTCTCCCTGCACAGTTGGTATCTCCCAACAGATATCACCCCTGCTACATACAGAGCTCTGTTAAGAAAGTGAAACTAAAATCTGTCCACCTGTAAAACAGAGCTAAATCCTCTGGATTGCTTATTCCATGTATTGGAAAAAAAGTCATAATTTCATCTACTATTATATTTTGTGGAGGTGATAGGTACTCCTTAAAGGGGTTGTATCATTTCATTAAATGGTCTTCAGAATAAGAGGACAATGAAAACAAGTAACTTTGCAATTATATGTCATTAGCAAAGTTGTGTTGTATTCACAGTTTTCCTTATCGTCTGTGTCTGTTTACACTGATATCCAGTGCTGGTCGGATCCCTCCTCCCTGCATTTCACTAGCTGAGAGCTCATTTACATTCTGTCAAGCCCCCGGTCGGCCGTATTCACGGAGTTTGCATTCCTGCCTTTCACTCAAAGTAAGGGACTGGCACATTTTCACTCTGCACAGCCAGAAGAAACAGAATAACACTGCAGGGCTTCTACAATCAGGAAACAGAACAATTGTGTGTCGATCCCTGCCTCTCTTGCATAGAAGGGAGATCTATGCCGTTCATAGAAAACTGGATTCAACTGTAACAAATTTCCAGCTGTGAGAGAAGAGATCAGTGCTCAGCCTAGATTGAATGTAGCCTGTGGTATGTATACAGCTCTTCCAAAATAAGACTGTATAGGGAGAGACACAGTGACATGTGGACTCAGAGATGGGGTGGAGGGGTTGAGAGCCAGCATGAACAGTGAAGAGGGGATGATGTCACACAGCTGGGAGGGGAAGAAACGCCCCTGCATTTCTAGAGTTGAGAAGCTGAGAGCAGTATGAATCAGCCGAACTAAAGAAGCGATACATCCCCTTTAATCTTCATGTTGCATTATGCTGGGTGACCTTTGGGGCTTCAGAAGCAATTACCAGTCATCCACAGAGCTATGGAATACAAGAGTCATCCTATAAGTAACACTGTATGTTGTGGCAACACAGTATAAGCTTCTGTAATAATGGCAATGCCAACATTTCTAAAGTACCCTTAGGCTATGTTCACACGGCTTAAAATGGGACGTATTTCAGTCCGTAATTTCGCGCTGTACTGCACGAATTATGGCTGGAATACATCCCAGTCATTACGGTAATCCACAGTTCTCATAGAGAACTATGGATTACGTCTCCCCTCCCCACTTGGCGAATCCGCCGCGGGGGGAGTGAAGCGATATGTCACTTACTAGCGGCGCATACGTGCCGCTAGTAACGATAGTCTATGGGCCGGCGAGGTGCCTGCCCCCCGCTCCGCCCCTAACCACACGGCGTAATTACGCCCCGCAAATAAGCCGTGTGAACATAGCCTTAAACCATGGAAAAAAGATTAATGTGCTGATACACTCAGGTGACCTTAAAGACCTCCCAGTACAATTAGACAGTAGCCAGCAAAACCCACTGACTTAACTTTCGATGACCCTCCCCGACAGATGTAAGGGGAGAGAAGAAAAAGGCATGCTTAACATAAACACTCGATCCTATTATATTCTGTAGAGAGAACCTCACATTCCCCATTGAGAACACATACACACTCAGCAGAGTCTATCATACATAAGTATGAGGGAGTCAGGAGAAATAGTTGTAGGCTAAAGGCGTGTATAGCCATTAAACACTGAAGGGGTATGGGCACCTTTACACTTGAGCTTATATAGGTACAACAACTACATGTAACACCCAAAAATGTCACATGTTGACTGGCTCTGACACCAGTGCTATCTTTGCACCTATATTAAATAGTGAACAGTGAGAGCCACATGTATGAAAACGGTCTAGGTCATAGCAACCAATCAGTGGGCCACTTTCGTTTTTCCTGATCACTATTTGAAACGATTGGTTAGCTCTGATTGGTTGATATTGGCAACTTAGAGATTTTCATATTTAGACAGTTTCATACATGTGGCCATAAATGTCTAGCTAGAGGCTGAAGGCAATGGGCCTCATTTATGAAATTGCCTAAGTTTAAGGCCTCATTCACACGGCTTATTTCGCAACGGATTTGCAGCCATATTTACGGCCGCAAATCCGTTGCGAAATCAGTTACAAACAAGTAACTGGCAGTTTTACATTGATTTTACTGGGAAATACGTGGCGTCGTTCAGACGACACTTATTTCCATTCCGGATTGCGGCCGCAATCCGGCCGTAAAAACAATGTGCATGTGAATTATTTCCGGACGGATTCACCACCTATAATGAATGGGGATGGTGAATCCATCGCGAAATCAGTTCCAAATACGTGCCACACTTAGTGCCACTTATATGAAACTGATTTGCAACTGATTTCGGAACGTATTTACTATCAACAATCCGACGTAAATACGTTCTAAAATAAGCCGTGTGAACATTGCCTAAGACTGTCCCTGTTGCCCATAGCAACCAACCAGAGTTTAAAGGGGTTGTCTCACTACAAGGACTGCTTTTTATGTTCAGGATCTTGCAAAAACAAGTCACTTTGCAATATGTGTCCATTACCAGTTTCCGACGTATTCCTAGATATCCCCCTTGTATGGACTGCATCAGCTCTTCAGATTGCTATAGCTACAGACCTGTTCAATCACTCATGATAGGCTGCCAGCACTGGTTGCTGTAGCTACAGACCTGGCTTCTACTGCAGCCTAGTACAAGCCAGTAAACACGCCCCTGAATTCAAAATGAAACCAAGAAAATAGGACTGAGGTTAAGATGAATTAATGCAGCGAGACAACCCCTTTAAGCTTTCATTTTTGTAAAGCAGTAAAAGAAATTAAAGCCTGGTTCCGACTGGTTGCTACAGGCAACAAGGACAGCCCTACGCTTAGATATTTTTCATAAATGAGGCCCTACATGTCTTCTAGCGCAAGATCTGAAAATATATTTGCCAAAGCAACTATGATATTTCATGTACTTTAGCTATACATCAGAAGAACCAGTAACAAAAGACAAACCTGTTCTGTTTTGCACTGCAAAGCTAGGGTCAATCCTCATGGTATTATTTGCCGCCACCGGGCCGTTCATCCTCACCTCTTGAGCAGGATTTTGGGGTAAAGCTAGGTTAATAGCCCCTTCTCCTGAAATACAATAGAAGTAAATCAATTTAATCAAACACTACTTTGGGTTGTTTAAAGATTCTGAAATAAAAGTATGTAATATAAAAAGTCATGCTCTTTCAGGAATGTGGCCCCGTCACCATTTCTCCTGCACAGCGGCACTTTCAGCCACCCAGATGTGCAGGGAACTGCAGCTACTCATATTCACTTTAAAGGGCCACTGGGCTGCATCAGCACTGAGATCCCATCAATTTTTAGGATCTGTAGGGGTCCAAAAGGCCAGACCTCCCCCGCCCCACTGATAGTGTTGGCATATCCTGCTCTCAGTTACCATTACATTTCCCTCATATATGTAGATGATAAAATATTATTACACAACATTAAGTTATGTGTAATAATGTAAAAGGACACAGGGAAAAGTATTGAACACGCTTACTGAAATGTATTTATAACACCCGGAACAAAAGTCTTTGTTGGCGATGACAGCTTCAAGATGCCTCCTGTATGGAGATTTTGGCCAGTTCTTTAACACAAACACTCTACAAATCCTTCTGTAAAAACCCCTTCATCAAAAATGTCCCTTTAGGAATAGCAGACTTCCGTCACTGCTGTAAATTCACCCACAGCCTCAACAGGAAGTGGGAGCCTGAAGCTGGTTGTGAAGATCACGGAAATACCCCTTAAAGGAACTTGGCAGCCTTCTGTTTTTTTTTTGTTTTTTTTTACACATTGCAAGTTCCATTAAGAAGCTTTGTGACCTACAATATTTCAAAATAACAAGTAGAAAATTAAGCCAGACGCTCCCGTCCTACTTTACTTCCCTGTCCATACCGTCCGAAAGTGCAGTACAGAGGAAGCTGAAAAGACAAAAGCTCTCCTTCTGCCCCGTCTCAAAGTTTTAGAAATGTAGGCAACTACTGCATTTGAGGAAATCATTTAAGGAAAAAAGGTTAAAATAAAGAAAAAAAAAAAAAAATAGGTCACAGTATAACAAAAATAAAAAAAAAGCAAACAATCTCCATAACAAATGTAGACCTGTATGCACAAGGGCACGTTCCAAATAAAAACCTGAAAAATGCAAGTGACTTTGAATATGAAACTGCTTTTTAAATTTACATACTGTTGGAAGAACCCTTTAATAATCTATTTTCCATGAAGTCCACTGGAAAAAAACTGCATTAGGTAACATTGTTGAACCAAATAACCTGTGCTTGTTCTAGTATTAATGGGTTCATAATAACCAATCAGTGTACCACTGTGTGGCCGTCAGGGCTGCTGGAAGCCGCAGCTTTGCAGCTGTTAAAGAGTCACAGGCTGGAGTCCACTGGTGAAATTGTGCTCCATTATTCCAGCAATTAGAGGGAGTCCGAGAGCTCAAACTACCTCCAATATTACCGTCCAACACGTCTCTAGAACATGGCACTACACCATCATACCTTCAATCTGGACAGACAGTATTCCTAGATCTCGCAGCTGCTGGTTGTTGCCTTGAGCAAGGAGGCGCAGGCGCTCAGCGGCTTCTCTGGGGATGTTGAATGTGACCCGGACACTATTCCATGGCTCCACCTTTCTAAGCTTCAGTTGGTTGGACTCTATAGGATTAATAAAACAACATAATGGTGCACATATACCACAAGTCACTTTTTAATCATGTTAACTTCTAATTTTATAATTACTTGTTGGCAACAAAAACCTATTTAACCTAAAACAACAGAATATTACATCTATTAACAAACCATCGATAAAATAAACAAGCCGAAAAATTGCCTACTCATATTGAAAGATAACATAAAAAAGGGATACACCAAACATTAATAATAATAAAAAAAATAAATAAAAAAAAAAGTTTATTTTTAAACCCCCACACAAAAAAAATCAATATTTGAAATACATATTACACATATATACAAACACATGGTATCTCTCAAATATGTGAGTACACCCCCTCACATATTTAGTAAATATTGTGTATATATATATATATATATATATATATATATATATATATATATATATATATATATATATATATATATATATATATATATAATATATATGTAGTGGGTGTACAGCTTGTATAACAGTGTAAATTTGATAGGCCCTCAAAATAACTCACCACACAGCCATAAGGGTCTAAAGCACTGGCAACAAAAGTCAGTACACTCCAAAGTGAGAAGGGACAAATTATGCCCAGTTTGCCATTTTCCCCCTATGGGGTCATGTGGCTCATTAGTGTTCCAAGGTCTCAGGTATGAGTGGGGAGCAGGTGTGCTAAATTTGGTGTTATCGCTCTCACACTCTTTCATATTTCAAAGCCCACAAACAGTCCAGTAATGAACTTTAGAGCTATAGGTTAGGTTCAAATGTGCGTCGGAGGTTTCACATGTAGCCTGCGTTGCAGAGATGGCGCCGGATCCATTACATGACGCACAGCAACAACGTCAATATGGGCTCTACTAATACAATGGGTCCATCGTGTTTCCGGCATAGCTCTACATGCTGCATGCGAATGTAAAATCAATTGCAACACATAGCAATGGGACAAATATGTAGCTAAACGAATGGTACTCTAAGCAGCCACTAAAATGAGTTCCAACACCGGACGTTCAGAGGCAAAGTAGAGGAGAAAGAAAAAGGCAGGAAAGGGGAGAGTGAGATAGAAAAAAAAAAAGGGGGGGGGGGGGGAGGGAGAATAATAAAGCATTGGTGCGGCCTCACTTGGAATATGCTGTTCAGTTCTGGGCTACAGTTTATAGAAAGGATGTAATGGAACCAGATGAGCAACCAAACTTATCAGGGGGAATGGAGCCTCAGTTATGAGGAGAGGTTAGAAGAATTGAACTTCGTTTTGAGAAAAGACGGCTCTGGGAAGACATGATTAATTTATATATAAATATAAAATGGTCCCTACAAAAAGTATGGGGAAAAGCTACTTCATGTAAAGCCCCCTCAAAAGACAAGAGGACATTCCCTTTGACTGGAGAAAAAAGGATTCAACCATCAGAGGAGAAAAGTCTTCTTCATTAAGAGAACTGTGAATCTGTGGAATAGCCACCTGAGGAGCTGGTCACAGCAGGAACAGTTGCGAGTTTCAAGAAAGGCTTAGATAACTACCTGAAACTACAAAATATTAATTTCGCATGTAGCCATATAAAATTCTAGATCCAGTCTGATGACAACTCTGGGATTAGAAACGAAATTTTCCTTAGAGCAGATTGGTTCTTGCCTCATCTCCCTCCCTTCACCCACATTTTCCCCACTCTTGGTTGAGCTTGATGGACATATGTCTTTTTTCAACAGTACTATGTAACTAAGATCACAACAGATCCATGTCAAGTCCGCACCTCATCTCTCGCCGTCGGTACACATCCACCTCTAGGATAAGAGCAACCAAGACAGCATAAGAAAGATCCTCGTTCAATGCGAAGGGCAGGTCCCCAAAGTCATGTTATCCAGTGTGCTGGTAGCTCGCAACTGAGAGAAAGTGAAGAGGTATGGAAAGTAGACCAACAGAGCCAAGTTTTATTAAATCTGTGTACTTGGTCAGAAGTTTGACAGATCAGCTCCTCCATTCTTTGTCTAATCTCTGCGAACCACTCCTCGGGGTGATGGATTTCCATTTCTGTGGTATTATTGTTTTAGTAAGTGAAGTAAGGGCTCGTTCACACGGCTTATTTTGGGACGGATTTCAGCCGTATTGAGCGCCGTATTTGCCCTCCAATGCGGCTGAAATCAGTCCCAAGCATTACGATAATCCACAGCTCTCAGAGAGAACTATGGATTATGTCTCCTCTCCCTGCACGGTGAATCCGCCGAGCGGGGAGAAAGTGACATGTCAATTATTTACGGCGTGTACGTGCCGTGAATAATGACTGTCTATGGGGCTGGCGAGCTGCCGGCCCACCGCTCCACGGAAGCCGGCGTAATTGCGGGGCGAAATCCGTTCCCGCAATTACATCGGCAATAAGCCGTGAGAACATTGCCTAAGTGTTTAAGAAAAGGTTTTGTTTAAACTTACCCGTGGGTATGTTATACACAAAGAGCAGCAATTCTTCTGGCGAATTGGGGAGATACCCGTTCCTTCCCTAATCACCTGTATAACCAAAGTCCAAAATCCCTGGACCTGGGGGCACCTCCACGAGATGTGTAACATGGTGCACTCCTCTATCCCGCATCTCCAACAATAGCTTAGAACTGATGGGAACCATTTGTGTAATATGGAAGGTAAACTATACAACCTAGATACAGTGCCTTGCGAAAGTATTCGGCCCCCTTCAACTTTTCAACCTTTTGCCAGATTTCAGGCTTCAAACAAAGATATAAAATTTAAATTTTTTTGTGAAGAATCAACAAGTGGGAAACAATTGTGAAGTGGAACGAAATTCATTGGATATTTTAAACTTTTGTAAAAAAAAAAACAAAAAAAACCCACAAAACCTGGAAAGTGGGGCATGCAAAATTATTCGGCCCCTTTACGTTTAGTGCAGCAAACTCACTCCAGAAGTTCAGTGAGGATCTCTGAATGATCCAATGTTGTCCTAAATGACTGATGATGATAAATATAATCCACCTGTGTGTAATCAAGTCTCCGTATAAATGCACCTGTTTTGTGATGCTCTCTGCGCTTTAAACAGAACCCTGAGACTATCATGAAGACCAAGGAACACACCAGGTAGGTCCGTGATACTGTTGTGGAGAAGTTTAAAGCCAGATTTGGATACAAAAAGATTACCCAAACGTTAAAGAAGCCAAGCGATCATATTGAAATGGAAGGAGTATCAGACCACATCAAATCTACCAAGACCCGGCCATACCTCTAAACTTTCATCTCAAACAAGGAGAAGACTGATCAGAGATGCAGCCAAGAGGCCCAAGATCACTCTGGATGAACTGCAGAGATCTACAGCTGAGGTGGAGAGTCTGTCCATAGGACAACAATCAGTTGTACACTGCAAAATCTGGCCTTTATGAAGAGTGACAAGAAGAAGCCATTTCTCAAAGATATCCATAAAAATCTCGTTTTAAGGTTTGCCACAAGCCGCCTGGGAGACACCAAAAACATGTGGAAGAAGGGGCTCTGCTCAGATTAAACCAAAATCCAACACAATGGCCCAAATGCAAAACGATATGTTTGGCGTAAAAGCAACACAAGCTCATCCCCCTGAACACACCCTCCCCACTGTCACAACATGGTGGGGGCAGCATCATGGTTTGGGCTTTTTTCAGCAGAGACAGGAAGATGGTTAAAATTGATGGGAAGATGATGGAGCCAAATACAGGACCATTCTGGAAGAAAACCTGTTGGAGTCTGCAAAAAAACCTGAGACTGGGACGGAGAAATTTATCTTCCAACAAGACAATGATCCCAAACATAAAGCAAAATCTACAATGGAAGGTTCACAAATAACCGTATCCAGGTGTTAGAATGGCCAAGTCACAGCCCAGACCTGAATCCAATCGAGAATCTGTGGAAAGAGCTGAAGACTGCTGGGGTCACAAACGCTCTCCATCCAACCTCACTGAGCTCCAGCTGCTCACAAACGCTCTCCATCCAACCTCACTGAGCTCCAGCTGGTTCCAAACGGGTCTCCATCCAACCTCACTGAGCCTCCCGCTGTTTCACAAAACGCTTTCTCCATCCAACCTTCACTGAGCTCCAGCTGCTCACAAACGCTCTCCATCCAACCTCACTGAGCCCCAGCTGTTCACAAACGCTCTCCATCCAACCTCACTGAGCTCCAGCTGTTCACAAACGCTCTCCATCCAACCTCACTGAGCTACAGCTGTGCGCCAAGGAAGAATGGGCAAGAATTTCAGTCTCTCGATGTGCAAAACTGATAGAGAAATACCCCTGTATGCAGCTGCAATCGCAGCAAAAGGTGGCGCTACCAAGTATTAACTTAAAGGGGCCGAATAATATTGCACGCCCCACTTTTCAGTTTTTTATTTTTTACAAAAGTTTAAAATATCCAATAAATTTCGTTCCACTTCACAACTGTTTCCCACTTGTTGTCGATTCTTCACAAAAAAATTAAAATTTGATATCTTTATGTTTGAAACCTGAAATGTGGCAAAAGGTTGAAAAGTTCAAGGGGGACAAATACTTTCGCAAAGCACTGTAACACCTTATAGTAGGTTTTCAGATGCTTGGAGGCTACGGCCATCCTGAGTTAATTGAAAACACCTTTCCCACTGAGGGGCAGTGAAGAAAGATCCAGCTCAGTCTCCCACTGATGACAAAAGGAGGGAAGCTGCTTGAGTGAACAGAGAGCAATAACTTGTAAATAAGAGCTAATGAGCGACGCGTTCTGGAATGGGCTAATACTAATTGCTCAAATGCAGTAGGAGATCTTTAGATTTTGTGATAGTTGAATATATTGGAAGGAAGTACTTGCAGATGCCCTCTTCCCAATAAGAATGTCGTCAGAAGATTTCAGCCTCCCTCTCCGATATCACATGATGGCAACGCAGTGGAGCCTTCCTTGTGCCACCTAAAATGGCATTAGGGGAAAGCCCTGGAGGAAAACCAGGGTCATCAGTAACCGGCATGCAAAGGCCTTTACGGTCAATGAGACAGCGATATTTTCTGCAAATAAAGAATTGCTAATGTATATTTTGTGCAGAACGAGGAAGGAGTAAGTCTTTGGGTAGAGGAGGTCCAGATCCAGGGGAGCACAGCCACAGAAGAAGAACAAAGATCTGTCGCCAGACTGACCTATAGTTTCTTATCTCAGTCAAGAGCCAGAGCCAAAAAGTGGGCATAGGCCAAGGCCAGATAGTACCGCTTGCAATCTGGTAGGCCAGTACCGCCGGCATCCTTGCTCTGATAAGCGTGTCATAAGCGATTCCTGGTCATCGAGTGGACCAGACAAAGGAACTGAAACATCGTCTAATTTGTTTCCAAAAGAAAGTAGGGATTGTCTGGAAAAGATACAGGAATTTTGGGAGGACAGACATCTTAAGGACGTTTATCCTGCCAAACCATGAGAAGTCTTTTGTTCCAAGTGCCTAAGTCTTTTATCGTTTGGTTTAGGGGGGGAATTATTTTTATTAAAAAAAAACGGGGGGGGATAAGGGACACCCCTACCTTGTCCCATTTGAGATAGAGAATGGCTCAGATAGGGGTCCATTAACTTTGATATGTGCAGAGGGTGGGTAATTGGTATTCTGAGTTTTTTTCAGAGCTGGGGGTCTTTTAGTCCACTCCGATCCTGATTCCCCCCATCCCCGGGCCATATTAAGTGATAACTTACGTAGAAAAATGGTAACAATAGGCTTTTGTTTACAATAACAAGCATTTAGGTAGAACAGACACTGACAGAAAAAATGTAAAGTTTTGAAATCTTGAATTACGGGCTCCATACTACCATCCCTACAGCTTTTGTACATGAGGCTAAAATCTTTTATAGAAATAAATTTTCCCTATTTTATCATAAATTTGACCTGAAAGTATTAAGCATCTTTTGTTCTGCAGATTCTTGTCAGTAACGCATTGTTACTGTTTTGCCCTAAAATCAAATGTAAATTTTTATTATTTTTTTTGGTAAATCCACCTTTGCTTCGCATCCCTGAACCTTTGGGGGCTTGGATCAGTTTCAAGCGGGTTTTGAAAAAAAATCTGAGCCCAGGCTCTTCTACACTTTCTCAGGTTTTGGGCCTACTAAATTTTTGGGTAGAAAAAGCACTTTCTTAAACTCTACCCACAAGTGTTGGATTGGCTTTGGGCTGGGGACTGTGGAACCAATACGAAACTTACTTATCATAAACCTTTCCTTTCTCCATCCTTCTTCGTTTAGATCGTTTTCCTGCTGGAACACTATGTCGTCCTTTTCATCCCCTAGTACTGGGGGTTTATGAATAACTCATCTTGACACTACAATAATTTGAAATCAACTCGGCCCCTGGCCCCGTATACAAACATTTGGCTTTAAAACATCCCCATATTCGGGATTTTCCTCCCCCAAAATTGGAATTCCTTCAACTTTTCCTCCCCCCATACTTCCAAACCAATTTCCCCCCATTAGAGCCCGGTCATTGACTCGACTCTCCTCCAAACTCAGTTTCCATTTTTCAGACTTTCTTCAAACTCTTTTGCTGACATTCTTATAACGAGATTGAAGTCGGGGCTTCTTCCCTTTTTTCGGGCCATCATTCCGCCCTGTGTAATGGGGCCATGCTTTCATGGATCTGTGACTCATATTACGACGCTACGCCCCCCCTGCTGTGTCTGTCGGTCAAAAACTGATCGACCTTGTGAGAGAGACTGTTGCCCTCTGTTTTTCCCCCCTGGACTCACCTTTTTGGCTTTTTAATGGTGGATTCTTTTTCATTTTTCTTTCTAGTTTTAAGGGCCCACATAATCTTTTGGGCAATTTTTTTTTGGTCCAGGACGCAAATTGAAAGATGGTGATGCTGCTTCTCTTTCTTGGGAAAACCTGCTTCTGGCTCCAAACCAGTGACCTTTCGCTTGGGAATAAACTTAATAACACACTGAACTACTAGGGAATATAAGAACAGGTTGTACAATGTAGTATTAAAAAACAAAAACAAAAGTGTCCCACTACCAGGAGCAAAACAGTAACATGCAGTTCATTTTTAAGAAACGCAGAAAAGGATGCGGTTACAGTTATGTATGAATTCATAAAATGGCAAAAAAATGATGAAAAATCTCATTTTCAAAGCGTAGGGGTGGTAGTATGGACCCCTAAAGTAAAAAGTTCAAAACTTTGTTACCCTTTGCTTTTGGTGTAAAATATATTTATTGAATACGACTTTAGAAACAAAAAAAAAATTTAATAAAAATTTTAAAAAATGAAACATAGGGTCAGGGCCCTGTAAAAAAGGGCACGGACATTGACTCCCAGCCCTGTTTTTTTTTCCCGTTTTGGACATTAGGAAGGGTTTAACGGCAAAAAATTTCGGGAGTATTTCTCCACAATTAGTCGTGTGCCGGGGGCGGGGAGGGGGCCCGCCGGCCCCAAAAACATTTAGAGGAGACGGAGGAACCTAATCCAAGTTCCTCGAGAATTGGGTTACCGTAAAGATAGGACGTACTCGTCCCGTATTTTGTGATAGGCACGAATTACAGGGCAATACATCCCAGTTTAAGCCTGTGAAAATGGGCCTAAAAGCTTTTATCCTCGCATGCCAGAAATTTCTCTGGTTACCACCGCCTCCACTCCTGAATAGACAGGGAGTCTAGTCACCACAGTCTGAGGGAGCAGTCCTTCTAACAAAATTAGATTAATGACGGAGTGAAAAAAACACTTTATTCAGTCCCCACCGTAGCTTTGTTCCTAAAGATTTAAACTACTGCCTTAACGGGCAGCTATTACAGAGGGTAAATGTGTTAATCACTGTATAGAACAACCCCAGCCCGAACAAGCATGCAAGTCTGAAACTGCCTTGGCCCATGAACCAAATAAAAATAACCCCCTTTTTCACTTACCGCCCGGGGCCCCTTTGGCCTCTCTGACGAGCCCCTTTTTTTGAAATCGGCAGTGTCACTTAGGGGGAAAAAACTTTTGACATTAAAAACCCACCCTGATTCGAGATTTTTTCTCGGACACCTTGTGCTTAAGATAGTAAAAATTTTGGCCAAAAAGTCCTTATTTATTTGGAAAAAAATCAAAGAATGTGAAAAATTTGAAAAATTTACCATTTTCAAACTTCAAACATTTCTGTGTAAGACAGATAGTTATTCCACTCACAATAGCTTATAACCTGCATCTACCATATGTCTACTGTAGGTTGGCATCTTTTTTTTTTAAATGTCTTTTTTTATTTACGGCATTAGGGGAGTTAGAAATTTAGAAGTAATTTTCAAATTTTAAGAAATTTTTCATTATACATTTTTTTAGGGGCAATCCAGTTCAACGGATTTTGATTGGGCCCGTTGTTGTACCCCCATAAATGACTTCATCTAAGAAACTAAACCCTTAAAATATTTAAAACCGCATTTAAAATTTATTAACCCATTAGGGGTTTTTCAGGAATAAAGCAAAGTGAGGGGGAAAAATTTAAAATTTCAATTTTTTTGCAGATTTTAAATTTTTACCATTATTTACAAGAAAACGGTAGATGTGATCAGGGAAATGCAATTAATATGATTCCCCCCGATTGTGCCATTTTAGAGATATCCAAATTTTGGGCCCAGTGCCCGATTTGGGTCAACCACAAGCCCCGAAAAGGAGGAGCACCTGCCGGGGTCTGGGTCTCATTTTCATTATGATTTTATTTAGGGGCCATTTCAGGTTCGCAGACGCCCTAAGGTGATCAAATTTAATAAACACCCCTAAAAAGACCCCATATTGGAAACTATACCCCTTAAGGAATATATCCAGGGGTGCAGTGAGTATATAGACCCCACAGGTGATTCACAATTTTTTTTTAGTGTTAAGCTGTGAAAATAAATTTTTTTATTTTTTTCCAACAAACTAGAACCCAAAATTTTGTCACGCAATTTCATCCAATTTCAGCAATACCCTACATGTGGGTGTAAACTGCTGTTTGGGCTCATGGCAGGGGTACAAGGGAAGGAGAGCTATTTGGCTTTTGGAACGCAGATTTTGGTGGGGCCATGTCACATTTGCAAAGAACCAGAACAGGTGAAACCTTCCAGGAGTCGCCCCATTTTGGATTTAACACCCCTCAGGGATCTCATCTAGGGGTGTACTGTGCATTTTGGGGGCGCACCGGTGTTCCATAGTTTTTCAGTATTGGGCTATGAAAATGGGGGAAAAAAAGGCAGCTCAGCCATTGTTTTTTGGGCTTCATTCTTACAATGTTCGCCATACGGGATAAAAAACAGAATAACTTTACTATGGGGGTCGGTACAATCACAATGATATAAATTTTATATAGTTTTTTTATGTTTTATAACTTTTACACAATAGAAATCAGTCTATAAAAAATTGCGTTTTTAGGTTGTCCTATTCTGACAAGCATAGCTTTTTTATTTTTCTGTATACGGAGCCGATTATGGGCTTGTTTTTTGTGGGATGAGTTACCTTTTTACTAGTACCATTATGGGGTGCATATGATGCTTTGATCACTTTTTATTAAGGTTTTTTGAACAAAATACAACATTCCCGGTAGTGTTTATTTTTATTTTTTACAGCGGTCACCGTGCGTTATAAATGACATTCTAGCTTTACTCAGCAGGTCGATACGATTAGTGATACCAAATTTGTATATTTTTTTCATGTTTTACTGCTTTTACACAATAAAAACACTTTTATTCAAAAAGGAAAACACGTTTTTTGCATCGTCGCAATCTGAGAGCCATAACTTTTTTATTTTTCTGTGTACGGAGTTGTTTAGGGGCTTGTTTTTTGAGGGATGAGTTGACGTTGTTATTGGTATGATTTTTTTGGAGACAAGACTTTTTGATCAGTTTTAAATCCATTTTTTTGGAAGGCAGGGTGACGAAAATACTGCAATCCTAGGAGTGTTTTTTATTTTTAACAGTGCTCACTGTGCAGTATCCACAAGTTAGCTTTACTCTGTGGGTTGATTACGGCGATACCCAATTTATATAGTTATATAGTTTTTATGTTGAAGCACTTTAAAAAAAAAAAGTTTTTATTGTGTAAAACAATTTTTATGCATCGCTGTCTTCTGAGAGCCATAACTTTATTTTTCCGTATTCAGAGAGGTGTAAGGACTTTTTTTTTTGCGGTATGAACTGACGTTTTAATTGGTACAAATTGGGCGTTTATATGCATTTTTGATCGCTTTTTATTCCATTTTATGTGCTGCGGGATGAACAAAAATCGCAATTCTTTGTTTTTAACATTTTTTTTTTTTAACACCGTTCCCCGTACGGGTTAATTAATATGACAGGTCGTTACGCACGCGGCGATACCAAATATGGGTACTTTATTTTTTATCTTTTTTGGGGCGTTTGCCGTTTGTAAAGGGGAAAAGGGCGGTGTACGTGTTTTTATTTTTTTGTGTGTTTTACTTTTCTTCACTTTTTTTTTACTTTTTAAAAAAATATTTACACTTTTTTTTTTACTTTTCCCCATAGGGGATTTATAACCGCAATCTTCAGATCTTCTGAAGATTCCTGTTAGAAGGCAGGCCAGTACATAGCATTGTTTTTCACTCGCCCCGGCGTATGCATTGGGCCATTTTTCGGGAAGGGGTGAAGATCTGTAAAACTACAAGAAGCAGTACAAGTTCTTACCCATGCTAATTAGTTCAGGTACTCCTTGCAAAATTTTCTCTAGTTTGCACTGTAGGTTTCGATCTCCTATGTCCCCTTTGAACGCTACAAAGATTGTGGAGCTGCTGTCTTCTGCTCGCAGTCAACCTTTAAACCCGGAGTCGCGTCCCCTTTTATTCTACTTTCCCAAAAAGGGGAGATTTCTCGTTCCGGGGGGTCTCCTTTTGGGGCAGGGGATGTTTGCGATCCCTAGTGTGTTTTTTTGTGACCCGAAAACTCTCTCCGATTCCCTAATGTGAAAAAATGAAAGACAAAAAATAAAAGTAAAAAAAGTAACCCCGGGGTCCACAGCACTGTCAATTTTTTACAGGACTAATTTCCAGTTTCTGGCCCAGCCCAAAAAATTTTTGTTTTTGGGGCTACTTTTTCTACACAGTGTGCTCTCTTAAAGAAGAAGGCAGCAGAAGACATCTTTAGTCCGATTTACCAGCTGGAGCCCCCCGATGTTGTCCCCGGGAAAAAAAAAGCAATTGAAAAACATATTTGTATTAAACAAGACATTTTTAAAAACCCCTTTTAACCATTTTATATAATGATTTCCCCCAAAAAAAACAATATTTAAATTTTTTTCAGGGGCAATTTGAAACAAAAAACCCATGAAAAATTTGGTTTAAAAAAAGGGTTTAAATTAAAAAATTTGGCAGATAAATACAGGGTAAAGCAAGTCCTTTCCATACAACAGTCAGAAAAAAAATGAAAGAGGGGGCAGGAGCTTCTTTTTGGGGCATGTACTGTAAAAACACATGTTACCAAAAAAAGAAAATGGGCCTTCCCCCGCTCCCCAAAGGGGGCCTAAATTCGGCAGCAAAAACATTCAGTACTGCAGGGAAACTGTATAAAGGCCCCACTAGAACCCAATCACGCTGCCTGCACGGTTAAAAAGGTAAGAGCATACAGGCCCCCTTTTTTAACCGCCCCCTTTTACTGTATAGAGCCCACTAGAACACCAATCATCCTCACTGCCCCAATACATGAAAAGACCATACGGACATGAAATTTACCGCACGGGACTGTAAAGGGGGTACTAAAACCGCCAATCACTGTATCACTTCACAAATTTACATGTAAAGCAGTAAAAGGGACATAATACCACTTTTGCTTTTAAGAGTTTGCTAAAGCCCCCAATCACTCTTTGAAACTGCACAAATACAGGTATATAAAAAGGGAAAAAATTGTTCTGTTTCATTGGTTGGATCCCCAGGGTCACAAAATTGGCATGTCTGGACACTGTAAATGCCCCGGGAAAGATCATTGTTTTGGAAAAAAAAATTTGAAACCCTGGGGGCCAACGGGTGTTTGTGGGACCTCTATGTACTTTCTTTTTGCTTAAACGGAAGAGATTATCATATTAAATGCGGGCACTTTTGACCAAAGCATGAAAAAGTCACCACAAGTCAAGAAAGAAAATTCTGTAGTCTATTAGTATGACGTCATATTGCTTCCAGACGGAAGACCGCCTCAATCTAGACTAAAAAAGGAAAAGTTTTTAAAGGGCTCCTCCATGATGCTTGTTGAAAAAATAAATGGACTTACAACAAGGTCCTTCAAGTTTATTTGCAATGTCTCTCATTTTGGTGGAAATAAGAGTGCTAAAATAGATCCCAAAATGGGCCCTTGGGAAAAAAGTTTCCCTGTGGCAATGTGAACAGACCCTTGGGCTATGTTCACAGGGGCTTATTCCCCGGCCCTTAATTGGGGGGAAGATTTTGCCCGCAATTCCCCGCTGCCGTGAAGGGGGGGAGGGCGGCGGCTCCCCGGGCCCCATAGACATCCATTATCCCGGCGCGTATCCCCGCTCGTATTTCCGAGCGGGGGAGAAGAGAAGGGAATCCATATTTTCCTATATGAAAAATGTGGATTCCCATAAGGGAGGGGACGGTTTTTGGCCCCGTATTTCCACAGAAACGGGGGGAAATTCGGGACCAAATCCGTCCCAAAATAAGACATGTGAACATGGCCTTAGATGCCTGTGGCTTTAAGTATGGTGGCCCCAGCAGTGACTTGCCTTAGTGGGCATTACTTTCCATTTCCCGTTTTTAAAAGGGGGCCCACAAGGAAATTTCCCAAAGGGAAAATTTTAAAGAAAAAATATACATAAAAGATTAAAAGTATCTCACAGAGGCAAGTCCAGCCCTCACATTTTCGTAAATATTGTACTATTCTTTTAAAGGGACAACACAAAGATAGGGCATTTTTGGAATACAATTAAAGTAGCCCGGTACTTTTTGGTAAAAGGGGCCTCTTTTCACACGGCTTATTTCGAAACGGATTTGCGGCCTTTTTTAGGGCCGCAAATCCTTTTTGCAAAATCATTAAAAAACAAGTAACGGCACGTTTTACAATTTTTTAAAAGGGGAAATACGTTTTCCGTTTTTAGACGACACTTTTTTTCCTTCCCCGGATTCGGCCGCAAAAACAATGTGCAGTCAATTATTTCGGACGGATTCACCAAAAAAATGAATAGGGATGGTAAAAACCCGTCGGGAAATCAGTTCCAAATACTGCCAACTTAGGGGACCCCTTATTTGCAGCTGATTTAAAATGATTTGGGAACGATTTAGTCGGAAACCCGACGTGAATCAGTTCTGCAATCAGCCGTGTGAACATAGCCTTACAGTGTTAATTTGGGGTCCTCAAAATAACTCAACACACAGAAAACAATTTTCTAAACCACTGAAAAAAAGGGGGCTTACACCAAAAAAGTAAAAAGGGAAAAATTTGGGCCAATTTGACTTTTTCCCTCCACAGTGTAAATATACTTTTTTAGTCTTAAAATTGTCTCAGGTTTTCTGGGGGAACAGCGGGTTTTTTAAATTTGGTGTTATCATACTCATACTGATCACTGGAAGTTCAACATGGCACCTTATGGCAAAGAACTGAGGACCTGAAAAAAAAAAATTTTTTACTCTACATAAAGAGGGCCTAGTCTATAAGAAGATTGCCAAACCCTGAAAAAAAGCTGCAGCATGGGACAAATATCTTTCACTTTTAAAAAGAAAGGGTTCCCCCTCAAAAAGAGGCTCACAAAGGTTGACTAAAGAAATTTAGTGCACAGCTCAGCATCATATTCAAAAGAATTGCTTTTTAAAATGACTAAGTGGCCGCATTTCTGCAGAGGGTTTAAAAAGGGGGGGGGAGTCACCTGGCGGGGGTGCTAAACCATTCTTGATCAAAATTTGGGCTTTCATGGCTTAATCCCAAAAAAAAGCCTCTTCTAAAAAAAAGATCACAAAAAGCCCGCAAACAGTTTCTAAAGACAAATAGGGCAAGGACATGGGGTTTTCTGGGAAACATGTTGGAGGCCCGATGTGAATAAGATAAACTTATTTGGTTCAGGGTGGGGTTTAGGGGTTTTGTGGTGCTAAAATAGGGGAGGGGGGCAGACAAGGTGTCTTGCCTACAGTCAGCATGGTTTGGGGGGGGTGGAGGAAACCATGAATGCCAAAAATGTACTGTGACATACTGAGCAGAGCATAACCCCTCCCCTTTGGAAACCGGGGCAAAAAGGGCAGAATTCCAATTTTGATAACGACCCAAACACACCTACAAGGCAAAACCCCCGCCTTTCCAAAAAAATGAGGGTAAAAGGGGCTGGAAATGCCCCGTAAAGTCTCTAGACCTAAACCCTTTAGCATCTGTGGGGCATCCTGAAAAGGAAGATGGAGGAGCGCAAGGGCTCTAACATCCACCACTTTTGGGTGCTCGTGAAAAAAGGGTTCCCGTGGTGCAACCTTGAAAGCCCCAAATGAAACCCCCATGCCCCCGGGAAAAATTTAAAACAGTGCAGGGAAAATTTAAGGTGCCCACACAAAATATTGACACTCTGGGCACAATTTATCCATTTTCACTTAGAAGTGTAATCATATTTGTTGGCGGTGGATTAGACATTGATGCTGTGTGTTAAGGTATTTTGAGGGCACAACAAAATTTACACTGTTATACAAGCTGTACACTGACTACTTTACATTGAAACAAATTTTTTAGTGTTGTCCCATGAAAAAAATATAATACAATATTTTTTCAAAAATTTTGAGGGGGGTACTCACTTTTATAGAACTTTTATACATAAATACACATACACACAGCTGCAGATTGTTACAATGTTGTAAAATGGATCTCCTTACATGCTGGAATAAGGAATAGTTCCATACAAAGGAAATTTTCCTGTGGGGCTATAAACACTACCTCACAAAAAGTTTGATTTTGGGTTTTAAAATGATATTTCGGGTGAACATAAAATTTTCCCCCAAAAATGCCTGGGTTGTGTGGCATCCGGTTTCTTTAGGGCAAGCTTAAATTAACGGGCATGTGTGATGGAGTAAAGGAAATCCACTATTTGTTTCCCGTGACTCTTACATCTTCTTATCTATGTTGCAAACCCGCTTAAAACAATCTAAACTCAGGACCACTTCCCTTGAAATATCCTCTTTAACTTCGCCATGTTGAGGACTGTTTATCAATTGCCCAAAGGGGTTGTCTTGGTCTCATGATGTCAAAATGTGGGCATAGGAGGACTGTTTTAAATCCAGCAAATTTTAAACCATAAAAAATTTTTGGGGGATTTTAGGATCCCAAAAACCTGTGGAAATTTTTTCATTTAAGGGTTTTTTTTTCAAAATAAGGGAAAAAAAGTTAAAGAAACATTTTCCAAAAAAAATTGGGGCAGTAGATTCACTTTTTGTCATAAACTATTGACAGTCTAGTAGGGTTTTTAAGGTTTCATGGGAACCCGAATTTCCTGTTTTCGGGTTAGCTGTTTACAGGAGTGGTGTCCCTCCACTTCTGAAAGGACTGAAGGGGGCCTTTTTAAAAATGAGTGAACTAAAAAAGAAATTTTAAAAAGGGCTAGCTGCAGGAAACAAAAAGGGACAGGGCTGTGACACCCAGGAGCATGGAGTTTTTCTGTAATTGTGTTAAAAAATAATCACCTGCTCCGGTTTAAGGGGAAATTTGGGTTGGAAAAAACAATGTAAATGCAAACCTGCCTGTCAGCCAGTGATTCAGCGTGCCGAGAAAACCCACTTTAAGCTCCTTGTTATAGATCAGCAAGTTGTGCAAAAAGTACTAAACTTTGAACAGTGCATCAAATTTTAAGGATGGCCCTTTATTTTTTTTTTTTAAAAAAATGTAAAGAAATTCTATTTACCTGAAATTAACCAAAACCAAAATTTTCCCCTTTTTAGTGATAGTGTAATTTTTTTAAATGACCCAGAGGACAATTCCTGTGCTATAGGAACTATTCCTTGTTCCTAAATGTAAGGAGATACATTTTACTACATTGTAACAACCCACAGCTATAGATATACCCTGGCCCAAAAAAACAAAAACAGTGCTATAAATTAGCCTTTGGGTTTTTTTTTCTATACTTTTAAAAAATTTTTCATGCCCAATTTAAAAAATAAAAAAAGGGGCCCAAAGGGCCTTTTGTACTGGGCCCTACTAGGTCTGTTTTTTAAATTTAAAACATCATATGGCTCTACGAAATAATTGGCATTTAAAAAAAATGTGCATCACAAAAACTTATTGTTCAACTCATGTTTTTTGAAAACATTTTAAAAATTTTTGGTTTTGTTGAAATTTTTTCCCTTAAGGGTTGTCTCCTACAAAAAAGCTTTCAAAAAAGTAGGGGAAAACAAAATAAAAAATTTTTCCAAATATATTGCTTTGTCATCGTTTTGGGGTTTAAAGGGGATACAGGAATTAACACCTCCCTGGGTATTTTTGTTCCCATAACCGCCGTAAACATCCTCCCCCCTGCTGTTTTTTCATGCGATAGCAGTGATAGTCATCACACAAAGGGCCGGGTGCTCTGTGCTGGCCGGCAGTAAAAAGCTTGATTTATCTAAAGTAAACAGCACTAATTAGGGCTTTTGTTTGAGGGATCAGATAAAAACTCCTGCTAGCAGTTCTGGAGCGCTTCGGAGCTAATCTGAACTAATTAGCAGAATGAAACCACAGAGTTGAAAACACCATGGAGCTGTATGCTAATTACAGACTGTCTGACCAGGAAGTGACAGAGCAAAGCTGCATTATTTCATTCATGCATCCTATGAAACAGCTTATTAATAGCACAGGCAGGATTACACTGAAAGGCAACACCAATGTGTATAGATAACACAGGATCCACCAGTCGCAATAGGAGATCGTCACAGCTCACCCTCTTCAACTCCCTGCACACTTGCCAGCTCACAGAGCATGCCTAGAAAACTCTCCAATCGAAGTCAATGGGTCTGCTCCCGTTCACAGGCTCCTATGTGCATGAAGCTCTCTAAATGCTGTTAAAATTAGCTCTAGCAAGGATGCTGTCCAAACAATCAAATACAGATGACCGAATTGAGAAATCTACAAAATCACAAAGTAAAAACAGCTAAGAAGAAAAGACTATGTATGGGTGTCTTGTTTTAAGAAGTTAAAAAAAAAAAAATTGCGAAAGATTCCCTTTAATATCATGTAAAATTTTGTAAGATCACATTAAGGTTTACAACAAACATCCAGTATAAGTGCTCAGCGAATACACAAGCAGCGAGAATTTGCTCAATTGTCATTGATTGAATCTTTTTATTAAGGTCCAAATATTATTGTTTGTCCACATGATCGCCCCCTGTGTCAGCTGGCATCTGCTAGTCATGAGCAGACAAGAGTGGGTGCCGAAAGAGTGGGTTAGGCAATCCAAAAACTTGCTATAGTCATCAATATGCACTTGTCTTTTTACAAATTTATCTTCCTTTACCTTAAAGGGATTTTGCCACGAAGTAAAATTGACGTGGGAAGCTTGCAAATTAAATAATAAACATTTTCACCTTTCATTGTTATTTAAAATTCTGGACCGTTTTTGTTTTAGCTGCCCTTTTAGTGAGCCATTGTTTACTGCTCGTCTCCAGGGGATACGACCTGGGCTGAGAGCTCTCCAGTCCTGGTCGCACATGCCCAGACATAACCTCTTCTCTCAGACAGCTACTGAGTGTTCAAACTCCAGGTGCTGTCATTCTACTCCTGTCCTCTTTACTCCTTAGTCAAACAGTGCAAATAGATAAAAAAGAAACCTCAATGAGGTATGTGTATTGATAAAGAAAAAAAAAATCCACAGGTTTGGTTCCTGCAGGGATTTGAACCTAGGACCCTTGTGTCGGGAGGTAAAAAGCATTACCTCTAAGCTACAGTGTAGCTACTTGTACCTCTGTAAATAAACAGACCTTTCTTTGACTAGAGAGAGGAAAGGCCTGGTGATGTCATCCTGTTGGGTCACATGTTCTGCAATTCACACAAATCACACACGCCCCCTTCTCAGCACACAGAGCTGAAGAGACGGATGCAGGAGGTATGAGACGAGATCGTGGCAAAACCCCTTTTTTTTTTTTAACTGAAGGTTTTATTATATTTTTCAAAATGTAGACAATAAACACATTTTACATCAGCAAAACAAATTTCGCAATATAGCTAGGTGAAAAAACACGTAGGTCCAGGGGGTACAACACGAATTCCATATCCGTAGGCTCCGGTAAGCCCTACAATGGGATTGGAGTATAGTCCTACAAAATAATACGGAACTTCTGACAAACTTTGAGCTAGAACAGACCTAGAAAGACTAGAGGACAACACAAGGAGGAAAGCAAGGGGGGAGAGAGGGGGGGGGAGGGGTAGGCATTGATAATACTCTGAATAGGTCGAGACTTTAGGTCAGATTCACTGCCCAGAAAGTATCCCAGCGACCATGTTTTTGTCGAACAGAACCAGCCTGTCCTGGAGAGAGGCGACAACTGCTCCATTCTACTTACCTCCCTCAGTTTATGTATGAATCCGCCATGCTAGGGGGTATGGTCTGTTTCCATCTAGATGCGATCAGGCACCTAGCTGCTGCCGTCAGGACAAGTAACAAACTTAGCCTTATCCTAGGAAGGTCTTAAACACGGACCCCAATAGATACACCAAGGGTCCAACTGGATATCCACACCCAGGGACCTCCTACAGGAGCCTATAAACCATGTTTCCCAGAAAGTTTTGACCTCGAGGCATTCCCAGAAGAAGTGCGGGAGGGTCCCTATGGCAGATTGGCACCTCCACAACTAGGAGATGTTGTGGAACCATTTATACAACTGATCCGGGTTTGTGAACCAATTAAGAAGAGGACCTTGAACAGGTATCTCCATTTGCCAGACAAGTCGATGAGTTAGGCCGCTGCATCCCAAATAGTTCCATGTTGAGGTACGGATCGGTCTGCCCAGGAATCTTTCCCATTTCTCCATATATTTATAGATCGTAGGCTCTTCAGTAGGAGAATTACCCATCAGGGAATAGATTGAGGAAATCAGTCCCTTCGTTGCGTAGCCATCTTTACAGAGGGACTCAAATGGGGGTGTGAGGGATAGAGTGTTTGTCCTAAAGGAAACTGAGGATGTGAGAAGATTCTGAAGTAGTGTAACTCTCGAGGTATGCGGGAGGTCGTAATCCCGCAGCAATGCATCAAATGAGCGTAAACGTCCTATCCCTGGGCCTGAGCAACATCCCAGCAAAAGCGAAATAGATCCTCCCCCAGCCCATGGACGAGCAAAGTAGCCTAGGATCTAGTAGAGCAGGAGTGGGGTGCAGGCGAATGAGGTCAATGGGCGAGGCCGGGGGAGGCCAGTGGAATCTGTTCCTTACACAGCCTCCATAATCTGAATTGTGAACCTAATTTGGCCCAGTAAGTCCAAGACCTCCGCGGATGGAGCCGAGTGCCTGAGGAAGGCATTGGGTGAGTGTGAGCCATCCAGAGCTTCTCTCACCTCCATCCATTTACGAATAAGACCTAAGAGGCTGACATGCCGATTACGTCGCAGGTGTGTGGCCTCAGTAGTAATGAATCAAGTTTTGGGACCGCTCAGCCCCCCCCTCTTTTAACTAGCCATCAAATCTCTCTAGCTACTCTGTGCCTCCCTTGGCGCCCATATGAAATGCAAACAGGCCGCCTGCAAAGACTTAAGCTCCTTCAACGGCCACTGCCACCTGAGGTCTCAAACAGGTAAAGAGTCCTATGTAAGACCGACATTTTGACCGTGTTTATTCTCGCGAAAAAGAGTAAAAAAGATAAGGTAAAGTAGTTCCATTTCTGAAAAAAGTGACCGAATTTCCCTAAACAGTGGGGGAAGTTGGCCTGGTAGAGGGAACCTAGCTATTCTATATGTGCCCAGGTATCTAAGGGAACGACTGGGGCCACTGATATGGGAAGTTGGCCCTGTGGGATGACAGAACCTCAGTGGAGTTGATGTTGGGAGAAGCCCATTTTTGACGCATTGACCTTTGTATCCTAGAAAAGACACCAAAACGCCCAACATGGTAGTTGTAGGGCCGGGAGTTGAAGAGAGTAAGTTGGTTAGGTCCAGCATGGATGTCGTCAGCAAATAAAGAGAGCATGAAATTCCTTATCTTTCAAACCTTAACCCCTCAAAATATCCGGATCAAGCCTGATGGCATCTGCTAGTGGGTTCAAAACATAAAGCACAAAGAAGGGGGAAAGGGCATCCCCCGTCTATTCCAGGTCTAATCCTGAAGGGTCCGAGGTGTGATGAGGTTAGCTTAACTGCTGCTCGAGGGGGTGGAACAGAGGCTCCCTATAGCCCAATGAAGGGGCCCACCAAAACCCATGTCAGCAAGGTATCAAACAGGAATGGCCACCCCAGACCCCCCCCGATCAAAGGCTTTTTCCGCGTCAAGGCTAAGATGAGGGACTGTACCGACCGAGCGTTTAGGATAACAATTCAAGTTCGATGGTTTCGTCTGTGTATCCCCCCTTGACGACAGGGACGAAGCCCCACCAGAATCCTTATTAATCAAGCTGGGAGCCATACACCTAAGGGGGGGGGGGGGGGGGGGGGGGGGGGGGGGGGGGGGGGGGGGGGGGGAAAAAAGCCCCCACCTATTGGCCAGTAGTTTAGTGAATAATTTTGATGTCCCGAGTTCAGGAGAGCATAAGGGCCGTAACTTGCACTAACTGCCGGATCCTTGCCCGTCTTGTGGATGAGAGTGAGTGAGAATATGACATAGAACCAGGGATCGTAGACCCTGCAGGAAGAATTGAAGAGGGAGAGCATGTGGGGGCCCAAGACATCAGAGAAGGTCTTGAAGTTACCGTAAGGAAGGCCGTCCGGGCCGCGCCCTTACCCATGGGAGGTCCCTCAGAACCTCTAACATGCCTCCAATTCCAGAGGAGCGTTAAGGGAGGCGAGGCTTCCAGAGGAGAGTTTGGCTAAGGACATGAGTGAAAAAGTCTCTGATCGGGCTTCCGAGCTGCTTCCCTCATACTCCTGGGAGCTTCTGACGGCAAGGAGTACCAGTTTTGAGACATAAGTCAGAGAATATTTTGGCTAAAGATTTAGGGTCCGTAGAAGAGAGTGCCGTCCTATCCCTCATTGGTCCAGTGGCATGAATTGGCGGTCCTCACCTGATTTGCGCGCCAGTAGCGTATGGGCCTTGTTGCCAAACTCATAATATCGCTGTTTAGAATAGACGGAGGAGTTTCTCACACGGCAGCACCAGCCATGTACCTTAGCTCCCCTTGATTCCCACAATACGCCTCAGCGTAGGGATGGACCAGATGTTGAAACATCTTTGCTGGAGAGACCTCAGCTGATTCCGAAGGGAAACAATTTTTTGGCCTCTAATCCCTCTCAGTCTGGAGCCCAGGCTATGCTATTCACCACTAAAAACCGCCTTATTGGGCCCACCCACAACTTGGCCACCGACGCCACTGACCCAAGTTTGTATCAAAAAAGATGTCAAGGAGGCATCTCAGTTTTGTCCCTATGGACTGATTCTTATTAATGCCTCGTTTAGTCTCCAGTGCAGATCTGGGTGAGAGGACTGGAAATTGAGATCGACCATGACTGGGGCGTGGATCAGACCAGATATTGGCTCAATTTTCAGACCCCGTTAGTGACCGCAGGGCAGGGATTGTACCAAAGAAATAATCTATTCTGAGTGGCGTTTTATGCGGGTGAGAAAAGAATGTAAAGTCCCCTGTCTTTCGGTGGTAGATCGCCATAGGTAAACCAGCCCTGCCCTAAATCAGTTTCTGAAGGCCAGAGAATAACCCAGTTTGTTAGGTTCCCGGGTTTCCGCTCCTATCGTTGGCGCGGAAAAAACGGTCCCATGACTTCCGAGAAACCATGTTTGAAGTCCCCCGCCACGTCCAGAGAGGATAAAGGGAGTCCAGAACGCTAAGGCATACCTTTTTTAGGAAACTATTGAGCATTGTTGGGAGCGTACACATTGCACAAACGTAACAGGTCGGTTGAAGAGAGTGGACTGAAAGATGATAAAACTACCATCCGGATCAAAAGCGACGATGGACCCGCAGAGGGCACAATTTCGAGACCAATATGGCTACTCCTGCCTTTTTAGTCGGGCTGAAGGCATTAAAAGCTAGAGGGTACAAGTGTTTTGCAAAATTGAAGATCCTTCGCATTACAGTGCTCTCTTGGAGAAGAGACTATATCGCCCTTAGTGCTTATACCTTCCCTCAGGGCCAGTCGTCGCTTAGTGATCGAGTTTAACCCCTTTACATTAAGAGTAATGAAGCGGACCATGGTGTGGGGTCTTTTTATAGTGTTGATCCTAACCCAGCTGGTTCAATTTGCAGCACCCAATATCAACGCAACCTAGTGCAGAGAGTACTACCTTGGTTTGTAGGGAAGGGGGACGACACACAAGGATGGAAGGGGAGACAAGGACAAACTAAACAAAAAGCGCTCGGTAATTTACAGTTTCAGAAAACCACTAATAGAACCAGGGAGTTAACCCAGACTTCAGGAAACTAGTTCCAGCGCCGGGGGCACCCTGGTGTCGGGGGTAGTGGAGGTGTGTGATATCTTCACCTAGAGAGACCCAAACAAGAGCCTAAAAGAGAGAAGGCTCCTATCTAGGGCTCCCCCCTCCACAAAACAATTTAACCAATTGCCTGAACTCCCAGAAACTGGGAAGGCAGGAAGAGACAATCAAAACCTGAATGATGTCCTAGGAGGATAGACCCAAATACAGTTGTATATAAGTTGAACGCCCTAAATAATGCTAACTCGACCCTAGGCCTCAACCACCAAATGCTCATGAGACCAGGAGAGGCATTAACACTACCTACTACTCTAGCAAAATGATTAACGGCCTGGGCCCCTAAGGACAGTGAAGTAATACAGAGCTATGCTCGTCAACGCGGGGGGGAGCGTCGGGGTCCTGGACCCGCTGGAGGCTGTCCAGGAGAGCGTCCTTTACGGGGGGGGGGGGACCAACTGCCAGGCAGGGGGAGGGGGAGGAGCAGGAATGGACAGTTCCCAATCATCCATTGTCGGCTGGGTCATCTTAAGGACGTCGCAGAAGGTCGCCAGGTCTGAGTATGCCTTAAGCGTGGCTGAGCGGCCCTCACTACGCGCCGTGAGAGCAAATGGAAATGTCCAACGATAGGGAATGTGCTGGTCCTGAAGGATCGTGAGGAGGGGCCTCAAATGTCCGGCGTTTTTGTAGGGTTATCCAGGAGAGGTCTTGGAAGACCTGAATCATGGAGCCTTGAAAGTCCAGGGACCTCGATCCCCTAACCTTCTCCATGAGGGCCTCCTTAAGAGAGTGGTCATGAAAACAGCAAATGATGTCCCTGGGTGACGGAGAGGAACCCTTGGGACGCAAGGCCCTGTGAGCTCTATCAAGCTTAAAGGTGGGGGGCGAGGCTGGGCCCATAACTGTAGAGAACAAAGAGCCGAACT